>CM038677.1:523108732-523563107 GCA_021605205.1 Aegilops longissima | reverse complement strand
TAAGTGTGAACCTCGAGGGTGGTTCCTCTTACGTTCACCTTGATGATTACATTTAGTGGAATCCACCGGGGGTGATTCCTTGGGGTTTCCCCTTGATGTCTGGACACACAGTTACCTTGACTTTACTGGAGACCGTTGTGAAAGCCGGGCGGGCCCGGAGAGCACCCGTGCGATGTGACAGCGGCGGCTGGCTGTTTAGTGGTATCACCCGGGAAGGGGTGATAGCTCCGGACTTGTCCCGACAGCCGTCACTACTTTAATTGTTAATGCACTAACAGGTTTGGGTATTTGTTCTGAATTGGCCTCTAGCCTTTACGCACTAACCACCACGCGAGAATAGTTATGGGCCTCGACGTTGTGGTAGCAGCCGAAGCTTTGTCACACGTCCAGTCCAGCAGTGCGGCACGGTCGGATCGTGCTGGCCATCCGAGGCGGTGCTGGTATCCACCCTGCTCGCAACGACCCGGAGTGCTGCAGGCGATGGGCCCAAGACCCCGAAGTGCTTAGGATGTAGACCGGCGGGGACCTCTCTGCTGAGTCTAGGTAGGGCTGCGACGTGTTGATCTTCCGAGGCCGGGCATTGATGTAACACCCCGGATACAACTTTCCATATTCGTAACTCCGACTCTTGCCCTTTCCGGAGATGTGATTTATTATTTCCTTCGTGGTTGGGTTTTGTCTGTTGTTTTGCATTTTTGTTTTTTTGTTATGCATCTCATCTCATGGCATCATCTGCATTTCATCCGCATGTTTTTCAAAACTTGCATCCGCTCGGGTTCCGCTGTTCTCTCCGTTGTCCGCTCCAAGTTCAACCTTGTTCTTGTTTTTCCTCTTGCCTAAACCGAGTCTTTCTATACAAGGCACAAAACCCTTTGCGTGCGCGTCTGCTTACCGAACCTGACCCGCTTAGTCGTGAACGTTGGGTCCGGATTAATCCCAAACATCCCGAGCATCTTCCGTTCTTTATTTGGACCCTCCTAACCCAAATCCTTTGACCGGAGCCATCCGATGATGAACTAATGGCCTGAGATAAGCCTCAAATCCTCTCCTAGCTTTCGCTTCCTATTTAAGCCACACCTCCATGCCTATTTGGGACAAACCCTAATCCCTAGGGGATCTGTCCCTTCACCGCCACGGACCAGCTCTCTCCTCGCTTTCCTCCACCACCAACCACCCGCCACCTCTCGATCCCCACCCAACCAACCAAATCCGCCCAGATCCAGCCTCCTACCCATCCATCCGTGGCCGCCAGATGGGATCCGACGACCACCAACGCGCCCGAGCCTCCTGCAGCCTTTCGACCCAGATCGGATCGAGGCCACCTTCTCGCGACAGCCGATTGGTCCAGAACGGAGAGGACCTCCCGATCAAGTCCTCGCGCCAAGGCCCACCTCTAGCAGGACCCTCTCCAGCCCCATCTCTTCTCTTCCTCCTGTCTAAACTCTCTGTTTCAGCGTGCTCCTCTCTCTCCCGTGTCTCAGAGGAACCGAACAGCGCCGCCCGCCATGGATGCCGCCAAGTTCCCCTGCAGCTGCTCTTCCCCCCGCCATGGCGCCTCGGCCTCCTCTGCTCCCTTTTGAGGCACCTGACGGCGACTCTCCTCCTGTGCCAGGCCAAGCCAGCTCTTCTTCCTCGCCTCGTCAGCCGACGAGCATCCACCAGTGCCAGCCGCCCGCTCCTTCTCCCCGTCCTCCTCTTCTCGCTTCTCCCTTCTCTCGACCTCTTCCTCATCTCATCCCTCTCTCGCTCCTCTTCACAGGAACCGTCGCTGCACCAAGTCCGCAGCCGAGCCTGCTCCGCCTGCCCGCCTAGCCAAGTCCCCCTCGCTTTGCTCGCTTGCTCGGCCGAACGCTGACGGCCTCTCTCGGCCCGTCGCCTCCTCTCGTGATCAAGGCCTCCCCGCCCGCCTACAGACGCCTCCGCGAGCTACCTCCTTCCTCCTCGAGTTCCCTGCCTGGATCCATGCCGCCTCGGCCTCCATCACGCCACCGCCGGAGTCCCAAGCCGCGCGAAGCCACCGCTCCATCCTCTGCTTCGAGCAACTGAATGAGCGCACGAGCAGCGCCCGTGCCTGTTGACCCGTCGTCCCGCACCGTGCCTTTCCAGCCCAGCTCCGTGGCCTGCCCGGCCTCCTCCACCGACCGGCCCATGAGGCCTGGTGAGCAGTCCCCGCCCCCTGTGCATAGTTGGGCCAGCCTCTGTTTCGGCCCGCGCATGTTTTTTTTTTCAGATTTGCGAATTTGCTCATTATCCAGGGATTTACAGTTTTACAGAAAAACCCTCCATGTTCATGCATCAATAATTAATTAACCGTGCATCGGATTTAGACAAACTTTATATGTAATATGCTCAGAAAATTGTGTAGATTAATAATATGCTACTTTCATCCCATGTTAAAATGCTTAAAATGTTGTTTGTTTAATTTTGCTCTAATAATATGTTAAAATGATTTATTTCATAACTAAATAACCGTAGCTCCATTTTAAATAAATTATATATGTAAATGGGGTGGAAAAATGCCCAGATTAACATGGTCTACTTTATTTGCATGTTTAACAACTCTAAAATATGCTTTAGGTCAGATCTGTACCGAATCCATAATTTGCATATGGGGATTTTCCGGAATTGTTGTTCGTTATTTCCGGCCTCATTTAAACTTGCCTAAATAGATAGTTTATTTATGCTTCACCTCTTGCCATGTTTATAACATTTAATATTGTTGAGTTCCTAACCGAGATCAAACTAAATAAGTGTTGTGGTGTTCCGTCAATATGCAACTCGTTGCATATTGAGCTCCACTTAACTTGTAGTGTTGTTTGTGCAAATTGCCATGCCATGCCTCATTAAACCGGACATGCATCATATTTGTTTGTGCATCATGCCATGTTTATGCTTGTGCATTTATCATGTTGTTTGCTTCTTTCCGGTTTGTTTCTCTCGTTAGCTTCGTTCCGCTCGGAGTTGTGAGGATTCGCTCGACTACTTCCGCTCGTTCTTCTTCATGGACTCGATCTTCTTCCTTGCGGATTTCGTGCAAGATGACCATACCTCGAAATCACTTCTATCTTTGCTTGCTAGATGCTCGCTTTTTGCTATGCCTATGCTACGATGCCTACCACTTGCTATATCATGCCACCCACATTGCCATGTCAAACCTCTAACCATCCTTTCCTAGCAAACCGTTGTTTGGCTATGTTACCGCTTTGCTCAGCCCCTCTTATAGCGTTGTTAGTTGCAGGTGAAGATGAAGTTTGTTCCTTGTTGAACATGGAGATGTTGTTCCTTGTTGGAACATGTTTACTTGTTGGGATATCACAATATATCTTATTTAATTAATGCATCTATATACTTGGTAAAGGGTGGAAGGCTCGGCCTTATGCCCGGTGTTTTGTTCCACTCTTGCCGCCCTAGTTTCCGTCATATCGGTGTTATGTTCCGGATTTTTGCGTCCCTAACGCGGTCGGGTGATTTATGGGACCCCTTGACAGTTCGCTTTGAATAAGACTTTTCCAAAGAAGGCCCAACATTGGTTCTACATTTGCCTCACCTAGCCTTTTTCCCTTGGGAGTCGCGCTCTCAAGGGTCATCTTTATTTACCCCCCGGCCAATGCTTGTCTAAGTGTTGGTCCAAACTAGAGTGTTGTAGCGCCACCTCAAGGAAACTTGAGGGCTGGTTTTAGTTGTATGGACTGCTCATCCGGTCGTGGCTCGACGAGATACGCTGCTACTACTGTGGTGTGTCGACGCCGGAGGTCTTGCTGGTCTTGTTTTATTGCTGTGAAATGTCTTGTAGCCGGATTCCGAGACTGATCGGGCTTCCGGGAGAAGGTCTATTCTTCGTTGATCGCGAGAGCTTATCATGGGCTGTTGGGACACCCTGCAGGTTTGAACTTTCAAAGCCGTGCCCATGGTTATGTGGCAGATGGGAATTTGTTAATGTCCGTTGTAGAAAACCCGGTTGATCTTAATTAAAATACACCAACAAGGTGTAACCGTGATGGTCTCTTCTCGGGAGTCCGGGAAGTGAACACGTGTTGGAGTTATGCTTGACGTAAGTAGTTTCAGGATCACTTCTTGATCATAGTTGTTCGACCGTGCTTTTGCCTTCTCTTCTCGCTCTCATTTATGCATGTAGCCACCATATATGCTGGTCGCTTGCTGCAGCTCCACCTCACTACCCTGTCCTTCCTTTAAGCTTAAATAGTCTTGATCTCGCGGGTGTGAGATTGCTGAGTCCCGTGACTCACAGATACTTCCCAAAACCAGTTTGCAGTGCCGATGAACTGCAGTAGGTGACGCACCCGAGCTCAAGGAGGAGCTCGATGGAGATCTTGTTCTTTGTGTTGTTTCGCTTCAGCTTGATCAAGAGTGGAGCCCAGTTGGGGCGATCGGGATCTGTGTAGCTTTGGGGTAGTCTTCTTTTATTTTGGTTCCGTAGTCGGACCTTGATTGTATCTGTATGATGTAATGTTTTACTCATGTATTGTGTGAAGTGGCGATTGTAAGCCAACTATGTATCTCTTTCCCTTATGTATTACATGGGTTGTGTGAAGATTACCTCACTTGCGACATTGCTTTCAATGCGGTTATGCCTCTAAGTCGTGCTTCACACGTGGGAGATATAGCCGCATCGAGGGCGTTACAAGTTGGTATCAGAGCCTTCCCCGACTTAGGAGCCCCCTACTTGATTGTTTGCTGACGTTGTTGAGTCTAGAATGGAAAATGTTTTGAGTCTTAGGATTATATATATCGGAGAGTAGGATTCTTTTTACTCCCCAGTCCCTTCGTCGCTCTGGTGAGGTCTCCTGACGTAGATGTTTTGTCTCTTCTCTTCTCAAATTTCACTAAAATTTTTTTTTTAGGATCACGTGGGTATCTTGGAATCGTTCCGATGGTTTTGTGACGAGAACATTGTTCTTGGTGCCTCCCGACATTTAGGGGTGTGACAGGTGTCCCGGAGTTGAGCTCCGAGGTGTTGTCGCCACAATTTTATCGCTGCGCTCGAATACCTGAGTTTTGCCGACATCGAAATCTCTTTTGTGCAGTTGTTGGTGAGATAACCTGATAGCCCAATCTTGTGGCGAAAAGGGAGTATTGCCATGACTTGTATAACGGATGTTTTTCAAGGTCGAGGTACACGATTTCGAAGGTTTCTCGTTATGTGTTGACGGATGGATACAATGGATCTAGGTATTGTTAGTTTGGGTGATATATTTTGTGTCCCTGTATCCCCAACACCAGATTGCATAACCGAAAGTTTCGGAGTTTATAGGTGGGAATTCTAGTAGCTTACAGGATATTCTTTCCGGCGATGTATGATTTGAGATTGGGGTTCAAAGTTTAGTGGTCCGCCCATTCACGGTCGATTTACAGTGGTCGCGAGACGTCTTAAAGAATCCTTGGCTATGCTGATTCGGGGACGTCTTGTTAGTCATTCGTGACGTCCGCTATACGTCGTGTCCGTGTGGGCCCCACCACGAACACTTTGGGCGAAATCTCTATCATGTGTTTGTTCCGGCTTATTCTGCAAGCCATATCCTTTGTTTTTGTTCTGTTTTGTGGTATTCGAGTTGCTTCGAAGTCAAGTGTTGATTCCATACCTTATTCTAATTGGTGTTCTCATATTGCTATGTGAATACTAATCCTTCTTGATCACTGAGCTTGTCATGTTAATTCGTTTCTCAACCGGCGTGCTTCTCTTTAAGTGAATCCGATCATCCCAACATTCGCAAGATCAATTCTAAGCTTTTTCTCAACGGTGTTCGTTTCATCCGACCCAAGTTGTTTTGATTTCCCGCCCTCCCACCCCTTTTTCTTCAAGGACTCAGATATCTTAATCAAGTATCCATTTTTATTGAGTGAAGTTTCTTCATTCTTTTCCTCAATGTTTTATCCGGTGATTTCTCATGAAGACGCTAAGGAAGCTTTAACCTTATCATTGTTCCATTCTAATATTTCTTTTCCGGTGGACTCAAGTCAAGTTTTCAGTGTTGATCGTATTCTTTTCATCATTTCAAATGCTTTCTCATGTCGGTGCATCTCTTAATCATCCACTTCTCGCTATTCAATTGTTTCCGGAGTGTTGAAGATGTCTCAGAAGATTCTAGTTTCCATTCTCAATTCACTCAAGTTCTTTTGAGGATGCTATCTCATTCAAGCCATTTAACTCAACCGGTGCAATCCCTCTTTTCAAACAATTGTTCTACGGTGGTTCTTTTGAGTGGGCCCTAACCCACAGGTCTTTTTCCAGGATCTTACCTGACTCTTTTATTTTCCTGGAGCTATTCCCAAATTCATTGCAAAGTTTGACGTAAGAATGAATTATCATCAGTCTTGGTTTGCTCCAAGATCTTCCAAATTATTTTCATTGTTGGTTCAACCTTCCTAATTTTCATTCCGGAGTGCTTCAATAATTCATGGTGATGTTCTCGTCGTCATTCTCGAATTTTGAAGACCGAAGAAGAGTTTCTCTTAAATCTTGCTTCATTCTCTTCAAGATTCATGGTTCTAGCTTCGTGCCATTCTCATAATTGTTTTTCATTGTGAGAATTCTTTTAACCCACCCGGAGCATTTCAGGAGTCTTTTCAGTTTGATTCTTCGGAGCCCATCATCTCAGAATTATTCATTCAAGCGTTCAACTCTGGTTTTCCAAATCTCACCGTGCATCGTCAAATATCCTCTAATCAGTTCATGATCTCTTCGCTCTAATGTATCTAAATTTTGTCAAGCATCTTTATTCGTTTTACAATTCTTCCCGTGAATTGTGCCTTTGCTACGCTCATTCTCAATTATTATGGTGGTTTGTTCAAGAGTTCTTTTCCTTCGTTATCATATAGACTCATTCGTTCTTTCCAATTCCACCGGTGGTTCGTTGAAGACCTTCTCAAGTTTGCGCCATATCTATCTTAATCTTTTCTACGGGAATAAGTAGTATGCCAAATCCGTTGCTTGTCATCAATCTAAATTGGTGAAGGATACGCATAACATAATTCTTGTTCTTGTTTCATCCAAGTGATTGACTCATTCTTCCGGAGTTCGTAATGGTATCAATTTCTCAGTTCTAAGCTGTTCATCTCTTCTTCCGGAGTTTGTTCATCATATCACAATTTCGGTACGAGATGCTTCATCTTGTCTTTCCGAAGTTCCAACTTTTCGCGGCTATATCATTTCAAAGCTTCTTCTTATCACTGCAAGGCTTCACCTTGTGTTGTCAACTTCTCTTTCTTTTATCATCCTTTTGGTTACCGGAGTTTATCATGGAGGTTCTACATGGGGGTTCGTCAAGGATTCCTTTCATTCTTCAATTGTTCTTCAAGTTTTCTCTCGGAGTTATGATCCGCCAAGCTATACTCTAAAAATAAACATGGTGCTCAACACATGTTTTGTTTTGAGGAGTTCAAGCATTCTACTTCTTGCATTTCGAAGTGCAATTCTTTCTACCTTATCTCTTGAGGTGGTGTTATGTCATTCTCGACAATTTGAGTTCGTGTTTCATGATTCACATGTTGTCAAGAATGAGGTATTTTAAATCCATCATTTTCTCTTCGTTCAAGAGACCTTTTCAACCAATCAATCTTTTGTTGGAGTTATCTTGGGTCATATTTCACCTAAAGCCTTCCCTAAGGAACGTTGCTATTTGTGGTGCGATTCATGATCCAATTTTCTCCTTCTCATCTCGGTGAAGAAGTTTCTCTTGTCTTCATTGATCTCAACCAATCAATTGTTTCCGTTGGTGGCGTAAGCTCACCTCATAATTTTGAGATGTTTTCCATAAGGCCACTACAAGCTTATTCTTTTCGTTGTTGATTTTCCAACAACTCCGTTCAATTCTTCTTTGCGAGGGTGCTTTCCAAACTCATTTGTGGTAGAAGTTGTCATTTTCTTCTCCATTCCTTTATTCCAATGACCTATCTTCAATTTTTCTTCCGGAGGCATTGTGATGTTGCTCTCTTCACCCATCACCTCGTTTTGTCAAGATCATGTTCTTTTTCTTGCTTATCCATTTAACCGGAGTGTCATGTTTTCATTCGAGTTCTCTCATTTTATCAAGTTTTGCCTCCTTCCTCAACCGGAGAGCTGTCTGAAATCTTTCTTACCCCTTGTGTTTTTTTCAATAGTTCCGGAGGCAGTATGTTGTTGATTTCATCAAGTATCATCCCATCTTCTCAAGTTCATGTTATATTCCATCCATGCTCAATCGGAGTGCTGCCCGAATTCTTCCTCTCTCATCTTGTTTTAAACGGAGTGGTTTCGAATTCTATCTTGTCCATTAAACTCTTGATTCATGCCTTTGCAACCTTCTAGTTCTCGTAATGGTCCTTGTTCCTCTTTTTCTAAGGATTGTTTGCAATCTCGTTCATCTCTGTTGTACTCTTTCTTTCATTTTGCTCAACCTCTCAAGGTTCTTTGGTTTCACTCGTTTGTCAAAGAAGCAACTTAGTTTTACCTCTCATCTTCCTCTTCCTTTTCCCTCTGGTGCCATCCTAGATCTCGGGACGAGATCCTCTCGTAGTGGTGGAGTGTTGTAACACCCCGGATACAACTTTCCATATTCGTAACTCCGACTCTTGCCCTTTCCGGAGATGTGATTTATTATTTCCTTCGTGGTTGGGTTTTGTCTGTTGTTTTGCATTTTTGTTTTTTTGTTATGCATCTCATCTCATGGCATCATCTGCATTTCATCCGCATGTTTTTCAAAACTTGCATCCGTTCGGGTTCCGTCAGTTCTCTCCGTTGTCCGTTCCAAGTTCAACCTTGTTCTTGTTTTTCCTCTTGCCTAAACCGGAGTCTTTCTATACAGTGCACAAAACCCCTTGCGTGCGCGTCAAGCTTACCCGAACCTGACCCGCTTAGTCATGAACGTTGGGTCCGGATTAATCCCAAACATCCCGAGCATCTTCCGTTCTTTATTTGGACCCTCCTAACCCAAATCCCTTTGACCGGAGCCATCCGATGATGAACTAATGGCCTGAGATAAGCCTCAAATCCTCTCCTAGCTTTCGCTTCCTATTTAAGCCACACCTCCATGCCTATTTGGGACAAACCCTAATCCCTAGGGGATCTGTCCCTTCACCGCCACGGACCAGCTCTCTCCTCGCTTTCCTCCACCACCAACCACCCGCCACCTCTCGATCCCCACCCAACCAACCAAATCCGCCCAGATCCAGCCTCCTACCCATCCATCTGTGGCGCCAGATGGGGATCCGACGACCACCAACGCTACCGAGCCTCCTGCGGCCTTTCGACCCAGATCGGATCGAGGCCACCTTCTCGCGACAACCAGATTATCCGAACGGAGAGGACCTCCGATCAAGTCCTCGCCGCCAAGGCCCACCTCTAGCAGGACCCCTCTCCAGCCCCATCTCTTCTCTTCCTCCTGTCTAAACTCTCTGCTTTCAGCGTGCTCCCTCTCTCTCCGTGTCTCTCAGGAACTGAACAGCGCCGCCGCCATGGATGCCGCCAAGTTCCCCTGCAGCTTGCTCTCGTTCCCCTGCCATGGCGCCTCGGCCTCCTCTGCTCCCTTTTGAGGCACCTGACGGCGACCTCGACCTCCGTGCCAGGCCAAGCCAGGCTCTTCTTCCTCGCCTCGTCGCCGACGAGCATCCACCAGTGCCAGCCGCCTGGCCCTTCTCCCCGTCCTCCTCTTCTCGCTTCTCCCCTTCTCGACCTCTTCCTCATCTCATCCCTCTCTCGCTCCTCTTCACAGGAACCGTCAGCGGCACCAAGTCCGCAGCCGAGCTCTGCTTCCGCCTGCCCGCTCCTAGCCAAGTCCCTGCTTCGCCTGCTCGTTCGAAGCCGAACGCGCTCGACGGCCTCTCTCGGCCCGTCGCCTCCTCTGCATCGCGGCCTCCCCTGCTTCGGCCTACAGACGCCTCCGCGAGCTACCTCCTTCCTCCTCGAGTTCCCTGCCTGGATCCATGCCGCCCCGGCCTCCATCACGCCACCGCCGGAGTCCCAAGCCGCGCGAAGCCACCGCTCCATCCTCTGCTTCTAGCAACTGAATGAGCGCACGAGCAGCGCCCGTGCCTGTTGACCCGTCGTCCCGCACCGTGCCTTTCCAGCCCAGCTCCGCGGCCTGCCCGGCCTCCTCCACCGACCGGCCCATGAGGCCTGGTGAGCAGTCCCCGCCCCCTGTGCATAGTTGGGCCAGCCTCTGTTTCGGCCCGCGCATGTTTTTTTTTCAGATTTGCGAATTTGCTCATTATCCAGGGATTTACAGTTTTACAGAAAAACCCTCCATGTTCATGCATCAATAATTAATTAACCGTGCATCGGATTTAGACAAACTTTATATGTAATATGCTCAGAAAATTGTGTAGATTAATAATATGCTACTTTCATCCCATGTTAAAATGCTTAAAATGTTGTTTGTTTAATTTTGCTCTAATAATATGTTAAAATGATTTATTTCATAACTAAATAACCGTAGCTCCATTTTAAATAAATTATATATGTAAATGGGGTGGAAAAATGCCCAGATTAACATGGTCTACTTTATTTGCATGTTTAACAACTCTAAAATATGCTTTAGGTCAGATCTGTACCGAATCCATAATTTGCATATGGGGATTTTCCGGAATTGTTGTTCGTTATTTCCGGCCTCATTTAAACTTGCCTAAATAGATAGTTTATTTATGCTTCACCTCTTGCCATGTTTATAACATTTAATATTGTTGAGTTCCTAACCGAGATCAAACTAAATAAGTGTTGTGGTTTCATCAATATGCAACTCGTTGCATATTGAGCTCCACTTAACTTGTAGTGTTGTTTGTGCAAATTGCCATGCCATGCCTCATTAAACCGGACATGCATCATATTTGTTTGTGCATCATGCCATGTTTATGCTTGTGCATTTATCATGTTGTTTGCTTCTTTCCGGTTTGTTTCTCTCGTTAGCTTCGTTCCGTTCGGAGTTGTGAGGATTCGCTCGACTACTTCCGCTCGCTCTTCTTCATGGACTCGATCTTCTTCCTTGCGGGATTTCGCAAGATGACCATACCTCGAAATCACTTCTATCTTTGCTTGCTAGATGCTCGCTCTTTTGCTATGCCTATGCTACGATGCCTACCACTTGCTATATCATGCCACCCACATTGCCATGTCAAACCTCTAACCATCCTTTCCTAGCAAACCGTTGTTTGGCTATGTTACCGCTTTGCTCAGCCCTCTTATAGCGTTGTTAGTTGCAGGTGAAGATGAAGTTTGTTCCTTGTTGAACATGGAGATGTTGTTCCTTGTTGGAACATGTTTACTTGTTGGGATATCACAATATATCTTATTTAATTAATGCATCTATATACTTGGTAAAGGGTGGAAGGCTCGGCCTTATGCCCTGTGTTTTGTTCCACTCTTGCCGCCCTAGTTTCCGTCATATCGGTGTTATGTTCCCGGATTTTTGCGTCCCTAACGCGGTCGGGTGATTTATGGGACCCCTTGACAGTTCGCTTTGAATAAGACTTTTCCAAAGAAGGCCCAACATTGGTTCTACATTTGCCTCACCTAGCCTTTTTTCCCTTGGGAGTCGCGCTCTCAAGGGTCATCTTTATTTACCCCCCGGCCAATGCTTGTCTAAGTGTTGGTCCAAACTAGAGTGTTGTGTAGCGCCACCTCAAGGAAACTTGAGGGCTGGTTTTAGTTGTATGGACTGCTCATCCGGTCGTGGCTCGGGACGAGATACGCTGCTACTACTACCGGTGTGTCGACGCGGGAGGTCTTGCTGGTCTTGTTTTATTGCTGTGAATGTCTTGTAGCCGGATTCCGAGACTGATCGGGCTTCCCGGGAGAAGGTCTATTCTTCGTTGATCGCGAGAGCTTATCATGGGCTAAGTTGGGACACCCTGCAGGGTTTGAACTTTCAAAGCCGTGCCGCGGTTATGTGGCAGATGGGAATTTGTTAATGTCCGGTTGTAGAAAACCCGGTTGATCTTAATTAAAATACACCAACGGCGTGTGTAACCGTGATGGTCTCTTCTCGGTGGAGTCCGGGAAGTGAACACGGTGTTGGAGTTATGCTTGACGTAGTAGTTTCAGGATCACTTCTTGATCATAGTTGTTCGACCGTGCTTTTGCCTTCTCTTCTCGCTCTCATTTGCGTATGTAGCCACCATATATGCTAGTCGCTTGTTGCAGCTCCACCTCACTACCCTGTCCTTCCTTTAAGCTTAAATAGTCTTGATCTCATGGTGTGAGATTGCTGAGTCCCGTGACTCACGTGATACTTCCCAAAACCAGTTTGCAGTGCCGATGAATCCGTGCAGGTGGCGCACCCGAGCTCAAGGAGGAGCTCGATGGAGATCTTGTTCTTTGTGTTGTTTCGTTTCAGTTGATCAAGAGTGGAGCCCAGCTTAGGCGATCGGGGATCTGTGTAGCTTTGGGGTAGTCTTCTTTTATTTTGGTTCCGTAGTCGGACCTTGATTGTATCTGTATGATGTAATGTTTTACTCATGTATTGTGTGAAGTGGCGATTGTAAGCCAACTATGTATCTCTTTCCCTTATGTATTACATGGGTTGTGTGAAGATTACCTCACTTGCGACATTGCTTTCAATGCGGTTATGCCTCTAAGTCGTGCTTCGACACGTGGGAGATATAGCCGCATCGAGGGCGTTACAATTGACCCCAGAAAGGTGTGTCCGGCCAGAGTGATCAAGCGTGTCGGGTAACGTGGTGCACCCCTGCAGGGAAGATATATATTCGAATACCGTGTCCACGGTAATGGACGTTCAGACTTGTATCCTGATCTTATACAACTAGAAATGGATACTTGATATGTGGCTCCGAGATTGCTTTCTCGTAGGGAGTCGAGGAAGGATCTCTGGGCATTAATGTTACAACATGCTTGTTAATTAAACTGCTATTCTTTACTCTTCTACATGCTGCAAGACGCTTGGAGCTGCTTGAAGATGCTAGTCCTCGATTGGCTAGGCCTTCCCCTCTATTCTGGCATTCTGCAATTCAGTCCACAGATACAACCCTTTCATTTGATACCAATGCATACTTAGTATAGATCTGATGCTTGCGAGTACTTTGGATGAGTACTCACGGTTGCTTTGCTACCCCTTTTCCCCCCTTCCTTCTTTCCGGTTGATGCAACCATATGGTGGACCCCTGGAGCCAGAAGCATCACTGACGGATACTACTACGTGGAGACCGCCGACGACCAGGAGTAGTTAGGAGGTCCCAGGCAGGAGGCCTTGCCTCTTCGATCATGTTGCTTTTGTGCTAGCCTTCTTAAGGCATCCTTGTCTAACTTTATGTCTGTACTCAGATATTGTTGCTTCCGCTGACTCTTGTGTATCGAGCTTGTATTTGAGCCCCCGAGGCCCCTGGCTTGTAATATGAAGCTTGTATTACTTTCATTTGTGTCTAGAGTTGTGTTGTGATATCTTCCCGTGAGTCCCTGATCTTGATCGTACACGTTTGCGTGTATGATTAGTGTACGGTCGAATCGGGGGCGTCACAAGTTGGTGTCAGAGCTGACTGCCTGTAGGAACCCCTTTCCAACTCCTTGGCCGAAGTTGAGTCTAGCGTTTGAAAAACGGTTTTACTAACATGGCTGTGTGGCTTACGGGCCCACGTCGCCATTGGGTGGTATTATGATCTTTTACTCCTCGACCTTTACTTTGGACTCTAATCTCTCTTCTATTCGGGTTAAATGGTTTTGCTAACTCTACCCTAGGTTCTCGTGATCACACCACCTGGAGATTTGTATTACCCCTTTCTTGAATTGAGGGCCAAGTTCTGCTTCACAATATTCACTGACCGCAGGATCCTTTTATCGAGGGCACCCTGCGTCGTCACTTGCAAATCCCTTACTCTAGTGGTTTTCTCCGACATTGATGTAGCCTTTGCTATGTACCATTATTGAATCCCTCCATCGCGTGCATACGTGCCGCCTAGTATGTCTGTGATGTTCCTCTTATCCGAACTCTTATGAACATCATGTAATTGGCTCTGCATGTGTAGCTGTATGTCTTCAATGACTACTGCTTTGTACATACTGCGCCTTTGCTCACTGTTCAGGTTACATAATGAATGACTCCATACACTTGCTCCCCCCCTTTGCTAAACTACCCCCTGTTGCATTAAGCAAGATGGTTAGACCCGATGGTCGTGACCGCCTGAATACATGGCCGGAATGATACAACAGTTTGAGCTGAATCACCGGTTCATGGAACGAGTCATGGCTCAGTTCCCACGCCCCAATATGAATCAGCAACCAGCTCCAGTGACTCTGCAAGACTTTGTGAGTCTCAACCCTGTCAGCTACCATAGCTCGACTCAGCCCCTTGATGCTGATGATTGGCTCCTTGACATCACTTTCGAGTTGGAGTCTGCTGATGTAGCCCTTGCCTGCTAATTCACCTTCGCAGCATATTATCTAAAGGTCCAGCTACTTAATGGTGGGACAGCCACAGGCCTTCCTTACCTGTTGGAACCGCCATCACTTGGCTGAAATTCCAAGCTGCATTCCACGGGACAATGTCGAACCACTATGGTTAGCCTCAACGTCCCCGTTGAAATTGAAAGATTGAAATTCCATGTTTCCCCCATTGTTTTGAAGTCGTCCAATATCGACCTCATTCTGGGAATGGAATGGTTGAAAACACATACCGCTTCTATCATTTGTGCCACTAAAAACCGTCCATCTACTCCATTCTTCAAGTGTGATAGTAAGCTACCATGCTCATCTCCTTCGAAATGCTGAAGGACAGATTTATTCCTTGAATATGTTAAACGCTTCTCCTCTTGTGAGAATTGAAAACGCTCCAGTCGTTTGTGAATTCCAGGATGTCTTTCCAAAAGGACTACCCAGTCCATGGCCTTGAACTTACTGCAGTTAAATTTGCACTAAAGTTGTGGCGACATTTCCTTCTCGGTGATCGTTGCGAGATCTTCACCGATCATTAAAGTCTGAAGTACTTATTTACTCAGCTAGATCTGGAACTCCGTCAAACAACGATGTATGGAAACACTTACAGACTATGACTATGGTATTTCTTATACCCCTGGCAAGGCTAATGTAATAGCCAATGCCTTGAGTCGCAAGTCTTATTGCAACAACCCCATGGCTTATAAAGCTCAACCCCTGCATGATGATCTCACTTCAGAGGGCATCTGATCCGTGTTCTGGATCAAGTTGAACGTCGCAACTGTCTGAGGGGTATAAAATTCCTCAAAAGTTCAGTTGTCAAATCCTTCTAAAGTTGAAGCCACTTGGGATCTCGAGGATCGTCTTCGTGACGAATACCCCATTTCCTTTCCTTCTACCGCCTAAAATCTCGGGACGAGATTTCTTATAGTGGAAGAGAATTGTGATGCCCGGATATTTAAGCTACAGTAAACCCTCGTTAATGGTGCCATGTCATCACATTACTGTTGCTAATCCTCGGTTGATCCAAGTCACAATCCAAATTCAAATTTAAAATAGAAGTCCAAGATTCAAATTTCTCAAACACGCAAGATAAAATGTGCAAAGTGTGCCAAATATTCCATAACTAATTATGGTGGCGAGCCAACATTTTTATAAGTGTTTTAATGCCCTAAAAGAAATAAAACATTAACTGAAAGCATTTGATAAATGCTTTTAATTAATAAACAGATATAAACATATTTTAATAAAGTGTCAAATTATTTGTGGCAGTGGATTAATTAATAATACTAATTTAGTGGCTAGTGTTGTATTTTGTAAAACTAAAAATAAAAAAAAGCTAAAAGGGAAACAGAAGCTATAAAAAGAAAAGGGCAAAATCATTAGAAAGAAAAAAAAGGGGATTTCCCCTGCCTCCCTGGGCCTCGGCCCACCCGAGCCAACCCAGCAGCCCACCTACCCGGTCGCCCTCCTGTTCCTCCGACCGGGCAGGACCGCGCGCGCTCGTTGCCGCCGAGCCACCTCGCCGGCAACGCCCGACGAGGGGATAAGAGCCGCGCTGGATCCTCCCCGCTCGCCCAAAATATCCCCCGCTCCCCCCACCACGCCCACTCGCTTGCCTCTCCTCCCCCAGATCCACCTCCTTCCCCCTTCAGATTCGCTCGCCCAAAGCGCCTTCGTCGCCTTCGTCGACGACCACCGTGGCCACCGGCCACCTCTTGCCTCACCGTTGCGTCCACGAAGACCTTCGTCGTCCGCTGCGTCCACTACGGAGACGAAAACGAGCCGGAACCCCCTCCTTCGCCGGATCCGCGTCGCCCTTGTCCGCTTCAGTCGCGGCCCTCTCCGGCAACTCCGGCGCCACCCTGCAGCTACTAAGCCGCCGAAGGGCCACCTTGTGCCCGCACTCTGAGCTACTGCCTCCCTTCCCTCCGTTCCCCTCCGTTTTGATGCCGTAGGACGCTCCCGCCATCATGCCCGAGCTCCTCTGGAGCTCGCGGTCGTCGCGCCCCCGCCCCTGCTGCACTTTGTAGGACCTTGAAGTATGTCTAGAGGGGGGGTGATTAGACTACTTGACCAATAAAAACTTAACCTTTTCCCAATTTTATAGTTTGGCAGATTTTAGCTATTTTAGGACAAGGCAAGCAATCATCACACAATTCAAGCAAGCATGCAAAGAGTATATAGGCAGCGGAAATTAAAGCATGCAACTTGCAAGAAAGTAAGGGGAAGGGTTTAGAGGATTCAAACGCAATTGGAGACACGGATGTTTTTGGCGTGGTTCCGATAGGTGGTGCTATCGGACCTCCACGTTGATGGAGACTTCAACCCACGAAGGGTAACGGCTATGCGAGTCCACAGAGGGCTCCACCCACGAAGGGTCCACGAAGTAGCAACCTTGTCTATCCCACCATGGCCGTCGCCACGAAGGACTTGCCTCACTAGCGGTAGATCTTCACGAAGTAGGCGATCTCCTTGCCCTTACAAACTCCTTGGTTCAACTCCACAATCTTGTCGGAGGCTCCCAAGTGACACCTAGCCAATCTAGGAGACACCACTCTCCAAGAAGTAACAAATAGTGTGTTGATGATGAACTCCTTGCTCTTGTGCTTCAAATGATAGTCTCCCCAACACTCAACTCTCTCTCATAGGTTTTGGATCTGGTGGAAAGATGATTTGAGTGGAAAGCAACTTGGGGAAGGCTAGAGATCAAGATTCATATGGTAGGAATGGAATATCTTGGTCTCAACACATGAGTAGGTGGTTCTCTCTCAGAAATGGTAAGTTGGAAGTGTAGGTTCAGTCGATGGCTCTCTCCACGAATGAAGAGGAGGTGGAGGGTATATATAGCCTGCACACAAAATCTAACTGCTGCACACAATTTACCAAACTCGGTGGGACCGAATAGTTAAACTCGGTCGGACCGAATTAGTAAACCTAGTGACCGTTAGTGATTTTCGATGGATCGACATGCATCTCGGTGAGACCGATATGGTTAGGTTAGGCATAACGTAATCTCGGTAAGACCGACATACAAACTCGGTGAGACCGATTTTGGTAATAAGCTAACCAGAGAGTTGGTCGTAAACTTCGGTGGGACCGATTTGCTCTTTTCGGTGAGACCGAAATGTTACAAAAGGAAACAGAGAGTTTACATTGCAATCTCGGTGGGACCGATCGCTCACTTCGGTTGGACCGAAATGTTACGAAGGGAAACAGAGAGATTGCAAGCCCATCTCGGTGAGACCGAGATCCCTATCGGTAAGACTGATTTGCTTAGGGTTTGTGGCAGTGGCTATGACTTTTGGAATCGGTGGCGCCGGATAGAAAGAATCGGTGTGACCAATTTTGGCTTTAGGTTTAGGTCATTTGTGGATGTGGGAAAGTAGTTGAGGGTTTTGGAGCATATCACTAAGCACATGGAGCAAAAGGCTCATTAAGCAACACCTCATCCCTTCTTGATAGTATTGGCTTTTCCTATAGACTCAATGTGATCTTGGATCACTAAAATGTAAAATGAAGAGTCTTGAGCTTTTGAGCTTGAGCCAATCCTTTGTCCTTAGTATTTTGAGGGATCCACTTTCATCATCCATGCCATGCCATTCATTGAGCTTTCCTAAAATAATAGTCTTGGAATAGCATTAGCTCAATGAGCTATATGTTGTTATGAATTACCAAAACCACCTAGGGATAGTTGCACTTTCACACTTCGGCCATGCCCCTACCCGTCCATGTCCGTGTGCACGCACGCTCCGCATCGCCCTGGCCGCGGTCCGTGTGTTAGACGCCGTGGCCGGCCCATGCTCGTGGCCGCACCTCTCCCTGTCGCCCGCGCCGGCCACCGCTCGTCGGGCCTCGCCCCGCGTCAGCCATCCACGGGCACTGCCCCACCACTGGGTTAAGCCTCGACGGCACCCGCACCCGAGCAATCGCCTCGATGGCTCAGGCCACGCCAGGGCCTCACGCCCTTGTTTACATGTAAAACAAGAAATAAAAATATTAATAAAAATAATTAATTAATTAGTTAAAGCACTTAATTAACTTAATTAATTAATCTTAATTAACATAATAAACTAGATTAGTTAATTTAAATCTGTAGTTAGATAAATGTGTCTATGATGGGGCCCCACTTCTGCTGACTACCAAACTTTGATCGGTCAATCGGGACCCCAGCCCACTTGCCAGCCTTTGTGTACAATCTGTGTACACAGGGCTGGGTACACCTAGCAATTTCCTGTTTAATTTCGAATTAATAATAATTTCAATATAGTAATAAAACTTTGAAAATTAATAGAAATTAAACCGTAGCTCGGATGAAAAGGTTTTATACATGAAAGTTGCTCAGAAAAATATGAAGAATCAGAATACGCTCTCCGTTCATATGTCACGTGCCCCTAGCATAGCAAACATGCAACATTTCCGCTCCGGTTCGTCTTTCCGAAAATGCCTAACTCCGGGAAAACTTTCCCGGATGTTATCCCCCTTCGCCGGTATCGTGTAGCGCCGCGTTAGAACACCCCTAGCCCCGCGTATTACCCCCCGTCATGCATCTGTGTTGCATCTGTTTGCATTATATTTACTGTGTCTTCCCCCTCTTCTCTTCAGTAGACCCCGAGACCGCTCCTGATGCCCCTGTGATCGACTACTTCGACGACGACCCCTTCTTGTCTGAGCAACCAGGCAAGCCCCCCTTTGATCATCCCGATATAGCCCATTCCATTCTCTCATGCTTGCATTAGATTTTGCTACTGTTATTGATTGCTCCTATTCTGATGCATAGCCTGCTTTTGTACCTGCTGTTGTACCTTACCTGCTTATCCTAAACTGCTTAGTATAGGTTGGATAGTGATCCATCAGTGACCCCCACTTGTCCTTGTTGCCCCTGCTTCATCATCGACGACTCGATCAACGTGATCGACGACCAGAGCCTGACACCTCACATCACATCACGACCCTTTTGTTGCTCGACTCTGCAGAGCTACTATCGAGTGCCGAGGGTGATCCCTCATAACGCACTCTTGATGATAATTCTGTAGTGTAGCTATTCAGTCATGGTCATCGAGGGTGATTTCCTCTTTCACCATTCCAGATACGACTCTGTCGTGCAACACCTCAAGTGTGAACCTCGAGGGTGGTTCCTCTTATGTTCACCTTGATGATTACATCGAGTGGAATCCACCGGGGGTGATTCCTTGGGTTTTCCCCTTGATGTCTGGACACACAGTTACCTTGACTTTACTGGAGACCGTTGTGAAAGCCGGGCGGGCCCGGAGAGCAATCGTGCGATGTGACAGTGGCGGTTGGCTGTTTAGCGGTATCACCCGGGAAGGGGTGATAGCTCCGGACTTGTCCCGACAGCCGTCACTACTTTAATTGTTAATGCACTAACAGGTTTGGGTATTTGTTCTGAATTGGCCTCTGGCCTTTACGCACTAACCACCACGCGAGAATAGTTATGGGCCTCGACGTCGTGTTATCAGCCGAAGCTTTGTCAGACGTCCAGTTCAGTAGTGCGGCACGGTCGAATCGTGCTGGCCATCGGAGGCGGTGCTGGTATCCACCCTGCTTGCAACGACCCCGAGTGCTGCGGGCGATGAGCCCAAGACCTCGGAGTGCTTAGGATGTAGACCGGCGGGGACCTCTCTGCTGAGCCTAGGTAGGGCTGCGACATTTTGATCTTCCGAGGCCGGGCATTGACCCCAGAAAGGTGTGTCCGGCCAGAGTGATCGAGCGTGTTGGGTAACGTGGTGCACCCCTGCAGGGAAGATATATATTCGAATATCGTGTCCACGGTAATGGACGTTCAGACTTGTATCCTGATCTTATACAACTAGAAATGGATACTTGATATGTGATGGATATGTGGCTCCGAGATTGCCTTCTCGCAGGGAGTCGAGGAAGGATCTCTGGGCATTAATGTTACAACATGCTTGTTAATTAAACTGCTATTCTTTACTCTTCTACACGCTGCAAGACGCTTGGAGCTGCTTGAAGATGCTAGTCCTCGATAGGCTAGGCCTTCCCCTCTATTCTGGCATTCTGCAGTTCAGTCCACAAATACAGCCCTTTCATTTGATACCAATGCATACTTAGTATAGATCTGATGCTTGCGAGTAGTTTGGATGAGTACTCACGGTTGCTTTGCTACCCCTTTTCCTCCTTCCTTCTTTCCGGTTGATGCAACCAGATGGTGGACCCCTGGAGCCAGAGGCCACTGCTGACGGATACTACTACGTGGAGACCGCCCGACGACCGTGGAGTAGTCGAGGTCCTCAGAAGGAGGCCTTGCCTCTTCGATCGTGTTGCTTTTGTGCTAGCCTTCTTAAGGCATCCTTGTCTAACTTTATGTCCAGACTCAGATATTGTTGCTTCCACCCGACTCTTGTGTATCGAGCTTGTATTCGAGCCCCCGAGGCCCCTGGCTTGTAATATGAAGCTTGTATTACTTTCATTTGTGTCTAGAGTTGTGTTGTGATATCTTCCCGTGAGTCCCTGATCTTGATCGTACACGTTTGCGTGTATGATTAGTGTACGGTCAAATCGGGGGCGTCACACCCAGCTAGGTATGTCCTCATCCCATCCAGGAAAAGCTAACCTCATGCACTCGGCGAGATGATATGCTATGGTGTGACATGTCTTGTTATGTCTAGATATTCTTGATTCATTGAAGGGGCCTAGTGCACTGAGCGAGTTAAGTATCGATATTTTCTTGTTCTCCATGTCGAATGCATAGAATGCATAGTGATTAACTAGATGTAGTGGTATGACTATCTGGAAAGGAAAATGAGACCATGAAATTAGAAAGCTGATAGCATTTAAAAGTGGTGCACAATACAGTATATGTTGATACCTGATGGCTTTGTGAAACTTCATAAGGTATGTGTGTTCCAATGAAGTGTCCTAGTTGGTGCTCTGGAACCCAGAATTCACCCCCCGCCAAGGCAAAGCTCTACAACCACATTACAAATTAAGCATGGGTAAAAAAATGGAATGAGTGATCATGTTGTAGATAAAGGCTTACTGCAAAGTCGAGGTTTATGAAGTGTCTCAATCCCAAATAGTTTGTTCCCTCGAACCGCTCCATGTCATCGAAGAACATTTTGCGGATCGCAAAATTTAAGCAGTCAGTATCCATCCAGCCACCACGTGCAATGGATTGCTGGAAAGTGCGTAACTTTATGGAGATGTTGAACGGACAAGAACTTTGAAGCCATACTTCACTGGTGATGAGAGCAGAATAATATTAGTTATATGTCAGAAAAGAAGTGCATTGAGAAATTGAACCTTTTGTACTAATACTCACTCCAACAAGGCTTCATTTGATATTTCTTGAATGTACGAATAAGTTGAGCGGGCTACCCGCGTATCAACACGTGTTATTGAGCATTGCTTGGTCTGAAAGGGGGACAAAAGTTTCTTGTTTCGATTTATTTTTCGGGTGTTTTTATCTCTTAGAAGGTGGGATGTGTTAGAGTTATAATATAAGTCATGTACCCCTTTGTATTAATCCCGTTGTATAAGGGGTTTTCTGCATATGTTCCACACCTGTACATGTATATATATATCGGCCTATGGCCTCATGGAAATACAAGTTGCTTATTCCTAACATGGTACTAGAGCTAGGTCAATTTTTTTTACACGCCGCAACTCGTGTGATTGATCCTCCCGTGGCGCCGCGGCTGCTTCTCTCCGCCGCCGGTTTCCCACGTCTGCTCCTGCTGCTGGTGCCCGACTCCTACTCGAGATTGGATCGCAGTCTCCTTTATCTCTCGATTGGATCGATCGACAGCTCTGCTCTGTCTCCCGATTGGATCGCAGACTTCCGCAGCCTCTCGCAGACCCTGCTTCGCCTCGATCTCGCAGGCCTGCCCTGCTCCGCCCCCGACGCGAGAGCTGCTTCGCCTCGATCTCGCACGCCCGCCCTGCTACGCCCGATCTGATCCCGGCGCGAGAGCCCGCACGCCAGTCCTGCAACGCCTCGATCTCGCAGGCCCGCCCTGCTCCACCCAATCTGATCCCGGCGCGAGAGGTGCAGGACTCCCGCGCGCCAGTCCCGAACTCCCGTCGCCCTCTACGAGTCTTCGTCCCAGATCGATCTCTTGTTAAAAAAAAGAGAGAAAAAAAATGTCTGCTGCATCGGGCTATGTTGCTGTCCCTCGCTGTCCGGTTATCTTCGATGGGACTAACTACACCGAGTTCACTGGCTTCATGCGCATTCACATGCGTGGCATCCGTCTATGGGGTGTTCTTTCTGGCGAGGTCTGCTGTCCGCCACGTCCGGTTCCTCCGGTGGCCCCTACTCCGCCGACTCCACCGGTTCTTCCTACGGATGCTAATCAGGCTGCCAAGGATGCGGCCAAGCTTGCTGATGAGGCTGCTGATCGTGCTTATGAAGAGAGGGTTTTGGCTTATGAGGAGGCTCTTCAGACGTATCATGGTGCTCTGTCTGTTTATACCCAGTGGCTTGATGATGATGCTCATGCTGCAGCTGTTCTCACCGCTAGTGTTCGCCTCGCTTTGCTACGAGTTTCGGGTCTTCCTCTGCCTTTGAGATGTGGACCTGTCTTCGTCGGCTATCAGCCCTCCGGTGATGCCTTATACCTTCGTGGTCCGTCAGGAGCATGCTCTGCAGCAGGGTGACTCTACTGTTGATGACTTCTATGCACTGAGTTCTGCTATCTGGCGTCAGCTTGATTCTCTCCGCGGTGCTGGTTGTTGTACTTGCCCCTGTTGCCAGGCTGTCCAGGCCGATTTGGAGTTTCATCGCGTCTACGAATTCCTGTCTCGGCTCCGTAAGGAGTTTGAGCCCCGGCGTGCTCAGTTGTTTGCTCGTGGCCGTATTTCTCTCATGGAGGCGCTTTCTGAGATTCGTGCTGAGGAGACTCGCTTACGTGGTGCTGGTTTGCTGGAGGTTCCCTCCGTGCTCGCTACTCGGCCTCCTTCCACGCCACCTGCTGCACCGACCCCTTCTCGCTCGAGTGCTCCGCCGCTCCTGCCCACTCCTTCTGGAGGCTCAGGTCGCCCACGTCCACATTGCGACTACTGCAACAATGATGGTCATATTGAGTCCCAGTGCTACATGAAGAGGAAACACCTGCGCAAGGCGCGATCATCATCTTCAGGGACTTCATCATCTACCTCGACAGCTTCAGCCATTGCTTTGACTGAGCAGGATATTCTGAGACTTAAGCGTCTGCTCGCGACTTCAGGTTCTTCCTCGGCGGGTACTGCTGGTTCTGTGACTGATGCTTCTCGCACTGAGCAACCACCCTCTACACAGTCAGGTACATCCCCATGGGTTCTGGACTCTGGAGCTTCTTTTCATATGTCTTCTCATTCTTCCAGTTTGTCCTCTCTTCGATCACTGGATTCTCCTGTTCATGTTCTCACTGCTGATGGTACTCCACTTTCTGTTGTTAGTAGAGGCAATCTTACCACTCCTTCTTATTCGGTTCCTGATGTTGCTCATGTTCCTCGACTTACCATGAATCTGTTTTCTGCTGGTCAACTTACTGATTCTGGTTGTCGCGTCATCCTTGACGTTGACTCTTGTTCTGTCCAGGACCGTCACACGCACACTCTGGTTGGGGCTGGCCCTCGCCGCCGTGATTCTCAGGGTCTTTGGGAGTTGGACTGGCTTCATGTTCCGTCCGCTGCCACCACCATCGCCAATTCTTCCGCTTCAGTCGCCTCCGTTACTGGTTCCTTCAAGCAGTGGCATCATCGACTTGGTCATCTGTGTGGTTCTTGATTGTCGTGTTTAGTTAAACCGAGGTCTTACGGGTCTGCCTCAGAGATGTCTCTTTAGATTGTCGGGGTTGTCGCCTAGGTAAGCAGATTCAGCTACCATATTCACATAGTGAGTCGGTGTCTAAACGTCCGCTCGATTTAGTCCATTACGATGTATGGGTCCGCCTTTCGCTTTAAGCGAAGGTGGTCATAAATACTATATTATTTTCATAGATGATTTCTCTCGTTACACATGGCTTTATTTCATGACTTCTCGTAGTGAGGTGTTGTCTATTTATAAGCGTTTTGCTGCCATGGTTCATACTCAGTTCTCTTCACCCATTCGTGTTTTTCGTGCTGACTCCGCTGGTGAGTATATCTCTAAGATGTTGTGTGGTGTTCTTGCTGAGCAAGGGACTCTCTCTCAATTCTCTTGTCCTGGTGCTCATGCTCAGAATGGTGTGGCTGAGCGCAAGCATCGACGTCTTCTTGAGACGGCTCGTGCATTGATGATTGCTGCCTCTCTCCCGCCTCATTTTTGGGCTGAGGCCGTCTCCACCTCCACCTATCTTATCAATATACAACCTTCCGCTGCTCTACAGGGTGGTGTTCCTTTCGAGCGTCTTTTTGATCATTCCCCCGATTATTCGATGCTTCGCTTGTTTGGTTGTGTTTGCTATGTTCTTCTTGTCCCTCGCGAACGCACCAAACTGACCGCTCAGTCTGTTGAGTGTGTCTTCTTAGGCTACAGTGATGAGCATAAGGGCTATCGTTGTTGGGATCCTATCATTCGTCGGATGCGTATCTCTCGAGACGTGACTTTTGATGAGTCTCGTCCCTTCTACCCACGCCCGTCTTCCTCGACTTTTTCAGTGGAGGATATCCCTTTCCTCACTTTTCCTGACTCACCTATCACCCCTGTCGAGCCTGTATTTATTCGTTCCACTCCCTCTGCTTCTCCACCTCTCGTCGATTTGCAGCCCCCATCTTCCCCGGTCTCCTCGCCTAGAATGTCACCGGATTCTACACCTTCGTCTCTGGTGACTTCTTCGTCACCACCCCCCGATTCTACCTTGGTGATTCCTCCTTCTATTGTTCCATCTTTTCCTCAGCGTTACACTCGTCGTTCACGACCTGTGGATGCCTCTGTGGATGAGTCGTCATCTTCCTCTCAGCCTACTTATGGCTTGCGTTCTCGTCCTCATCCGCCTGTTGATCGCTTTGGATTTCCCACTGCTGGTGCTGCTGTTCTTGAGCCGACTTCTTATCATCAGGCTGTTGTTCATCCTGAATGGCAGTTTGCGATGGCAGAGGAGATTGCTGCTCTTGAACGCACTGGTACCTGGGATCTTGTTTCTCTTCCTCCCGGAGTCCGTCCCATCACTTGTAAGTGGGTCTACAAGGTTAAGACTCGCTCCGATGGTTCTCTTGAGCGTCACAAAGCTCGTCTTGTGGCTCGTGGTTTTCAGCAGGAGCATGGTCGTGATTTTGACGAGACTTTTGCTCCTGTGGCCCATGTGACCACTGTTCGTACACTTCTTGCCGTTGCCTCTGCACGCCACTGGTCTATATCTTAGCTTGATGTTAAAAATGCCTTTCTTAATGGTGAGCTGCTCGAGGAGGTATACATGCAGCCACCACCTGGGTATTTTGTTCCTGATGGCATAATATGTCGTCTTCGTCGATCTCTCTATGGCCTTAAGCAAGCCCCCCGCGCCTGGTTTGAGCGTTTTGCCTCTGTGGTCACTGCCGCTGGTTTTTCAGCCAGTGCTCATGATCCAGCATTGTTTATTCACCTTTCTCCTCGTGGTCGGACTCTTCTTCTTCTCTATGTTAATGACATGATCATCACTGGGGATGACCCCGAGTATATTGCCTTTGTAAAGGCCCGTCTTAGTGAGCAGTTTCTTATGTCTGATCTTGGACCTCTTCGCTATTTTCTTGGGATTGAAGTCTCTTCTACCTCTGATGGCTTTTTTATATTGCAGGAAAAGTATATCCAGGATCTTCTTGCTCGTGCTGCTCTTACTGACGAGCGCATTGTTGAGACTCCTATGGAGCTCAATGTTCACCTCCGTCCTACTGATGATGATCCCCTACCTGACCCGACGCGTTATCGTCATCTTGTTGGCAGTCTTGTCTATCTAGCTGTCACTCGTCCGGATATCTCTTATCCGGTTCATATTCTGAGTCAGTTCGTCTCCGCTCCCACCTCAGTCCACTATAGTCATCTACTTCGTGTTCTCCGATATCTTCGGGGCACAATCTCTCACCGTCTATTCTTTCTTCGCTCCAGTTCTTTACAGCTTCAGGCCTATTCGGATGCTACGTGGGCTAGTGATCCTTCAGATCGCCGTTCACTTTCTGCTTACTATGTTTTTCTTGGTGGTTCTCTCATTTCCTGGAAGACGAAGAAACAACTTGCAGTTTCCCGTTCGAGTGCAGAGGCTGAGTTGCGAGCAATGGCTCTTTTGACGGCAGAGGTGACTTGGTTACGGTGGTTACTTCAGGATTTTGGTGTGTCTGTCACTACACCGACTCTGCTCTTATCTGACAGTACAGGTGCTATTAGCATTGCAGCGATCCTGTGAAGCATGAGCTCACCAAGCATATTGGTGTTGATGCTTTCTATGTGCTTGTGGTGTGCAGACTGTGTTATTGCTCTTCAAGAATTGCCTTCCGAGTTACAGTTGGCAGACTTCCTGACGAAGGCCCAAACTAGAGCACAACATGGCTTTTATCTCTCCAAACTCAGTGTTGTTCATCCACCATGAGTTTGAGGGGGGGGGGGTGTTAGAGTTATAATATAAGTCATGTACCCCTTTGTATTAATCCCGTTGTATAAGGGGTTTTCTGCATATGTTCCACACCTGTACATGTATATATATCGGCCTATGGCCTCATGGGAATACAAGTTGCTTATTCCTAACAGGATGGTGGGTTTTGTACTATGTATCCACGTTGTTGTTCATCTCCATTGGTATCTTCCGCACTTAGTGCGACGGTCCACTCTTGTGCCAAAGTAGCAATGGATCTTTGGGAGATTGACGATTTCTGCTTGCTTGGTGAGGCTGGTACGAACAGAAGGATTAGTTAGGAATTGTAACATATGAAGTTGTGGAAAAAAGTACAATGGGAAAGAAAAATTACCAGAAGCATTATGAGTGGTTGGTGGAGTGGGGGATGCTAGATTGTTGTACCTATTACTTGTTGTGCTACATGAACCAATGTTGCCTTGAGATGTCGGTTGTGGATGATCCCTGTCAGGCGTGCTTGTATGTTGGCATGGTGAAACAGTATCCTTGCTGAAGGATGGTGGGGTAAGGCCTGAAAACAGAGAAATATAACAAATTTAAAATGGTGGTTGAAGTACTACTGGGTGAGTTAAGGTTGAGTAACTAGATTAGCTATGTAGAACTGAAGCATATGAATGTAGTTGGTAGAGGTATATATGATATGTATGGATGAGGATATGTTGAGATGTACCTGATGGGGGGGTTGAATGAAGTGCACCATGACTGCCCAGACCGCCGGACCTATTGTGGTTGTCCGAAAGAACATTACGAAGGGTGGCCCTTACTGCAATTTTTATCAAATTGAAAATAGTAGTAACAATAATTTTATTAAGTTTTTGAGTTGCTTCAATGGCTACTGGATTGTCTGAAAAGTTTTCAAAATCTGAAATATCTTGCAAAATAGATGAAAATTGTCCTTCAGCACTGGTGATTGCATCCTTAATGGAAGAAAAAGCCTGAAAAACCAATTATGTGAACATATAATGTGTGATGAGTGCTTGGTTGTGACTTTATTTTAGTCAGAGCATCAGAAATAAATTGTTACCTCTTCTCCATATATCGACCGTAATTTAGTTGATTTGAAACGCGTCTGCAAGTATTCTGAAATGTTGGAGACACATGATTGGTTAATGGTTGCGCTCGGAGTCGAATGATGATTTTCTTGAGAGCCCTCTTCTGGTGCACGGGAGTAAATACTTGGTGGTTTCTGAGCTAACAAAAAGTAAAATAATTAGTACAAAAATTAATGATAATTTGACAATTAAATTGATTAAAACATAGCCGACCTGCAGCTTCCCAAACTGAGGGAAAGGGAACCCAATGTTGTGTTTGCACTTCATGTCATTCATGATAATGCGGGTGACGAGGTCATCATCAAATGCCGCAATCCTAGGACTGGTTTCACAGTTGACATCGTCATTTGATGGCGTAATATGGTCCAGGTAGATTGTCTGTAGGAAACATTGGTTATAAAAATTTAGTAACAAAAGTAGGTATGTGCTTAGTGGAAGGTATATACTATCTGCAATTAGGTACATGGTGTGTAATAGTGCAGGATTGTATGAAGGAAAATGTGATTATAATGTGAACACACACCTGGAGGAATAGTATACACCCGTTAATTGATACTTGAGAAGAATTATGAAATCGTTTGGGCATCAAGCTGGCAGAATTCAAGAGGTCGTCGACGATGAACTGTGCCCAGTTGTATGATGAGATATTGTCCATATCAGCTACTACGCTGATATACCTTGTGGAAATGTAGTTTACCAGTGATTGCGGAGCCAAGAACTTTGTCATGACATAAAGGACAAATGCCGCCTTGAACGATCGTTGGTCCTTTAAGCTCATCGGATATGAATATTGTTTATTAAGAATTGTCTCCAACAACTTAACAGTAACCTGTGAAAAGTGTGGAACCTCAAAAATATCACAAAGAATCCTCTTACTCCTTTCTACCTCATCTTGGTTACAGGTCTCAATGGTTCTCTCGCTGCATGGTACATCCAAGACTGAATTAACGTCCCTCGCAGAGAAGGGGATCACTTTATGAACATCAGCTACGATGGCACATGAATCAACATCAATCTTGCTCAGAAGCCAGGCGCCATACTGTCTGTTAACTTTAGTTAACTTCAGCTGAAGGATGCCGTGAAGCCATGTTTGACGGACAAGATCTTTTTTCATGTCATCAAAACCGTTAATCAAACTAACGACACACTTTGGTTGGCATCTTGAATTTATTCTGGTGCTAGTTGCATTGCCTTTCGTCGACTTATTTGTGGCTCTCTTGCGGCGGTATTTATCAATGACACGAGACGTGCTGCGTGACAAGGTGCCTTTCCTGGACGTGTATGGCTGGGAGTGGAGACCCTGTGAGCAAAATTGTACAGATTCAATTACAACTAGTCTACATACTGAACAACAAAATGAGGAAGAGAGATATTTGCTTTGCTCGTGGAAAGTTCAGACTTGGACCGATAGAATATGGACATGCATCTAGTTACACAAGTGCTAAGATCGATGATAAGCAACATACCCCGTGTGAGTCGTGGCTGATTCTGACGGGGAGAGTGGCCGGTGGAGAGCGCTCGACACCGGAGACCTGCTGGGCAAAAACGGGGGCGAGCAAAATTGTACAGATTCAATTACAACTAGTCTACATACTGAACAACAAAACGAGGAAGAGAGATATTTGCTTTGCTCGTGGAAAGTTCAGACTTGGACCGATAGAATATGGACATGCATCTAGTTACACAAGAGCTAAGATCGATGATAAGCAACATACCCCGTGTGAGTCGTGGCTGATTCTGACGGGGGGAGTGGCCGGTGGAGAGCGCTCGACGCCGGAGACCTGCTGGGCAAAAACGGGGGCATCGTCTTGTTCCGTGCCGATGCATGCAGGGAGCCACCGTCCGCGGCGACGAAGCTACAAGAATTAGGTCAGCCGCCATCTGAGCGAGGCATGCGCGAGAATAATAGATCGATGAGATTAGCTTCAAGGCTGACATTCGGTATTCCTATAAAAAAGGATTCTGTTCCAACAACTTAAATAATTATCCCATCTAATTTTATGAGGAGGCACGCCGTGGGTGGTACAGGAGGCGAGGCATGTTGTGGGTCGCACGGGAGGTTGAATCGGACCTAGGAGTATGTACTCCTAGGAGTACTGACCCATTTTCTTATATATCTATAGGTAAATGTTTGGAGACGGTGCGCCGGCGCAAGCTTCGGCTGGTCCAGTCCACGCGCGCACACGCGATCCACTCGCGAGCAACCACGTAGTGCGGTGGACCCGAGTTGACTAGTCCTCCTGCGTTATCCCGCGGATCTCGCCTCATCCCCGTCTCGCAGCTCCGCAGATCTCGCCCCATCCTCGTCTCCTGCCTCCATCCTTGCAGCACGCAGCGCCGACGTCCGCATCTGCTCCCTTCATCACTGCATCGCGTGAGTAGCTCGCCGTCGGCCATGGAAGATCGAATCTCCGCCGGCCATGGATGTAGATCTCACCCCACCACGCTTGCAAACCCGCTCGCCATTGGACGCAGCAAGGCCGTTAACCAGTCCCATTCCCGTCGGTTGCAACTCCCACGCGCCTCGTGTTTCTGCCTCGCAGCCGACGAGCCGGGCGGCGATGCACGACACCGGAGGCTTCTGCAGAATCGTCGCACCCCCTCATGTTGCAACCGTTGAAAAAAAGCTTCATCCCCCTAGATGAAAAGCTTCAACCGGATGTAGAGAAAGCTACAAGCGGCCAGCGCCATCGCCAGAAAGATACAACCGTTGACATGAAATGCTACCACCTTCGATGACAACCGAAACGAACACAAAAAGCCTTGACCAAGCGCTGCTAAAAAGAAAATAGCTACAACCTTTAGGTAGAAAAGCTTCAATGGTTGTTAGAAAAAAGCTCCAACCATTGAGAGAGAAAGCTTCAACCAGCAACATCTGGAGGTGGAAGAAGATGATAAAACGCTGCAGTTTTGCTACATGCTTCAACCGGCATAGATTTTGCTACAACCGGCATATCATTTTGCTACGACCGGCGTCATGTTTTCTACAACACATAGCCGGCGTTGCGTTTTGCTACAACTAGCATCGCTTTTTGCTACAACCGGGATAACGTTTTGCGACATCCATCATGGCTGAGCTGCGAGGCTCGACGGTGACGTTTTTTTGCTGCAACCGTGTCTCCATTTTGCTACGACCGACAACAAAAAATGCTACAACGGGCATTTCTATTTGCTGGAACCAGTCAATCGCCGGCGAGACGGAGCTGCATCCATGGCGTGCGCGGGCGGCGAGGGCGGGATCCATCCATGGCGAGCACGGGGGGTGGCGAAGTTGCATCGATGGGAAGCGCAGGCAGCGGAGCTGCATCTAGGGGGTGCGAGACACATTGAGATGCAAAGGCAGAGTTGCATCTGGCGAGTGCCCCCCGGCGAGCTGCTGCGGCCCGGCGAGCTGCGCGGGCGAGCGGCCCCGGCGACGAGGACGGCCGGCAAGGGCGCCAACCGGCGATGGGGACACCGCGGTGGTTCTTCAAGCTTGGTCGCTGGGGGGTGTCGAACGTAGTTGTGGCGGGGGATAACTAGGAGGAAGACGAATCAAGGATCAGATCTAACGGCCCTTAATCGTTTTATCGGGTGGCTGGGGCTAAACCGGCCGAACAGTTCGGCCGACGCACCGGCGCCTATAAGCGCCTATATATATTGCAAAGTTGAAGAATTTGAACAACTGAGGAGTTTCAAAACTGAAGAAAAACTCAAATTGAAGATTTTCAACTTTTGTTGGTGGTGTGACCCATCGTACAATTGTCGTAGGGCTTTGAGAATCAAATTCTTCATTAATTTCTTCACACTTAGAGGGTTAGTCTTCATTGATTAAAGAAAAACGCTACTTCGTGTGTTGCACATCTAAGTCATCAATTTTGCATAAGTGTTAGGATGTATGTCCTTTTTAAAGAACATTCGAAGATTTTAAGATATTTAGCTCACACCGCAACTTGCTAAATCTCTTCTCATCCAAGGGCTTTGTGAAGATATCAGCTAGCTGTTCTTCAGTCTTCACGTGCTCGATAGAGACGTCACCCTTCAACACATGATCTCGAAGAAAATAATGACGTATCTGGCTGTGCTTTGTCTTAGAGTGCTGAACTGGGTTATGAGCAATCTTGATGGCAATCTCATTGTCATATTAGAGAGGCACATTCTTCACATTGGTGTCGTAGTCCTTGAGGGTTTGCTTCATCCATAGCAATTGAGCACAACACGAACCAGCAGCAATGTACTCAGCTTCAGCAATAGAGAGTGATACACAATTCTGTTTCTTTGAGGACCAACACACTAAGGATCGTCCGAGGAAATGGCATGTGCGTGATGTTGACTTGCGGTCCACACGATCACCAACATAGTCAGAGTCAGAATATCCAATGAGATCAAAAGTCGACCCCTTGGGATACCATAATCCAAGTGTTGGAGTGTGATATAGATATCAAAGAATATGGTTCACGGCCTTATAGTGTGATTCCTTCGGTGTAGCTTGAAAACGGGCACACATGCAAACACTAAACATAATATCTGGCCTAGATGCACATATATACAATAAAGAGCCAATCATGGAGCGGTATACCTTTTGATCGAAGTCAATACCATTTTCATCAGTGCATAGATGGCCATTTGTGGGCATAGGGATTTTGACGCCTTTGCAATCTTGCATGCAAATTTTCTCAATACATCCTTGAGGTATTTCTCTTGAGATGTGAAGATGCCGTTGCGCTGTTGATGAATTTGAAGACTGTCACGCCCAAGATGCGACCCTATCCTAAAGGAACTCGATGGTCCCACCAAGGATAGAAGCGCATCTTGAAGACGCTTTTACAAGGTGGATATCATTACATCAACATTACATAATACATAGGATACATACATAAGGCACGAATGCCACAAGAATACATCATCATCATACAAGAACAACATCCGACTACGGATGAAACATAAACGAAACTCAAACAATATCCATCCTGCTAGCCCAGGGCTGCCGACACCGAACCTATCCCCGATCAAGAAGAAGCGTAAGAAGAACTCCAAAGCAAGCAAACATCGCTCTCGCGTCATGATCATCGCAAAACCTGTACACGCAACTGTTGGTGTAGTAATCTGTGAGCCACGAGGACTCAGCAATCCCATTACCATGGGTATCAAGACTAGCAAAGCTTAAAGGGTAAGGAAGGGGTAAAGTGGTGAGTTTGCAGCAGCGACTAAGCATATATGGTGGCTAACCAACGCAAATAAGAGCGAGAAGAGAGCAAGCGGAACGGTCGACAACTAGTAATGATCAAGAAGTGATCCTGAACTCCTACTTACGTCAAACATAACCCAGAAACCGTGTTCTCCTCTCGATCAACCCCGAAAAGAGACACTCACGGTTATGCACACGGTTGGTGTATTTTAGAAGAGTTTGCTTCAAGTTTACTACAACCGGATATTAACAAATTCCCATCTGCCACATAACATGCTGCACGGCTCTCGAAAGTTTATACCTGCAGGGGTGTCCCAACTTAGCCCATGATAAGCTCTCGCGATCAACGAAGGATATTCCTTCTCCCGGAAGACCCGATCGGTCTCGGAATCCGGCTACAAGACATTTCGACAGAATAAAACAAGACCAGCAAGACCTCCGGCATGCCGACACCACGATAGTAGCCGCATATCTCGTCTCGAGCCACGACCGGATGAGCAATCCGTACAACTAAAACCAAACCCCAAGTTTCCTTGAGGGGGCGCCAAAGCACTCTAGTTTGGACCAACACTTAGACAAGCATTGGCCCGGGGGCTGAATAAAGATGACCCTTGGGTTAATTACTCCCAAGGAAATGTAGGTGGTGGTGAGGCAAATGGTAAAACCAATGTTGGGCCTTGCCGGAGGAGTCTTATTCAAAGCGAATGTCAAGGGGTCCCATAAATCACCCGACCGCGTTAGGGACGCAAAATCCGGGAACATAATACCGATATGACGGAAACTAGGGCGGCAAGAGTGGAACAAAACACCAGGCATAAGGCCGAGCCTTCCACCCTTTACCAAGTATATAGATGCATTAACAGTATAAGAGATATTGTGTTATCCCAACAAGTAAACATGTTCCAACAAGGAACAGCATCTCCATGTTCCAACAAGGAACAAACTTCATCTTCACCTGCAACTAACAACGCTATAAGAGGGGCTGAGCAAAGCGGTAACATAGCCAAACAACGGTTTGCTAGGAAGGGTGACAAAAGGTTAGAGGTTCATGGCAATTTGGGAGGCTTGAGCAGCAAGTGAATAGGTAGCGCAGCATAGCGATAGAACGAAGCAACTAGCATAGCAATGATAGTAGTGAGATCCAAGGTAGCGGTCATCTTGCCTGAAATCCCGCAAGGAAGAAGAACGAGTCCATGAAGAAGATGAAGCCACGAAGACGAACCAAGCGTAGACGAACGAATCCTCACGATCGCAACGAAACAGGAACTAACAAGAAGAAACACACAACATGGTAAACACACCACACATAGACAAGACATGATGCACAAAAAGCATGATGCATGACAAAGCTACATTAAGCTACTCATGGCAAGGGATGATGCATACAAGAGCAACACAACAAGACAAGTTTAAATGAGACCGGAAGCAACATAGAACAATTCCGGTAAGTCCTCATATGCAAATTTCGAAATTGTTCCAGATCTGAATAAACCTTAAGTTCAAGTTGTTAAAAAGTAAGTTAATATGCACCACGATGATCTACACGAAATTCTAGTCAAGTTACATATAAAGTTCATTAAATTCGGAGCTACGGCCTAGAAGATATGAGCAAAACAAGATAAACATGGCATTGATGCGAAATGCATTCAAACATCAAGAAAACACCTCAAAACAAGGATGCAACATGATAATATGAAACTACAAGCAAAATCAAGCAAGTTTCATATAGAGCACACTCAAAACGGAGCAACGTTTCAACACATACACATGAAACAAGTTTAAAGGACAAACTGTCCAAAACAGCAACTAGGCATATTGCAAGCATCAAAACAACAAGCTACAGCACCCTAACATAATAACAAAAGGCATGGGCATTATGTACAGGTAAAACATGACAAAACATGAACACTGAGCTATCTCCAGAAATCACTAGAACATGCTCAAACACACATGGCAAGATTGCAAATAATATCACTTTCAGACTTATCAGGAAATAACATCAGGTTGCAATGTTTAGAGATATCAAACAACCTCTTACAGGAACTTATCAAGGCAAACAAAGGCATGACATGAATCTACTAATTGCATAGAACAAAAGTCCTTTACTGACCATGAGCCAAAAAGGAACAGAAAATATGATGGCACCCATGTAAACATGGCAAGTTATATTACAGATTCATACATGGCAGAAACAACAATAAGTAGGCATGTTGGTGAGCTTGAACCACTCACCACAGAGCAATACAGGGCATGGAAAGGCAACTCACAGTAAGAAGACATGTTATAGAAGCTATACATGGCAAGAACAGCATCATAGCATACACGGATCAACTACAACAACCTTGGCAAAATTGAATAACATGTAAACAACCTGCCAGGAAACATTTTATAGCAAAAGTAGAGCTCGATTGACTCAAGCTATGGCACTCCATAATTGCAAACAAGGGCATGGATGGATAGAGAATAACCATATGTTCAAAACATCCTTACTGAAATATCTCAAAATAAGCATGGATCTCTCGGTAGCATCAAGTTTACATGGCATAAAAATATCAGCAGAACAGGGGTTGAAATCGGCAACATCATGAAGCCGTGTTTGCATGCTTGTGCTAGTCACCACAGAGATCACAAAAATACATGGCATACACCCCTGTAAATATGGCATGGCATATTACAAAACACATGTAGGACTCAAGTTCATAGGATGCACACATCAATCATGGCAAAAATGACAAAAGTGCATGTTCTGATAAGAATCTGAAACTAACATCACATAGCCCTCTTCCAACAGCATTTCGGGCATCAAGATGAGCTCAAATGAAAATGATGCAATGAGATGAAATGATGTACTCGTCGAGGCGGACAATTTGATATATTACACGCCCAAAACGGAGCTACGGATGCAGAGTTATGATGCGATGAAAATGCATAAAAAAATACTGGAATCTGGGGACGGCCAAAACGGAGGGGGGGGAAGTCAACCTTGTCTGCACGGATATCGAGCTTCGCCGGAGTTGGCTTGGATCTCGCCGGAGAAGACGAACACGGGGCAGGGAAGTCCAGATCCGGCGAGGAGGAAGGCGGGAGAGCGCGACGGTGCCGTGCGGACGGCGGGGGCGAGCTTGGACGGCGGTGGAGGGACGCGGGTCGGCGAGGCGGCGGGAGGCGCGCCAGGCGCAGGCGGGCAGGAGCGGGCGCGCCGAACGGGCGGCGGGTCCGTGCGGCCGGAAGGCGGCGGCGGGGGCGGCCGCGCCGCGCCAGCGCAGAGCCGGGCGGCGAGGAGCGGGCGGGCGGCGGAGGCGCTGCGCGGGCTCCCTCGGGCCAGTGCGGCCAGGCGGGTCCGATCTGGGCCCTCACGGGCCCCGGCGGCGGGGAGGAGAGAGAGAGGGCGCGGCGACGACGTGTCGGCGTGGGATTGGTCGGGGGCAACGGCGCGGACGTGTCCGGCGGCGGGGTGGACGCGTCCGGCGGCGAGAGAGGGAGAAGGCTAGGGTTATGGGGGATTTGATCCGCGAATTTCGGGGAAGGGGTGTTTATATAGTTAGAGGGAGCTAGGAGAGTCCAAATGAGGTGAGGTTTTCCCCCACGCGATCGTGATCGAACGACCGAGAGCATGGTGGGGAGTTTGCCGGGTTTTGGGCCACTTTGGAAGGGGCGTTGGGCTGCACACAAAAGAGGCTTTTGCGGTTACCCGGTTAACCGTTGGAGTACCAAACGACCTCCAAATGGCACGAAACTTGACAGGCGGTCTACCGGTGCTATACTAAGGCCGCTTGGCAAACCTCAGGCCATACCGAGAAAGTTTAACACCCGCACACGAAAAGAGGTAAAATGAGGCGCCGGGGGACATAGGAGTGCCGGATTGCAAAACGGACAACGGGGAAAATGCTCGGATGCATGAGACGAACACGTATGCAAAATGAAATGCACATGATGACATGATATGAAATGCATATGATGACATGACAAAATGCAACACGCAAGCACGTGACATGGCAAGGATGGCAAAGAACTGGCAAACACCTGGCGCATCGAATCCGGGGCGTTACAAAGACCTAAGAAGAATTTCAATTCTCCCATCATAAACATTTGATATTCCTCACTGATATATCTCCAACGTATCTATAATTTTTGATTGTTCCATGCTATTATATTATCCGTTTTGGACGTTTAATGGGCTTTATTATGCACTTTTATATTATTTTTGGGACTAACCTATTAACCAAAGGCCCAGTGCAAATTGCTATTTTTTTTCCTATTTCAGTGTTTCACAAAAAAGGAATATCAAACGGAATCCAAACGTAATGAAACCTTCGAGAGAGTTATTTTTGGAACTAACGCAATCCAGGAGACTTGGAGTGGACGTCAAGGAAGCAACGAGGAAGCCACGAGGCAGGAGGGCGCGCCCCCCACCCTCATGGGCCCCTCGTGGCTCCACCGACCTACTTATTTCGCCTATATATATATATATACTCATATACCCTGAAAACATCCGAGAGCACCACGAAACCCTCTTTCCACCGCCGCAACCTTCTGTACCCGTGAGATCCCAACTTGGGGCCTTTTCCGGCGCTCCGCCGGAGGGTGAATCAATCACGGAGGGCTTCTACATCAACAGCATAGCCTCTCGTATGATGTGTGAGTAGTTTACCACAGACCTTCGGGTCCATAGTTATTAGCTAGATGGCTTCTTCTCTCTCTTTGGATCTCAATACAAAGTTCTCCTCGATTCTCTTGGAGATCTATTCGATGTAATTCTTTTTGCGGTGTGTTTGTCGAGATCCGATGAATTGTGGCTTTATGATCAAGATTATCTACGAACAATATTTGATTCTTCTCTGAATTCTTTTATGCATGATTTAAATATCTTTGCAAGTCTCTTCGAATTATCAGTTTGGTTTGGCCTACTAGATTGATCTTTCTTGCAATGGGAGAAGTGCTTAGCTTTCTGTTCAATCTTGCGGTGTCCTTTCCCAAAGGATGTTAGGGCAGCAAGGCACGTATTATATTGTTGCCATCGAGGATAAAAAGATGGGGTTTATATCATATTGCTTGAGTTTATCCCTCTACATGATGTCATATTGCCTAATGCGTTACTCTGTTCTTATGAACTTAATACTCTAGATGCATGTTGGATAGCGGTCGATGTGTGGAGTAATAGTAGTAGATGCAGAATTGTTTCGGTCTACTTGTCACGGGCGTGATGCCTATATACATGATCATGCCTAGATATTCCCATAGCTATCCGCTTTTCTATCAATTGCTCGACCGTAATTTGTTCACCCACCGTAAATTATGCTATCTTGAGATAAGCCACTAGTGAAATCTATGGCCCCGGGTCTATTTTCCATCATATTAATCTCCCGTCAACTAGCTATTTCTGTCGCTGTTTATTTTTGCAATCTTTACTTTTCAATCTATACAACAAAAATACCAAAAATATTTATCTTATTATCTTTATCAGATCTCACTTTTGCAAATGGCCATGAAGGGATTGACAACCCCTTTATCGCGTTGGTTGCAAGGTTCTTGATTGTTTGTGCAGGTACGAGGGACTTGCGTGTAGTCTCCTACTGGATTGATACCTTGGTTCTCAAAAACTGAGGGAAATACTTACGCTACTTTGCTGCATCACCCTTTCCTCGTCAAGGGAAAACCAATGCATGCTCAAGAGGTAGCAAGATGGATTTCTGGCGCCGTTGCCGTGGAGATCTACGACAAGTCAAGACATACCAAGTACCCATCACAAACTCTTCTCCCACGCATTACATTATTTGCCATTTGCCTCTCGTTTTCCTCTCGCCCACTTCACCTTTGCCGTTTTGATTCACCCTCTTTTTCCGTTCGTCTCTTTTCGCTTGCCCCCTCTGTGTTTCTGTGTTGGATTGATTGTTGTCGCGATGGCTCTGCCAAAAAGCGTTGATCCTCACCTTAGAAGGTTGGAAGAAATTGAAAACAACGTTAGAAGCTTTATGACTTTGCAATTTGAGCATAATAATTTCTTTAGGAACGAGCTTAAAGAACAAAAAAGCTTTATGGAATACATGAATAAAGAGCTTGATGATATGTCTAAGGAATTTTATGGTTTGAAATCTCAGTTTGCTCATCTTGAAAACTTAATAGCCCAAATTTCGGATAAGCAGGCCACATTAGTTAATAAGATGGCCGCCAAACCGGAAGAGCTAGAAGGTAATAATGATGAAGATCTAAAAGTTATTGTTGTGTCTCCTATTAAATCTTTGTTTTACAATATGAATCTTTATAGTGATGGGACTGGAGAGGAGTCAACTTTGGTTAAAAGGCATCCCAATGATTCAGAGTTTTTAGATCTTGATGCAAAAATTGGTAAAAGTGGGATTGAAGAGGTCAAAACTTTACATAGCAATGAACCCACTATTTTGGATTTCAAGGAATTTAATTATTATAATTGTTCTTTAATAGATTGTATTTCCTTGTTGCAATCCGTGTTAAATTCTCCTCATGCTTATAGTCAAAATAAAGCTTTTACCAAACATATCGTTGATGCTTTAATGCAATCTTATGAACAGAAACTTGAATTAGAAGTTTCTATCCCTAGAAAAATTTATGATGAGTGGGAACCTACTATTAAAATTCAGATTAAAGATCATGAATGCTATGCTTTGTGTGATTTGGGTGCTAGTGTTTCCACGATTCCAAAAACTTTGTGTGATGTGTTAGGTTTCCGTGAATTTGATGATTGTTCTTTAAATTTGCACCTTGCGGATTCCACCATTAAGAAACCTATGGAAAGGATTAATGATGTTCTTATTGTTGCATATAAGAATTATGTGCCCGTCGATTTCATTGTTCTTGATACAGACTGCAATCCCACATGTCCTATTATTCTTGGTAGACCTTTCCTTAGAACGATTGGTGCAATTATTTATATGAAAGAAAGAAATATTAGATTTCAATTTCCGTTAAGGAAAGGCATGGAACACTTTCCTAGGAAGAAAATTAAATTACCTTATGAATCTATTATGAGAGCCACTTATGGATTGCATAACAAAGATGACAATACCTAGATCTATTCTTGCTTTTATGCCTAGCTAGGGGCGTTAAACGATAGTGCTTGTTGGGAGGCAACCCAATTTTATTTTTTTCTTGATTTTTTGTTTCTGTTTAGTAATAAATAATTCATATAGCTTCTGTTTATATGTGGTTTTATGTTTTAATTAGTGTTTGTGCCAACTAGAACCAATAGAATCTTCTTGGGTGATAGTTGTTTGATCTTGCAGAAAAAGACAGAAAATTTTCTCTCACGAAAATAATTGTTAAAATTCACCAGAACGTGATAAACTGCCAATTCATTTTAAAGTATATCAATATAAAAATTATCCAGGCTGTCCTAGTTTTTCAGAATTTTTGGAGTTCCAGAAGTATTCTAACAAATCTGATTTCTTCAGACTGTTCTGTTTTTTACGGATTCTTTTTTTCGTGTGTTGTTTGCTTATTTTGATGAATCTATGGCTAGTATGGGGGGGGGGGGGTATGAACCATGGAGAATTTGTAATACATTAGGTTTAACACCAATATAAATAGAGAATGAGTTCATTACAGTACCTTAAAGTGGTGATTTGTTTTCTTATACTAACGGAGCTCATGAGATTTTCTGTTGAGTTTTGTGTTGTGAAGTTTTCAAGTTTTGGGTAAAGATTTGATGGATTTTGGAATAAGGAGTGGCAAGAACCTAAGCTTGGGGATGCCCAAGGCACCCCAAGGTAAAATTCAAGGACAACCAAAAGCCTAAGCTTGGGGATGCCCCGGAAGGCACCCCCTCTTTCGTCTTCGTCTATCGGTAACTTTACTTGAGGCTATATTTTTATTCACCACATGATATGTGTTTTGCTTGGAGCGTCTTGTATGATTTGAGTCTTTGCTTTTTAGTTTACCAAAATCATCCTTGCTGTACACACCTTTTGGATAGACACACATGAATCGTAATTTACTAGAATACTCTATGTGCTTCACTTATATCTTTTGAGCTAGATAATTTTGCTCCAGTGCTTCACTTATATCTTTTAGAGCACAGTGTTGGTTTATTTCATAGAAATTATTGATCTCTCATGCTTCACTTATATTATTTGAGAGTCCTTTAGAACAGCATGGTAATTTGCTTTGGCTATAAAATTAGTCCTAATATGATAGGCATCCAAGATGGGTATAATAAAAACTTTCATAAAAAGTGCATTGAATACTATGAGAAGTTTGATACTTGATGATTGTTTTGAGATATGAAGATGGTAATATTATAGTTGTGCTAGTTGAGTAGTTGTGAATTTGAGAAATACTTGTTTTGAAGTTTGCAAGTCCCGTAGCATGCACGTATGGTAACCATTGTGTGACAAATTTGAAACATGAGGTGTTCTTTGATTGTCATCCTGATGAGTGGCAGTCGGGGATGAGCGATGGTCTTATCCTACCAATCTATCCCTCTAGGAGCATGCGCATAGTGCTTGGTTTTTATGACTTGTAGATTTTTTTAATAAGTATGTGAGTTCTTTATGACTAATGTTGAGTCCATGGATTATCGCACTCTCACCTTTCCATCATTGCTAGCCTCTTGATGCACTGCATTGCCCTTTCTCACCTTGAGAGTTGGTGCAAACTTCGCGGTGCATCCAAACCCGTGATACGATCGCTCTATCACACATAAACCTCCTTATATCTTCCTCAAAACAGCCACCATACCTACTGAGGGAGTCCTGGATTAGGGGGTATCCGGACAGCTAGACTATATCCTTTGGCCGGACTGTTGGACTATGAAGATACAAGATTGAAGACTTCGTCTTGTGTCCGGATGGGACTCTCTTGGCATGGAAGGCAAGCTTGGTGATACAGATATGTAGATCTCCTTCTGTTGTAACCGACTCTGTAACCCTAGCCCCCTCAAGTGTCTATATAAACCGGAGGGTTTAGTCCGTAGGACAACAATCATACCATAGGCTAGCTTCTAGGGTTTAGCCTCTACGATCTCATGGTAGATCAACTGTTGTAATACTCATATTCATCAAGATCAATCAAGCAGGAAGTAGGGTTTTACCTCCATAGAGAGGGCCCGAACCTGGGTAAACATTGTGTCCCTTGCCTTCTGTTACCATCCGCCTTAGACGTACAGTTCGGGACCCCCTACCCGAGATCCGCTGGTTTTGACACCGACGTTGGTGCTTTCATTGAGAGTTCCACTGTTTCGTAGCTGCAAGGTTCGATGGCCTCTTCGATCATTGACAACGATGTGGTCCAGGGTGAGGTTTTCCTTCCCGGATAGATCTTCGTGTTCGGCGGCTTCGCGCTGCGGGCCAACTCGTTTGGCCATCTGGAGCAGATCGAGAGCTACGCCCATGGCCATCAGGTCAAGTTTGGAAACTTGAATTACACTGCCGATATCCGTGGAGACTTGATCTTCGACGGATTCAGGCCCATGCCAGGTGTGCCGCACAATCACGATGAGCATGATATAGCTCTGCTGTCGGACGGTGTTCGGGAGATCACGCCAGCAACTACTCCGGCCTCTAGTCCGGAGCAGATCACGCCATCCGAGGATGGGAGGATAGACTCCGCCACGGAGGTCGCGCCCTCAGTGGCGATAGAGCTGAATACTGACCTTACCCTTCACGAGAGCCGTGTCGCCGAACTGCTGGACTCGTCCTCGGCCATGGACTCCGTACCACCCGCGCCCATACCTATCGAATCCGATTGGGCGCCGATCATGGAGTTCACCTCCGCAGATATCTTTCAGCACTCGCCCTTTGGCGACATACTGAACTCATTGAAATCTCTCTCCCTATCCGGAGAACCTTGGCCGAACTATGTCCGGCTAGAGTGGGATGCGGACGACGAAGAAATTCAATCCCCACCCACCACCCACTTAATAGCCACTGTCGACGATTAACCAACATGCTCGACTTTGACTCTGAAGACATCAATGGTATGGACACCAATGCCGGAGGCGAACAGGAACCACTGCCCACAGGACACTGGACCGTCACTTCATCATACGATATATACATGGTGGACACACCCAAAGAAGGCAATGGCGACAAGACAACGGAGGACGACCCCTCCAAGAAGCAACCCCAGCACCGACGTCAGCGGTGCCGCTCTAAGTCTCACCATAGCAAAAGCGGTGATACTAGAACAGGAGATAACAGTACTCCGGACAGTGCCGAAGATGATGACAATCCCCTCCAGAACGATCAAGAGCCAGAGGATGAACAAGCCAGCCCTCCTAAGAGAGTGGAAGAGGGAGAAACGGAGGACGACAACTATATGCCTCCCTCCAAAGACGAAGTGAGCCTCGACGACAAAGAATTTGTCGTGCCTGAGGATCCCGTCGAGCAGGAGCGCTTTAAGCGGCGGCTTATTGCCACAGCAAACAGCCTGAGGAAAAAGCAGCAACAGCTTCGAGCTGATCAACATTTGCTAGCAGATAGATGGACTGAAGTCCTTGCGGCTGAGGAGTACGAACTCGAACGCCCTTCCAGAGGTCACCCCGCGTTCGATGCAGCTGATCGGCCACCCCGTGGCTGAGATAGAGAGGCAGTACGGCCTGAGAATCAGCCTGCGCCCCGCCGCCATTCAAACAAACATACCAAGGCAACGGGAAACACGCGAGACCTGCGAGACGTATTGGAAGACAGGGCAAAACATGCTAGATCGATCTATGGATCACGAAGCCGTGCCCCTACAAGGGACGGTGACCGCCTCGCCGGATACAGTAAAAGCAATTCCAGACGGGCCGAATACAGCAGGCATGACTCATACGAGCTGCGTCGCGACATAGCCCAGCACAGAGGCGCGGCACACCCCCTATGCTTCACCAACGAAGTAATGGAGCATGAATTCCCAGAAGGTTTTAAACCTGTAAATATCGAATCATATGATGGTACAATAGATCCCACGGTATGGATCGAGGACTTCCTCCTCCACATCCACATGGCACGCGGTGATGATCTACATGCCATCAAGTACCTCCCATTAAAACTCAAAGGACCAGCTCGGCATTGGCTGAATAGCCTGCCAGCAGACTCCGTCGGCTGCTGGGAGGATCTGGAAGACGCGTTTCTCGAAAATTTACAGGGCACTTATGTGCGCCCACCAGATGCCGATGACTTGATCCACATCATTCAGCAGCCAGGGGAATCGACCAGGCAATTCTGGACACGGTTCCTAACAAAGAAAAACCAAATTGTCGACTGTCCGGATGCAGAAGCCTTAGCGGCATTCAAGCACAACATCCGTGACGAGTGGCTCGCCCGGCACCTCGGCCAGGAAAAGCCGAAATCAATGGCAGCCCGAATGACACTCATGACCCGCTTTTGCGCGGGAGAGGATAGCTGGCTGGCTCGTAGCAATAACATATCAGGGAACCTTGGCACTTCGGACACCAAGGACAGCAACGGCAGGTCACGTCGCAGCAAACACAAGCTCCGCAGCAACGGTGATAACGCCGAGGGCACGGCAGTCAATGCCGGATTCAGAGGCTCTAAATCCGGTCAGCGGAAAAAGCCATTCAAAAGAAGTACTCCGGGCCCGTCTAGTTTGGACCGCATACTCGATCGCTCGTGTCAAATACACGGCACCCCCGATAAGCCAGCCAATCACACCAACAGAGAATGCTGGGTGTTCAAGCAGGCCGGCAAGATAAATGCCGAAGACAAGGACAAGGGGCTACACAACGATGACGAGGAGGAGCCCCGGCCGCCGAACACGGGAGGAAGAAGAGGTTCCCCCACAAGTGAGGATAGTAAACATGATATACGCAACCCACATCCCCAAAAGGGAACGGAAGCGTGCACTAAGGGACGTATACACGATGGAGCCCGTCGCCCCAAAGTTCGACCCATGGTCCTCTTATCCAATCACATTTGATCGTAGGGACCACCCCACGAGTATCCGTCATGGCGGATCTGCCGCATTGGTCCTAGACCCAATCATAGACGGATATCACCTCACTCGAGTCCTTATGGACGGCAGCAGCAGCCTTAACCTGCTTTACCAGGACACAGTGCGCAAAATGGGTATAGACCCCTCGAGGATCAAACCCACCAAAACGACCTTTAAAGGCGTTATTCCAGGTGTAGAGGCCCATTGTACGGGCTCAATCACACTGGACGTGGTCTTCCGATCTCCGGACAACTTCCGAAGTGAGGAGTTAATCTTCGATATCGTCCGTTACTCAGAAGCGGCTATCACGCGATCGCTCGGGAGCACCGCATTGTAAGATTCAATGCGGTACCGCATTACGCATACCTCAAGCTCAAGATGCGGGACCTAGGGGGTCATCACGGTCAATGGAAACACAGAACGCCGCTCCGTGCGGAGGAGCACACTGCGGCCCTCGCAGCAGAAGCCCAAAGCAGCCTTTTGAGGCAATCCACCAGTTCGGCGATCAAGCCCCCGGACACCATCAAGCGCGTGCGAATAACCGCAACAGATCGCTGGCATGCTCGAGCTCGCTTAGCAATTCGCCCCCGCCTAGTCTTAGTACAACGGCAAAGTCCGTCCCACGCGTGCATAATTACGCATTGAAAATACCATGGGTATAGGCGGGGGCACGATCACGGCGCATCCCACAATGCGGTTTGACCGCACTAGGGGCTCACTACCTTCATCACTATCTCTCTTTCAAGACTCTATTCTCTGGAAGCCCTGTCCGGCATCGGTAGCAGACACGATACAACACCCAAGGAGGCGAGGAAGCTCGTGCATACAATGTAATCCCAGGTGGTCTCGATAACGAGCTAAATACCTGTTTTAAGATACCAGTCCGCATCTTGCCCTTGGATGGGACATATCAAATAGTCCTATTATTTGCTTACCGCACCACTTGTATCATTATGCCTTAATGCATTTCTTAAATAAACAATGCATAGTACCAGTCTATTATTGCATCATATATTCTTATATATATATATATATATATATATATATATATATATATATATATATATATATATATATATATATATATATATATATATATATGCTTATCTATGACAATCAGCACCTGCATAATCGTGGTACGCCAATACGCCAGGGCTTCCGTCTCCCCATAATTCGGCGTGAGAAGTCCGAACACTTTCGACAGTGCGGCACCCCGAACTTATAGTATTATATGCATTAGCTCCGAATCATGTCTTGGGTCAATAGTTGGGTTTGCCCGGCTCCCACGTTTTGGTACCTTACGTTCCGCTATATCGGCTAAGGTAGCACTGGGAGAACTACTGCGATTGTGCCCCGGTTCTTCCGGCCGAGCACCTCAGTAGATAAAGCTAAGACTGACTGTCATGATGAGGCGAGAGCTGGTCGCTGTTCGAGAGGTCTCAAGTCCCTAAATACTTTTTCAAGCCGAGGAGCCGGCCTTGTCCGCTTAGGCGTGTATAGCGCCCCAAATTCGGCTTCCCGAAGACTAGGGGCTTCGCCAAAATTTAAAATTGTAGACTTTTATGGCTAAGTGAGAGCGATAAAGCATTATAGTCCAATTGCCTGGTTCGTTGCGCTGAGCACCTTCCTCGAAGGACCCAAGAATGGGAAAAAGAGTGCTCAGATTTATCCCGAACAACCCAGCACTAGGTGCATGGGGGCAGAAGCCGACGACTAGCAACTCTCAGAATTTATAAACGGTCGCACAGAAGGTAATATTTTAAATACAACAGCGTTGCATAACGAACATGAACTAGTTTTCATAAACACATGGATCACATGAGCAAGTTCATTCAAAGATTACAGCTTTGGTACATTCATCCGCCACGAGACGGGCACCCTTCACGACACTTTCATAATACATTTCGGGGTGGCGATGCTCCTTGCCCAGCGGCGGCCCCTCCTTCACCAGCTTTTCGGCGTCCATCTTCGCCCAGTGCACCTTTGCACGGGCAAGAGCCCTGCATGCACCTTCGATGCAGACGGACCGCTTGATGACTTCCAGCCGTGGGCAGGCATCTACAAGCCGCCTCACTAGGCCGAAGTAGCTGTTGGGAAGGGAATCGCCAGGCCACATCCGGACAATAAGGCCCCTCATGGCCTGTTCGGCCGCCTTGTGGAGCTCCACCAGTTGCTTCAGCTGGTCGCTCACGGGCATCGGGTGTTCGGTCCCAACATACTGAGACCAGAACAACTTCTCCGTCGAGCTCCCCTCCTCGGCCAGGTAGAACTCCGCGGCGTCAGACACACTCAGGGGCAGATCTGCGAACGCTCCTAGAGAGCTCCGAACTCGGGTAAGTAAAAAAAAAATTCTTTCTCATGCCTACTTTGCATAATGAATGCCTTACCCGCCGCTATCTTTTTCACCGCCTCAACTTCCTGGAGGGCCTTTTGGGCTTCGGCCTTGGCATTTTTTGCACTTTCGAGGGCCTGGGCAAGCTCGGACTCTCGCGTCCTCGAGTCAAGCTCCAGGGACTCATGCTTCTTGACGAGCACCTGGAGCTCTTGTCTTTCTCGCTCAGTGCGCTCCTTGGCCGCTTTTTTTTCGGCCTCGGATAGTGCCTTCTTGAGGGTCGCCACTTCGGTCGTGGCCCTTGGCAAAATTCATGATGATCCTATTATTCTGCAACTAACTCTTTCTTTTTTTTCATATTGACAAGGTATTGCTTACCTTTGTTCTCCTCGAGCTGCCTCTTGGCCAGGCCGAGCTCTTCCTTGGATCGCTCAAGGTCCTGCTTGTAGTCTGGCGACCTCCATGATATGTCTTGGCAGCGCCAGCGAGGAAGCTGTAGATTCACATAGACATACTATAATTAGACTCCTGTGATTATTATTCTATCATCTATTCGGCTTTTCTTTGCGAACGCCAAACAGAGCATCAGGGGCTACTGTCTATGCGGTGATATTCCCCTATAATTTAATTACTTACCTCAAAGCCTGTTAGGAGGCAGGCGCAAGCTTCAGTTTGTCCGCTTTTGGCGGACTGAACCTTCTCCATCACCGCACTCATGATAGTGCGGTGCTCTTTGTCGATGGAAGCGCCTTGGAGCGCTTCCAGCAAGTTATCTGGTGCCTCTGGATGGACAGAGGTCACCGGCACGGGCGGTTTGCCCCTCTTCACAGGGGGTCGCCTGACAGAGTCCGGAACCACTAAAGGCTCCGGCATGGTGTTTGACTGGATGCTGAACTCGGAGCCCATGGGAGTCTTGCTCCCTTTGCGCCCAGGGTCCGGAGTGTCGCCTTGAGGCGCCTCCAGGACTACCTCCCCCCGGCTCGGTGCCCTTTGAGACAACACCTCGGCGTCGCCCGTAGGGCGAGGGGTGGAGGCGGTCGGAAGTGAATCACTGTTCATACCCGACGGGTCCAAAGAACCATCCGATGAAGATACGTCGATATGGGCTCGGGACGGACTGCATAATCATGTCCGGCGTGATGAGAAGCAGTGCGATAAAATATATTAAGAATTATTATGGTATCCGGGTACTTACGACTTCGCCAGGGGCTTGTCCCTGGGCAACCACTCGTCGTCGCTGTGGGCGGCAGTCGTGGAGCAGTCCGGAAGGAGGGTCCTTCCTTTCTTGGACCCTTCGGCCTCCCCAGTTGGGGCGGCCTTCCTTTTCTTGTCTCCCCCGACTGGGGGAGAACTTTCCTTTCCTCCTCGTCATCGTGGGAGGAGTGCGCCCCGGAGTGTTCGGACGATGAGTCCAACACAACCTTGCGCCGGAGACCCTGTCGGGTCCCCGTGGTCTTCTTCTTGGCCGTCTTCGCTGGCACCTCGTAAGGTGCCGGAGTCAGCATCTCCGTCAGGAGAGCGTCTACTGGATCTTCGGGCAGGGGGGCGGGGCAGTCAATCCGCTCGGCCGTCTCCACCCAGTCCTATCAAAGGCATGAAGGCTTAGATCCTGCATATGATTAAATTGAGGAAATTAAACATCTTGTGATGTGTAAACACCTACCAGATTGGCGCGGCGTTTTGCGCTGTGTCCGCGGTCCTCGGTAAGGGGAGGAGGTACCTCGATGCCTTTAAACAGCACCTTCCAGACGTCCTTGTGCATCGTGTCAAAAAGCTCCTGCAGCGTCTGGTGCTCGGCCGGGTCGAACTCCCACAAATTGAATACCCATTGTTGGCACGGGAGGATCCGGCAGAAGAGCATGACCTGGACCACATTGACGAGCTTGATTTTCTTGCTCATCATGTTCCTGATGCAGGTCTGGAGTCTAGTCAGCTCTACCGGGTTACCCCAGGACAGACCCTTCTCTTTCCAGGAGGTGAGCCGCGTGGGCATTCCGGATCGGAACTCGGGGGCCGCCGCCCAGTTGGTGGCGCGTGGCTTGATGATGTAGAAACACCCCAATTGCCACCCGTTTATGGTCTCCACATAGGAGCCCTCGAGCCATGTGACATTGGGCATTTTTGAAGGAAATATGCCCTAGAGGCAATAATAAAGTTATTATTTATTTCCTTATATCATGATAAATGTTTATTATTCATGCTAGAATTGTATTACCCGGAAACATAATACATGTGTGAATATATAGACAAACAGAGTGTCACTAGTATGCCTCTACTCGACTAGCTCATTAATCAAAGATGGTTATGTTTCCTAACCATAGACATGTGTTGTCATTTGATTAACGGGATCACATCATTAGGAGAATGATGTGATTGACATGACCCATTCCGTTAGCCTAGCACTTGATCGTTTAGTATGTTGCTCTTGCTTTCTTCATGACTTATACCTGTTCCTGTAACTATGAGATTATGCAACTCCGCCACGGAGGAACACTTTGGTGCTACCAAACGTCACAACGAATCGGGTGATTATAAAGGAGTACTACAGGTGTCTCCAAAGGTACATGTTGGGTTGGCGATTTGAGATTAGGTTTTGTCACTCCGATTGTCGGAGAGGTATCTCTGGGCCCTCTCGGTAATGCACATCACTATAAGCCTTGCAAGCAATGTAGCTAATGAGTTAGTTACGAATGATGCATTACGAACGAGTAAAGAGACTTGCCGTAACGAGATTGAACTAGGTATTGGATACCGACGATCGAATCTCGGGCAAGTAACATACCGATGACAAAGGGAACAACGTATGTTGTTATGCGGTTTGACCGATAAAGATCTTCGTACAATATGTAGGAGCCAATATGAGCATCCAGGTTCCGCTATTGGTTTTTGACCAAGAGTAGTTCTAGGTCAAGTCTACATAGTTCTCGAACCCGTAGGGTCCGCACGCTTAAGGTTTCGATGACAGTTTTATTATGAGTTTATGAGTTTTGATGTACCGAAGGAGTTTGGAGTCCCGGATGAGATTGGGGACATGACGAGGAGTCTCGAAATGGCCAAGACGTAAAGATCGATATATTGGACGACTATATTCAGACTTCGGAAAGGTTCCGAGTGATTCGGGTATTTTTCGGAGTACCGGAGAGTTACGGGAATTCGCCGGGGAGTATATGGGCCTTATTGGGCTTTAGGGAAAGAGAGAGAGAGGTTGGCGCCCCCAAGGCCTAGTCCGAATGGACTAGGGGAGGGCTGCGCCTCCTTCCTTCTCTTCTCTCCCCTTTCCTTGACTCCTACTCCTACTACTTGAAGGGGGGGAATCCTACTCCGGTGAGAGTAGGACTCCTCCTTGGTGCGCCCCCTCCTAGGCCGGCCACCCCCTCCCTTGCTCCTTTATATACGGGGCAGGGGGCACCCCATGACACACAAGTTGATCTACGGATCGTTCCTTAGCCGTGTCGCGTGCCCCCTCCACCATATTCCACCTCGGTCATATCGTCATGAGTTTAGGCGAAGCCTGCGCCGTAGAACATCATCATCGTCACCAAGCCGTCGTGCTGACAGAACTCATCCCCGACACTTTGCTGGATCGGAGTCCGGGGATCGTCATCGAGCTGAACGTGTGCTGAACTCGGAGGTGACGTACATTCGGTCCTTGGATCGGTCGGATCGTGAAGACGTACGACTACATCAACCGCGTTGTCATAACGCTTCCGCTTACGGTCTACGAGGGTACGTGGACAATACTCTCCCCTCTCGTTGCTATGCATCACCATGATCCTTGCGTGTGCGTAGGAAAATTTTGAAATTACTACGTTCCCCAACAGTGGCATCCGAGCATAGGTTTTATGCGTAGATGTTATATGCACGAGTAGAACACAAGTGAGTTGTGGGCGATATAAGTCATATTGCTTACCAGCATGTCATACTTTGGTTCGGCGGTATTGTTGGATGAAGCGGCCCGGACCGACATTACGCGTACGCTTACGCGAGACTGGTTTTACCGCCGTGCTTTGCACACGGTGACTAGCGGTGTCGGTTTCTCCAACTTTAGTTGAACCGAGTGTATACGCCCGGTCCTTGCGAAGGTTAAAACAGCACCAACTTGACAAACTATCGCTGTGGTTTTGATGCGAGGTAAGAACGGTTCTTGCTAAGCCCGTAGCAGCCACGTAAAACTTGCAACAACAAAATAGAGGACGCCTAACTTGTTTTTGCAGGCATGTTGTGATGTGATATGGTCAAGACGTGATGAGATATAAGTTGTTGTATGAGATGATCATGTTTTGTTGAAGTTATCGGCAATCTGCGTAAGCCTTATGGTTGTCTCTTTATTGCATAAGATGCAAGCGCCAAATAATTGCTTTACTTTATCGCTATGCGATAGCAATAGTTGCAAGAGCAATAGTTGGCGAGACGACCATGTGTCGACACATTGATATAGATCAAGATGATGGAGATCATGGTGTCGTGCCGGTAACGATAGAGATCATGACAGTACTTTGGAGATGGAGATCACAAGCACAAGATGATGATGGCCATATCATATCACTTATATTGATTGCATGTGATGTTTATCTTTATACATCTTATTTTGCTTAGTTTGACGGTAGCATTTTAAGATGATCTCTCACTAAATTATCAAGAAGTGTTCTCCCGAGTATGCACCGCTATGAAAGTTCTTCGTCTTTGAGACACCACGTGATGATCGGGTGTGATAGGCTCTACGTTCAAATACAACGGGTGCAAAACAGTTGCACACGCGAATACTCAGTTAAACTTGACGAGCCTAGCATATAACAGATATGGCCTCGAACACGGAGACCGAAAGGTCGAGCGTGAATCATATAGTAGATATGATCAACATATTGATGTTCACCGTTGAAACTACTCCATCTCACGTGACGATCGGACATGGTGTAGTTGATATGGATCACGAATCACTTAGAAGATTAGAGGATGTCTATCTAAGTGGGAGTTCTTAAGTAATATGATTAATTGAACTTTAATTTATCATGAAATTAGTCCTGGTAGTATTTTGCAAATTATGTTGTAGATCAATAGCTCGCGTTGTTGCTTCCCTATGTTTTTGCTTCCCTATGTTTTTATATGTGTTCCTAGAGAAAATTATATTGAAAGATGTTAGTAGCAATGATGCGGATTGGATCCGTGATCTGAGGATTATCCTCATTGCTGCACAGAAGAATTATGTCCTTGATGCACCGCTAGGTGACAGAACTATTGCAGGAGCAGATGCAGACGTTATGAACATTTTGACAAAAGCTCGGTATGATGACTACTTGATAGTTTAGTGCACCATGCTTAACGGCTTAGAATCGGGACTTCAAAGATGTTTTGAACTTCATGGACCATATGAGATGTTCTAGGAGTTGAAGTTAATATTTCAAGAAAATACCCGAGTTGAGAGATATGAAGTCTCCAACAAGTTCTATAGCTAAAAGATGGAGGAGAATCGCTCAAGCAGTGAGCATGTGCTCAGATTGTCTGGGTACTACAATCGCTTGAATCAAGTGGGAGTTAATCTTCCAGATAAGATAGTGATTGACAGAATTCTCTAGTCACCATAACCAAGTTAGTAGAACTTCGTGATGAACTATAGTATGCAAGGGATAACGGAAACGATTCCCAAGCTCTTCGTGATGCTGAAATCGATGAAGGTAGAAATCAAGAAAAACATCAAGTGTTGATGGTTGACAAGATCACTAGTTTCAATAAAAGGGCAAAGGGAAGAAGGGGAACTTCAAGAAGAACAGCAAGCAAGTTGCTGCTCAGGAGAAGAAACCCAAGTCTGGACCTAAGCCTGAAACTGAGTGCTTCTAACGCAAGCGGATGGTCATTTGAAGCGGAACTGCCCCAAGTATTTGGCGGATAAGAAGGATGGCAAAGTGAACAAAGGTATATTTGATATACATGTTATTGATGTGTACTTTACTAGTGTTTATAGCAACCCCTAAGTATTTGATACTAGTTCAGTTGATATGATTAGTAACTCGAAACAGGAATTGCAGAATGAACAGAGACTAGTCAAGGGTGAAGTGACGATGTGTGTTGGAAGTGGTTCCAAGATTGATATGATCATCATCGCACACTCCCTATACTTTCGGGATTAGTGTTGAACCTAAATAAGTGTTATATGGTGTTTACATTGAGCATGAATATGATTTGATCGTGTTTATTGCAATACGGTTATTCATTTAAGTAAGAGAATAAATTGTTGTTCTGTTTACATGAATAAAACCTTCTATGGTCATACACACCAACGAAAATGGTTTGTTGGATCTCGATCGTAGTGATACACATATTCATAATATTGAAGCCAAAAGATGCAAAGTTAATAATGATAGTGCAACTTACTTGTGGCACTGCCGTTTAAGTCATATTGGTGTAAAGCGCATGAAGAAACTCCATGCTGATGAGATTTTGGAATCACTTGATTATGAATCACTTGATGCTTGCGAACCATGTCTCTTGGGCAAGATGACTAAAACGCCGTTCTCCGGAACAATGGAGCAAGCAATAGATTTGTTGGAAATCATACATACTGATGTATGTGGTCCGATGAATATTAAGGCTTGCAGCGGGTATCATTATTTTCTGACCTTCACAGATGATTTGAGCAGATATGGGTATATCTACTTGATGAAACATAAGTCTGAAACATTTGAAAAGTTCAAAGAATTTCAGAGTGAAGTGGAAAATCATCGTGACAAGAAAATAAGGTTTCTACGATCTGATCACGGAGACAAATATTTGAGTTACGAGTTTGGTCTTCAATTAAAACAATGTGGAATAGTTTCACAAATTCGTGCCACCTGGAACACCACAGCATAATGGTGTGTCCGAACATCATAACCGTACTTTATTGGATATTGTACAATCTATGATGTTTCTTACCGATTTACCACTATCGTTTTGGGGTCATGCATTAAAGACAGCTGCATTCACGTTAAAAAAGGGGCACCATCTAAGTCCGTTGAGACGACACTATATGAACTGTGGTTTGGCAAGAAACCAAAGTTGTCGTTTCTTAAAGTTTGGGGTTGCGATGCTTATATGAAAAAGTTTCATCCTGATAAGCTCAAACCCAAATCGGAGAAATGTGTCTTCATAGGATACCCAAAGGAGAAAGTTGGGTACACCTTCTATCACAGATCCAAAGGCAAGACATTCGTTGCTAAGAATGGATCCTTTCTAGAGAAGGATTTTCTCTCGAAAGAAGTGAGTGGGAGGAAAGTAGAAGTTGATAAGGTAATTTGTACCTTCTCCCGAATTGGAAACTAGTTCATCACTGAAATCAGTTCCAGTGATGCCTACACCAATTAGTGAGGAAGCTAATGATGATGATCATGAAACTTCAGATCAAGTTATTACCGAACCTCGTAGGTCAACCAGAGTAAGATCCAGAGTGGTACGATAATCCTATTTTGGAAGTCATGTTACTAGACCATGATAAACCTACGAACAATGAGGAAGCGATGATGAGCCCAGATTCCGCAAAATGGCTTGAGGCCATGAAATCTGAGATAGGATCCATGTATAAGAACAAAGTATGGACTTTGGTTGACTTGCCCGATGATCGGCAAGCCATTGAGATCAAATGGATCTTCAAGAGGAAGACGGACGCTGATAGTAGTGTTACTATCTACAAAGCTAGACTTGTCGAAAAAGGTTTTTGACAAAGTTCAAGGTGTTGACTACAATGAGATTTTCTCACTCGTATCGATGCTTAAAGTCTGTCCGAATCATGTTAGCAATTTCCGCATTTTATGAAATCTGGCAAATGGATAAACGAAACTGTATTCTTTAATGGATTTATTAAAGAAGAGTTGTATATGATGCAACCAGAAGGTTTTGTCAATCCTAAAGGAGCTAACAAAATGTGCAAGCTTCAGCGATCCATCTATGGACTGGTGCAAGCATCTCGGAGTTGGAATAAACGCTTTGATAATGTGATCAAAGCATATGGTTTTATGCAGACTTTTGAAGAAGCCAGATTTACAAGAAAGTGAGTGGGAGCACTACAACATTTCGATAAGTATATGTGAATGACATATTGTTGATCGGAAATAATGTAGAATTATTCTCAAAGCATAAAGGAGTATTTGAAAGGAGTTTTTCAAAGAAGGACCTCGGTGAAGCTGTTACATATTGAGCATCAAGATCTATTGAGATAGATCAAGACGCTTGATAAGTTTTTCAATAAGTACATACCTTGTCAAGATTTTGAAATAGTTCAAAATGGAACAGTCAAAGAAAAGTTCTTGTCTGTGTTGCAAAGGTGTAAAATTGAGTAACGACTCAAATCCCGACCACGGCAGAAAATAGAAAAGAGAATGAAAGTCATTCACTATACCTCAGTCATAGGTTCTATAAAGTATGCCATGTTGTGTACCAGATCTATTGCATATCCTACCACTAAGTTTAGCAAGGGAGTGCAATAGTGATCTAAGAGTAGATCAATGTACAACGGTCAAAATTATCCTTAGTGGAATAAGGATATGTTTCTTGATTATGGAAGTGACAAAAGGTTCGTCGTAAAGGGTTACGTCGATGCAAATTTTGACACTAATCTAGATGACTCTAAGTCTCGGTCTAGATACATATTAAAAGTGGGATCAATTAGCTAAAGTAGCTCTGTACAGAGCATTGTAGACATAGAAATTTGCAAAATACTTACGGCTCTGAATGTGCAGACCCGTTGACTAAGTTTCTCTCACGAGCAAAACATGATCACACCTTAGTACTCTTTGGGTGTTAATCACATAGCGATGTGAACTAGATTACTGACTCTAGTAAACCCTTTGGGTGTTGGTCACATGACGATGTGAACTATGGGTGTTAATCATATACAGATATGAATATTGGTGTTAAATCACATGGCGATGTGAACTAGATTATTGACTCTAGTGCAAGTGGGAGACTGAAGGAAATATGCCCTAGAGGCAATAATAAAGTTATTATTTATTTCCTTATATCATGATAAATGTTTATTATTCATGCTAGAATTGTATTACCCGGAAACATAATACATGTGTGAATATATAGACAAACAGAGTGTCACTAGTATGCCTCTACTCGACTAGCTCATTAATCAAAGATGGTTATGTTTCCTAACCATAGACATGTGTTGTCATTTGATTAACGGGATCACATCATTAGGATAATGATGTGATTGACATGACCCATTCCGTTAGCCTAGCACTTGATCGGTTAGTATGTTGCTATTGCTTTCTTCATGACTTATACATGTTCCTGTAACTATGAGATTATGCAACTCCTGCCACCGGAGGAACACTTTGGTGCTACCAAACGTCACAACGAATCGGGTGATTATAAAGGAGTACTACAGTGTCTCCAAAGGTACATGTTGGGTTGGCGATTTGAGATTAGGTTTTGTCACTCCGATTGTCTGGAGAGGTATCTCTGGGCCCTCTCGGTAATGCACATCACTATAAGCCTTGCAAGCAATGTAGCTAATGAGTTAGTTACGGAATGATGCATTACGTAATGAGTAAAGAGACTTGCCGTAACGAGATTGAACTAGGTATTGGATACCGACGATCGAATCTCGGGCAAGTAACATACCGATGACAAAGGAACAACGATGTTGTTATGCGGTTTGACCGGTAAAGATCTTCGCATAATATGTAGGAGCCAATATGAGCATCCAGGTTCCGCTATTGGTTATTGACCAAGAATAGTTCTAGGTCATGTCTACATAGTTCTCGAACCCGTAGGGTCCGCATGCTTAAGGTTTCGATGACAGTTTTATTATGAGTTTATGAGTTTTGATGTACCGAAGGAGTTCGGAGTCCCGGATGAGATCGGGGACATGACGAGGAGTCTCGAAATGGCCGAGACGTAAAGATCGATATATTGGACGACTATATTCAGACTTCGGAAAGGTTCCGAGTGATTCGGGTATTTTTTGGAGTACCGGAGAGTTACGGGAATTCACCGGGGAGTATATGGGCCTTATTGGGCTTTAGGGGAAAGAGAGAGAGAGGTTGGCCCCCCCAAGGCCTAGTCCGACTGACTAGGGGAGGGGCTGCGCCTCCTTCCTTCTCTTCTCTTCCCCTTTCCTTGACTCCTACTCCTACTACTTGAAGGGGGGAACCTACTCCCGTGAGAGTAGGACTCTCCTTGGTGCGCCCCTCCTAGGCCGGCCAGCCCTCCCTTGCTCCTTTATATCTGGGGCAGGGGGCACCCCATGACACACAAGTTGATCTACGGATCGCTCCTTAGCCGTGTCGGTGCCCCCTCCACCATATTCCACCTCGGTCATATCGTCATGAGTTTAGGCGAAGCCTCGCGCCGGTAGAACATCATCATCGCCACCACGCCGTCGTCTTGACGGAACTCATCCTCGACACTTTGCTGGATCGGAGTCCGGGATCGGCATCGAGCTGAACGTGTGCTGAACTCGGAGGTGCCGTGACGCTCGGTACTTGGATCGGTCGGATCGTGAAGACGTACGACTACATCAACCGCGTTGTCATAACGCTTCCGCTTACGGTCTACGAGGGTACGTGGACAATACTCTCCCCTCTCGTTGCTATGCATCACCATGATCCTTAAGTGTGCGTAGGAAATTCTTGAAATTACTACGTTCCCCAACAATTTTTCCCACCATGGCGCCGCCGCATTCCGCTTGTTGGCCGCCTACAACCTTCGGCTTGACATTGAAGGTCTTCAGCCACAGGCCGAAGTGGGGCTGGATGCGGAGGAAGGCCTCGCACACGATGATAAACGCCGAGATGTTGAGGATGAAGTTCGGGGCCAGGTCATGGAAGTCCAGCCCGTAGTAGAAGATGAGGCCGCGGACGAATGGGTGGATAGGAAATCCCATTCCACAGACGAAGTGGGTGAGGAAGACTACCCTCTCGTAAGGTTCCGGGGTAGGGACGATCTGCCCCGCGTCGGGAAGCCGGTGCGCGATATCCGCGACCAAGTATCCGGCTCCCCGCAGCTTCTTGATGTCCTCCTCCGTGACGGAGGATTTCATCCACTTACCTCCCGCTCCAGACATGATTGAAGCGGTTTGAGGAGAAAAGGTGCAAGCTTGGGCGTTGGAGCTCGAGTACGCAAGAATGGATATGCGAGAGGGAAGAAGGCGTGGGTGAAAAAGGCGAAGTCCTTATCCCTTTATAAAGGCGGACGAAACTATGCGCCCCACTTGCCTAGTAAAACTCGCTTGATCGCCAAGCGCCGTAATTGATGGCATGGTTGGGTTACCCACGTCCGTATTGATGAGAATCCCGTGATAAGGGGACACGGTCTCTGCTTCGACAAGACGTGCCTAGGAGAATGCCTCGCGATATGTGCGGTGGCTGGTTGTGAAAAACGGTTCGAATAATGACCGGGCCATGGTGTGACGTCATACTGTAATACGTCGGCAGATTAGATTTGTGGGAATATTATTCTCTCTACGATGGTATATGGAACTTGTTTTGCAGAGCCAGACACTATCCTTGTGTTCAAGATCTTCTATGGAGTATTTGGAGGAGGAACCCGCCTTGCAATGCCGAAAACAATCTGCGCGCCGGACTCATCATCATTGAAGCCTGGTTCAGGGGCTACTGAGGGAGTCCTGGATTATGGGGTATCCGAACAGCCGGACTATATCCTTTGGCCGGACTGTTGGACTATGAAGATACAAGATTGAAGACTTCGTCTCGTGTCTGGATGGGACTCTCTTGGCGTGGAAGGCAAGCTTGGCGATACGGATATGTAGATCTCCTTCTATTGTAACCGACTCTGTGTAACCCTAGCCCCCTCAGGTGTCTATATAAACCGGAGGGTTTAGTCCGTAGGACAACAATCATACCATAGGCTAGTGTAACGCCCCCGATGCGGCTATATCTCCCACGTGTCGAGGCACGACTTAGAGGCATAACCGCATTGAAAGCAATGTCGCAAGTGAGGTAATCTTCACACAACCCATGTAATAATTTAAGGGAGAAAGGTACATAGTTGGCTTACAATCGCCACGTGACACAGTACATAATTAAACATACATCATTCAGAGTACACTCAAGGTCCGACTACGGAACCAAAATAAAGAAGATACCCCACATGCTAACACAGATCCCGAATCGTCCCAACTGGGCACCACTATCGATCATCCGAAACGAAACATAGTAACGACCACGCCTCGTCGAACTCCCACTTGAGCTCGGTGGAATCGCCCGACCGCCTCATCGGAACCTGCAATCGTGTTGAAGTATCTGTGAGTCACGGGACTCAGCAATCTCACACCCGCGAGATCAAGACTATTTAAGCTTTAGGGAGGACATGGTAGTAAAGTTGAGCTGCAGCAGCGACTAGCATATATGGTGGCTACATCGCAAAAGAGAGCGAGAAGAGAAGCAAAGCACGGTCGTGAAACTAGTGTTGATCAAGAAGTGATCCTGAACTACTTACGTCAGACACAACTCCAACACCGTGTTCACTTCCCGGACTCCGCCGAGAAGAGACCATCACGGTTACACACGCGTTGATGTGTATTTTAATTGAGGTCATCTTTGTGTTATCTACAACCGACATTAACAAATTCCCATCTGCCTCATAACATGGGCACGGCTTTGAAAGATATTACCCCGCAGGGTGTCCCAACTTAGCCCATTATAAGCTCTCACGGTCAACGAAGGATTATTCCTTCTACCGAAGACCCGATCAATCTCGGAATCCCGGACTACAAGACATTTCGACAGAAATAAAACAAGACCAGAAGACCACCCGACTGTGCCGACAAATCCCGATAGGAGCTGCACATATCTCGCTCGTGGCACACCGGATAAGCGAAGCGTCAGAACCGACGAATCCATGTTGCCAAGGAATGGTCCCGACGGTGCTCTAGTTTGGACCAACGCCGGAGGAGCACCGCCCGGGGTTAAAATAAGATGACCCTCGGGCTCGCGAAAACCCGGGGGAAAAGGCTTAGGTGGCAAATGGTGAAACCAATGTTGGGCCTTGCCGGAGGAGTCTTATTCAAAGCGAACTGTCAAGGGGGTCCCATAAATCACCCAACCGTAAGGAACGCAAAATCAAGGAACATAACACCGTATGACGGAAACTAGGTGGCAAGAGGAACAAAACACTGTGCATAAGGCCGAGCCTTCCACCCTTTACCAAGTATATAGATGTGTTAAGCATAGCGATATATTTATATATTGTGATATCCCCAACAAGTAAACATGTTCCAAAGAGGAACAACATCTCCATGTTCCAACAAGGAACAAATTTCAGCTTCACCGCAACTAACAACGCTATAAGAGGGCTGAGCGAAGCGGTAACATAGCCAATCAACGGTTTGCTAGGAAAGGATGGTTAGAGCTGACATGGCAATATGGGTGGCATGATATAGCAAGTGGTAGGCATCGTAGCATAGGCATAGCAAAAGAGCGAGCAACTAGCATAGCAAAGATAGAAGTGATATCGAGGGTATGATCATCTTGCTCGCAATGTTCTCGAGTTGTCGAAAGCCCGATCCTCGAAAACGTTCTCAACAGGTTCCTCGCTCACGCACTCGCCTCCGCTCTACCCAAAACAACAACACAAACAAGGAGCCACAATAAATCACGGTGCAATGCACAATCAACATGATGCAACATGACATGAAAAGCAAGATGTGATATGCAAAGCGAAGAGCACTCCGAAGGTAAATGAAAGACTAGGCATCATCTTGGCAAACCAAGCATGCCATCGAAAGATGAGATGATTTCGTTAGAAATCGATATAGAGATCACCGAAACGGATGCACGGATTGGATATGACGGCAAAACAAGAATGGTGAGAAACCTACGATAACATCATGTTGAACAAGCCATGCATGTGTGCCAACTACCTCATAGCACAAATCAACTAAATATGCACAAAGAAAACAACACCTAACCATGATGCAAAAGGACATGAACACAAACTTGCCCAAATGCAAAAACCAATGCCACCACTGAGTTGGTGGGATTTTTCTACCCCAAAAACATATATAATATGTTAGGGTTGCATTAGGGAAAACATCACAAAACAACAAGTTGGAACCTGCCTAAAAAGGAAACTAACAGAAGTGGCAATTTCCATATTTGGAAATGTCCAGATTTGGACTTGCATAAAACAGAATTGAAACAATGCTGTAAATGGAAAGAAAAATAAAATATGCATGGAGGAGGGTGCTGAGAGGCTGACAGGGGTGACCCACTGTCATAGAGACAGAGGCCAAATGGGAATATAAACGGGAAGAAAAGAGCCCTGTGGGGATTCAACCTGGTCTCCCGGTGGAAACCCTCCCCGTTACCACTTTGGGCTGGAGAGCGGCTCTCGACAAAGGAGGAGGCCTCGGGCTTAACCATCGCTGCTGCAGAGCCCAACCGAGGAGCGCAAAACAGAGAAATAAAAGGGGGAAGTGGCGCGCTGGGTTCGAACCTGTGTCGCCATGTGGAAGAGCGGGGGATCAACCAGCTCGGCTACGGAAGGGAGTTCGGTAGGATACGGGTCGAAGGCTACTTGACCCAACTAACAAGCCGGACCCAGAGCAGAAACGAGACGCGGCGATGCCGGCGAAGCAACGGCGCCACAGGGAGATCTGCGCCCTTGGCCACGACGGGCACACACGAGGGGGCACCACGGGACAAGAAGGAACAAGACAGAGCGCGGCTGGTGGCAACTACACACGCCCAAAACAACCTGAACCTAAACTACTTGAGCACGCCGAGCACTCCGCCGACAAAAACACGGGCCGGCGCCTAATCTACGGAGAACCAACGACGACGAGAAGGAGCAGGGAGGAAGGGGAGTATACCTCCTTACCCTAGGACAACGGATCAGCGACGGAGGCGGGCCGACGGCGACGGAACGTGCTCAAGATTCGCCGAACTCGACCGAGAAGAAGACCGAGGCGATCGTCGATTTAACTTGGCGCCCGGCCTCCGAGTCGACGCCGTGGTCGAGACGACGACGAGGAGGAAGATGGACAAGGGCCGCCGGTCGAGGTGGCCGGAGAGCGCCGGGCGACGAAGACGCAGCTCCGGATCGCGCCGGAACCGAAAGGGGCGGCGATCTAGGGGTTTCTCACTGGCGGCGGCGGCGAGGGAGAGGGGAACCCTAGCGCCGATTTGACGCGGAGGGGATAAGAAGGGGGCTAGGGCGACGCGACGAGCTCGTGCTCTCGAGCTCGGGTCCCCATGGCGCCAGGGAGGAGGGGAAAGGTGGGTGGCGACGAGGGCGGTCGCTGCCAGGCGGGGCCGAAGCTGCCACGTGGTCGGGATCCATCGGGGGTAAGTGCGGGCGCGGGTGCGCGAAGGCAGGGAGAGGAGAAAGGTGCGGGCTGGCGCGGAGCTCTCTGGGCTGCGGCCTGAGGGGAACTGGGCCGGCTCGGGGAGGCCGGAGGCCCAGGTGGGGAGGAGAAGCTGGGCTGCTCTGCTGCTGCTGCCTCTTCTTCCTTTTCCTTTTTCTAAAAATAAAAGGGAAGAGAAAAGAAGCACAGGAGAGAAGAAAATATTTAGAGTGAAAGGAAAATATTTCACACTCTCCTGAATTCCCTTTATTTAAATAAAATGTAATGGACATTTTAAAGGTAGAAAAATAATGCAAGTTTGAAAATATTTCAAACTTGTGCCATTTTTGAACCTGACCATAACAACTTTAAATGAGGAAATCTTAGGGCGAGAGGTTTAGTGCAACAAGCAAGATTATTAGGAGGAGATGAACATTAATTGAAGGAGGGAATTATATGGCATTTGAAAGAGAAGGAAGCAGAGGGAAGGAGGGGATGGTAATGCAAGATGAGAGGGAAACATGCAACCACATGACATGCAAGGGAACACCACCACCATGTGACATGTAAGAGAACACCACACATCCACATGATAAGAAGGGAATGCAAGAATGACAATAGGCACAAATGCAATATGGCAAAAAGAACAAACAAAGAAAAGAAACCCACATGACCAAAACAACATGAGGCCAAGCATGACAAGAACCCACAAGAATTGGATGAGGTCAAATTGATATATTGCCCAAAAAAGGGAAGTTTACATCCGGTGTTACAACACTCCACCACTACAAGAGGATCTCGCCCCAGATCTAGGACTGAAAGAACTCGGATAATCGAACGGAGGTGATCCTCGCGCCCTGTGTAGCTTCTCGGTCGGAATGGTGTGACCACTTCACTTTCAGGAATTTGATTGACTTGTTGCGAGTCTTGCGCCGGTTTCTTCAAGAATAGCAACGGGTGCTCACAATAAGAGAGATCTTCTTGAAGGTCAATCTCTTGAAGTTGATAGTGCGTTCAGAGCCTTGAAGCACTTGCGGTTGTGACACGTGAAACACATCGTGCACGCTTGCAAAGTTGGAAGGAAGCTCGTTGATAGGCGAGATCGCTTCTTTTCCCAATGATCTTGAAAGGACCCACGATCTAGGGGCAAGCTTCCCTTTGATACCGGGCGGCGAGTACCTTTCATTGAGAGACGCGAGGTAGACATGGTCTCCGATTTCAAAAGTCACATCACGGTGCTTATCATCATAATAGCTCTTCCGCGCGATTATGCTGCTTTGAGATTCTCACGAATGACCTTGCACATCTCTTCCGCTTCAGGATCAAGTCATTGCCAAGAAGTTGGCGCTCACCGCTCTGCACTAATTGAGAGGAGTACGGCACTTTCGCCATAGAGAATTTCGAATGGGGCCTTGCCCAACTCGCTTGGAAACTGTTGTTGTAGGAGAACTCGCATAAGGAAGACAATCTTCCCACTTCATACCAAAGGAAATGACACAAGCCCCGAGCATATCTTCAAGAATTTGATTAACTCGCTCAACTTGGCCACTTGTTTGAGGATGGAAAGCTGTGCTAAAACGAATGTCGGTGCCCATGGCCTTCAAAAGAATCCTTAACTTGAGGTAAAGATGCTGCCACGGTCCAAGAGATCACTTGAGGAATACCGCAAGGAGACAATCTCGAGGTGTATAGCTCGCCAACCGAGCTGCAGTGATGGATTCTTTGATAGGAAGAAAATGAGCCACTTTAGTAAGCTTGTCAATGACAACGAAGATAGCATCATTTCCACGCTTGGACTTTGGAAAGCCACCACGAAGTCCATTTCAATATGATCAAACTTCCATTCAGGAATAGCAAGAGGTTGAAGGAGACCAGCTGGTCTTTGGTGTTCTGCTTTCACTCTTCTGCAGACATCACACTCATTCACGAATTGAGCAATTTCTCGCTTCATTCGAGTCCACCAATATGACTGCTTGAGGTCATGGTACATCTTCGCATTTCCGTGATGAATGGATAGAAGCGAATTGTGAGCCTCGCTCATAATGACTTTTCGCAGATCACCCTTAGGAACCACAATCCGTCCTCAAAGAACAGAGTGTCTTTGTCATCAACATGGAAGCACTTGTACTTGAAATGCCCTTGTCGATACCACGCTTCACTTTCTTCACCATGGCATCCGAAGTTGAGCCTCACGAATCTGATCTTCCAAAGTAGGAGAGACTATGAGGTTGGCAAGAAAGCCTTGAGGAACAACTTGAAGATTCAGCTTATGGAAAGATTCACAGAGATCCGCCGAAAGGGCTTGAGGATTAGACTGCAGCGAGAAGCTTTCTGCTCAAAGCGTCTCAGAATGACATTGGCTTTGCCTTGAGTATACTCAATACTTGGGTTGTACTCTTGAATCATTTCACCCATCGAGTCTGCCTCGAGGTTGAGGTTGGGCTGAGTGAAGATGTACTTGAGGCTCTTGTGATCGGTGAAAATGTCCACTTTCCTTCCCAACAAGAGATGTCTCCAAGTAATCAAAGCATGGACAACGCCGCCAACTCAAGATCGTGAGTGGGGTAGTTCTTCTCGTTGGGCTTCAACTGGCGAGAGGTATAAGCCACAACTCTCTTCTCTTGCATCAACACAGCACCGAGACCTTGAAGAGAAGCATCACAGAACACTTCATAAGGCTTGGATTCATCAGAGGAGTCGTAACAGAGCTGTGACGAGTTTCTCTTTGAGAGTCTTGAAAGCAACGCCACACTCGGGAGACCGACATACTTCACTTGCTTCGGAGAAGGTTGGAAAGAGGCTTTGCAATCTTGGAGAAATTCTCAACAAATCTTCGCAATAGCTTGCAAGACCAAGAAAGTCATGCGAGCTGCTTCACATTCGAGGAGGTTCCCAATTGACAATTGCGGACACCTTCTGGATCAACAGCGATGCCCTTGGCGAGATGATATGACCAAGATAAAGCACTTCATCAAGCCGAATTCACATTTGGAGAACTTAGCATAGAACCGGTACTCTCGAGCTTGTCTAGCACCAATCGCAAATGTTTGGCATGATCCTTCTTATTCTTGGAGAAGACCAAGATATCATCAAGATAGACCAAGACGAATTCATTGGTGTAAGGATTGAATATGAAGTTCATCATCCGAGAGAAAGTTGGAGGAGCATTGACGAGGCCGAAAGACATGACAAGATATTCATAAGAACCAAAGCTAGTTCTCAATGCTCGTCTTGGGAATATCTTGTTCACGAATGCGAATCTGATGATACCCCATACGAAGGTCAAGCTTAGAGAACACCGTAGCACCTTTGAGTTGCTCGAAAAGCTCATTGATGTTGGGAAGTGGATACTTGTTCTTGATTGTCTTCTTATTCAATGGACGGTAATCGACACAAAGTCGGTCCGAGCCATCCTTCTTCCGGACAAAAGAACACCACAACCCCAAGGAGATGAACTCGGTCCGATCAAACCCAGACGCTCTTGTTCATCGAGCTGCTTCTTCAATTCCTCAGCTCATCAGGTCCAAGCTTGTATGGACGCTTGCAAACGGGTTCAGGGCCTGGCTCAAGATCGATAACGAACTCGACTGGCCGATGAGGAGGCATACCCGAAGCTCTTCCGAAAGACATCTTGGTACTCACAAACGATCGAATCGAGAGATGGCATTCAATTCGCCCTTCTCATTGAGAGAAAACAACCAATAGTCTCATCACGAGAGGCATAGATGATCACATCATTAGAAGAATGAGTCAATTGAATTTCCCCGCAGCACAATCAAGCCGGGCTTTGTGCCGATAAAGCCACCCATTCCGAGAATAAGATCAATGTCCGAGTCACCAAGAACCATTGGTTTAGAAAGAAATCTATAATCGCCCATCTTGATAGAAACATCATGAACTATTGAGTTGGCTCTCATTGACTTTGCCGGAGAAATAACACCCAAAGGTTTATCCAGTAAGACCAAGAAAATCATTCTTTGCAAAGAACGATCTCGACATGAAACAATGCGATGCACCAAGATCAAATAAGACTTTTGCAGAATATCATTAATCGAGAGATTACCCATGATCACATCTCAAGAATCCTCCGCTGAGCTGCATTCATCATATTGACCTTGGCATACTTTGGATTATGCTTGACCACCGCATTGCTGGAAGATTTCACAGAGGAGGAGGCGAAGGCGCCTCTGGTTGAAGCACTTGTTCAAGATAGTGACCCTTCTGCCGCACTTGTTGCAAGTGACCTCGTAAAGCGGACGGTGGTAAGGAGCACTTGACCTTGGAGCTTGAGAATTAGACTTGTTCGATAGCTTGGGTTGGGTGGGTGGGAAGATCCACGCCCACCTGAGTTCTTCTCACCGTAAGGCCGACGGAACGGAGGAGGGGGCGATAAAACTTCGCTGCTTGGCTGCCACTTGAGAGGACGAGGAGGACTGAACTGCATCTCTGATTCTCTTCTTAGAAGCCTCGCACTTGAGCTGTGCCGCTTCTTGCTTGAGTGCCATGTTGTAGAAATCATCATACTTATCTCGCTCAAACAGACAAGAGGTAATTGCAGATCCTCTCTCGACCGCCTCGAACCGATAGATCATACTCCTTTCATCGTGTACATCTTGCTTAGCAAAACGAAGCGAAGCTCGAACTGGATATTGTATTGATAGATGACAAGGTGCCTTGCTTGAGATTGCGGAACTCCTCACGCTTGCTCTCAACAACACTCTTTGGAATGTGATGAGCTCGAAATCACGGCGAACTCATCCTGTAATGACACGACCTCCTCTCGAATCTTTGTATTGCTGGAACCACTCAGCAGCTTGATCCTAGAGTTGAAACGATGCAAACTTGACAAAGTCCTCGTGTCCGACATTGCTACACCAAAGTGCTTGCAGATATCCACTAACCAATCATCAAGATCTGTTGCCTCAACACGTAAACCGAAAGACTTCGCCGATTAGCGAGAAACCGACCGAGAGTAGCAAAGTGTGGCTGATTGTTGCCTTGACCTTGATTGCCTTGATTGCCTTGATTGCCTTGCCCTCGAGTACGCTTCTTGCAAGAGCTGCAAAATCATCTCGAGCATTGGCATTGGTGGCTGCCATGATAGCTTGCCACGCTTCCGGGGCGGAGGTGGAGGTGGAGGTGGAGGATTCGATCGATCCCCATCATTGCGATCCGGTTCGAGGCGCTACATGAGCCATCTCAAGAGGGTGACATCCGTTAGTCCTTTGATAGACAAATGATAAGTAGAATCAACGGATAGAAATTGCAACATATAGTCTTCACAATAAACATTCAACAAGAATGAACGAATGAATTCCAAAGTTAATCATCACACGTCCAATAAGGTGAGAAGCCACTTAGATAAAGGATATGGAAACAACAACCGACTTAGAAACAAATCGAACATCACAATTGAAAACAAAAGGTTGGCTGCTAAAATGAGCCGAACAAACACATGATAGAGATTTCGCCAAAGTGTTCGTGGTGGGGCTCACACGGCACGACGATATAGCGGACGTCACGAATGACTAACAAGACGCCCCGAATCAGCATAGCCAAGGATTCTTTAAGACGCCTCGCGACCATCAGAATCGACCGTGAAAGAGCGGACCACTAAACGTTGAACCCCAATCTCAAATCATACATCCGCCGGAAAGAATATCCCGTAAGCTACTAGAATTCCCACCTATAAACTCCCAAACTTTCGGTTATGCAATCTGGTGTTGGGGATACAGGGACACAAAATATATCACCCAAACTAACAATACCTAGATCCAACCAGATCCATCCACAACACATAACCAAGAAATCCTCGAAATCGTGGTACCTCGACCTTCAAAAACATCCGTTATGCAAGTCATGGCAATACTCCCTTTTCGCCACAAGATCGGGCTATCGGGGTTATCTCACCAACAACTGCACAAAAGAGATTTCGATGTCGGCAAAACTCGTATTCCGAATCGCAACGATAAAATTGTGACGACAACACCTCGGAGCTCAACTCCCCGGACACCGCCACAACCCCTAAATGTCGAGGCACCAAGAACAATGTTCTCGCCACAAAACCATCGAACGATTCCAAGATACCCACGTGATCCTAAAAAAATTTTAGTGAAATTTGAGAAGAGAAGAGTCAAAACTCTACGCCGGATACCTCACCGTAAGGTCAAGGACCGGGAAGTAAAAAGAATCCTACTCTCCGATATATATAATCCTAAGACTCAAAACATTTTCCATTCTAGACTCCACAACGCCAAGAAACAATCTAGTAGGGGCTCCTAAGTCGGGAAGGCTCGATTACCAACTTGTAACGCCCGATGCGGCTATATCTCCCACGTGTCGAGGCACGACTTAGAGGCATAACCGCATTGAAAGCAATGTCGCAAGTGAGGTAATCTTCACACAACCCATGTAATAATTTAAGGAGAAAGGTACATAGTTGGCTTACAATCGCCACGCCACACAACATAATTAAACATACATCATTCAGAGTACACTCAAGGTCCGACTACGGAACCAAAATAAAGAAGATACCCCACATGCTAACACAGATCCCGAATCGCCCCAACTGGGCACCACTACGATCATCTGAAACGAAACATAGTAACGACCACGCCTCGTCGAACTCCCACCTGAGCTCGGTGGAATCGCCTCAGACCGCCTCATCGGAACCTGCAACTGTGTTGAAGTATCCGTGAGTCACGGGACTCAGCAATCTCACACCCGCGAGATCAAGACTATTTAAGCTTTAGGAGGACATGGTAGTAAAGTTGAGCTGCAGCAAGCGACTAGCATATATGGTGGCTACATCGCAAAAGAGAGCGAGAAGAGAAGCAAAGCACGGTCGTGAAACTAGTGTTGATCAAGAAGTGATCCTGAACTACTTACGCCGACATAACTCCAACACCGTGTTCACTTCCGGACTCGCCGAGAAGAGACCATCACGTTACACACGCGTTGATGTGTATTTTAATTGAGGTCATCTTTGTGTTATCTACAACCGACATTAACAAATTCCCATCTGCCTCATAACCGCGGGCACGGCTTTCAAAGATATTACCTGCAGGGTGTCCCAACTTAGCCCATTATAAGCTCTCACGGTCAACGAAGGATTATTCTTCTACCGGAAGACCCGATCAATCTCGAATCCCGGACTACAAGACATTTCGACAAAGAATAAAACAAGACCAGCAAGACCACCCGACCGCGCCGACAAATCCCGATAGGAGCTGCACATATCTCGCTCGTGGCACACCGGATAAGCGAAGCGTCAGAACCGACGTAATCCATGTTGCCAAGGAATGGTCCCGACGGTGCTCTAGTTTGGACCAACGCCGGAGGAGCACCGCCCGGGGTTAAAATAAGATGACCCTCGGGCTCGCGAAACCCGGGGAAAAGGCTTAGGTGGCAAATGGTGAAACCAATGTTGGGCCTTGCTTTGGAGGAGTCTTATTCAAAGCGAACTGTCAAGGGGTCCCATAAATCACCCAACCGTAAGGAACGCAAAATCAAGGAACATAACACCGTATGACGGAAACTAGGTGGCAAGAGGGAACAAAACACTGCATAAGGCCGAGCCTTCCACCCTTTACCAAGTATATAGATGTGTTAAGCATAGCAGATATATTTATATATTGTGATATCCCCAACAAGTAAACATGTTCCAAAGAGGAACAACATCTCCATGTTCCAACAAGGAACAAATTTCAGCTTCACCTGCAACTAACAACGCTATAAGAGGGGCTGAGCGAAGCGGTAACATAGCCAATCAACGGTTTGCTAGGAAAGGATGGTTAGAGCTGACATGGCAATATGGGTGGCATGATATAGCAAGTGGTAGGCATCGTAGCATAGGCATAGCAAAAGAGCGAGCAACTAGCATAGCAAAGATAGAAGTGATATCGAGGGTATGATCATCTTGCCTGCAATGTTCTCAGAGTTGTCGAAAGCCTGATCCTCGAAAACGTTCTCAACAGGTTCCTCGTTCACGTACTCGTCTCCCGGCTCTACCCAAAACAACAACACAAACAAGGAGCCACAATAAATCACGGTGCAATGCACAATCAACATGATGCAACATGACATGAAAAGCAAGATGTGATATGCAAAGCGTAAGAGCACTCCGGAAGGTAAATGAAAGACTAGGCATCATCTTGGCAAACCAAGCATGCCATCGGAAAGATGAGATGATTTCGTTAGAAATCGATATAGAGATCACCGGAAACGGATGCACGGATTGGATATGACGGGCAAAACAAGAATGGTGAGAAACCTACGATAACATCATGTTGAACAAGCCATGCATGTGTGCCAACTACCTCATAGCACAAATCAACTAAATATGCACAAAGAAAACAACACCTAACCATGATGCAAAAGGACATGAACACAAACTTGCCCAAATGCAAAAACCAATGCCACCACTGAGTTGGTGGGATTTTTCTACCCCAAAAACATATATAATATGTTAGGGTTGCATTAGGGAAAACATCACAAAACAACAAGTTGGAACCTGCCTAAAAGGAAACTAATGTATGGCAATTTCCATATTTGGAAATGTCCAGATTTGGACTTGCATAAAACAGAATTGAAACAATGCTGTAAATGGAAAGAAAAATAAAATATGCATGGAGGAGGGTGCTGAGAGGCTGACAGGGTGACCCACCATCATAGAGACAGAGGCCAAATGGGAATATAAACGGGAAGAAAAGAGCCCTGTGGGGATTCAACCTGGTCTCCCGGTGGAAACCTCCCTGCTACCACCGGGCTGGAGAGCGGCATCGACAAAGGAGGAGGCCTCGGCTTAACCATCGCTGCTGCAGAGCCCAACCGAGGAGCGCGAAAAACAGAGAAATAAAAAGGGGAAGTGGCGCTACTGGGTTCGAACCTGTGTCGCCATGTGGAAGAGCGGGGGATCAACCAGCTCGGCTACGGAAGGGAGTTCGGTAGGATACGGGTCGAAGGCTACTTGACCCAACTAACAAGCCGGACCCAGAGCAGAAACGAGACGCGGCGATGCCGGCGAAGCAACGGCGCCTACAGGGAGATCTGCGCCCTTGGCCACGACGGGCACACACGAGGGGGCACCACGGGACAAGAAGGAACAAGACAGAGCGCGGCTGGTGGCAACTACACACGCCCAAAACAACCTGAACCTAAACTACTTCGAGCACGCCGGAGCACTCCGGCGCGACAAAAACACGGGCCGGCGCCTAATCTACGGAGAACCAACGACGACGAGAAGGAGCAGGGAGGAAGGGGGGGTATACCTCCTTACCCTAGGACAACGGATCAGCGACGGAGGCGGGCTGACGGCGACGGGAACGTGCTCTGAAGATTCGCCGGGAACTCTGACCGAGAAGAAGACCGAGGCGATGCGTCGACGAACTTGGCGCCCGGCCTCAGAGTCGACGTCGTGGTCGTAGACGACGACGAGGAGGAAGATGGACAAGGGCCGCCGGGTCGAGGTGGCCGGAGAGCGCGCCGGCGACGAAGACGTGCTCCCAGATGCGCTCGGGAACCGAGCGGGGCGGCGATCTAGGGGGTTTCTCACCTGGCGGCGGCGGCGAGAGGGAGAGGGGAACCCTAGCGCTCGATTTGACGCGGAGGGGGATAAGAAGGGGGGCTAGGGCGACGCGGACGAGCTCGTGCTCTCCGAGCTCGGGGTCCCCATGGCGCTGCGGGAGGAGGGGGAAAGGTGGGTGGCGCACGAGGGCGGTCGCCACAAAGGGGGCCAAGCTGCCACGTGGTCGGGATCCATCGGGGGTAAGTGCGGGCGCGGGTGCGCGAAGGCAGGGAGAGGAGAAAGGTGCGGGCTGGCGCGGAGCTCTCTGGGCTGCGGCCTGAGGGGAACTGGGCCGGCTCGGGGAGGCCGGAGGCCCAGGTGGGGAGGAGAAGCTGGGCTGCTCTGCTGCTGCTGCCTCTTCTTCCTTTTCCTTTTTCTAAAAATAAAAGGGAAGAGAAAAGAAGTACAGGGAGAGAAGAAAAATATTTAGAGTGAAAGGAAAATATTTCCACACTCCTGGAATTCCCCTTTATTTAAATAAAATGTAATGGACATTTTTAAAGGTAGAAAAATAATGCAAGTTTGAAAATATTTCAAACTTGTGCCATTTTTGAACCTGACCATAACAACTTTAAATGAGGAAATCTTAGGGCAGAGAGGTTTAGTGCAACAAGCAAGATTATTAGGGAGGAGATGAACATTAATTGAAGGAGGGAATTATATGGCATTTGAAAGAGAAGGAAGCAGAGGGAAGGAGGGGATGGTAATGCAAGATGAGAGGGAAACATGCAACCACATGACATGCAAGGGAACACCACCACCATGTGACATGTAAGAGAACACCACACATCCACATGATAAGAAGGGAATGCAAGAATGACAATAGGCACAAATGCAATATGGCAAAAAGAACAAACAAAGAAAAAGAAAACCCACATGACCAAAACAACATGAGGCCAAGCATGACAAGAACCCACAAGAATTGGATGAGGTCAAATTGATATATTGCCCAAAAAAAAGGGAAGTTTACATCCAGGGTGTTACAGCTAGCTTCTAGGGTTTAGCCTCTACGATCTTGTGGTAGATAAACTCTTGTAATACTCATATTCATCAAGATCAATCAAGCAGGAAGTAGGGTTTTACCTCCATAGAGAGGGCCTGAACCTAGGTAAACATTGTGTCCCTTGCCTCTTGTTACCATCCGCCTTAGACGCACAGTTCGGGACCCCCTACCCGAGATCCGCCAGTTTTGACACCGACAGGGGTCCCGTGGGCACGGTACACGCCCGTGCGCACGACGTCGCCTGGGAGCCGCTGCCTTCTTCTTGGCGCTTCCCTCTCCGCATCCAGGCTTCCCTCTTGGATGGTGTAGATGTTCTCTTCTTCTTGGACTCTCCTCTATGAATGTGTAGCTCACCACACCTATGTATAGGCATATGAGAGAGGATTCAAGTAGTATAACATCCTCGAGAGGTACAAGTGGACACGTAAAGGAGATGATTCACCTTGTATGTATGAAGTAGATGTCACACATGTCACTTGCCAAATGGACTCTTGACATGGTGATGTCCATAGGATGCTCCGATCATCCCTCCCCTTGGGAAAGATCCCACCTCGGATCAAATCCAAATCACCATGGGAAAGAGATGATGTCGCTGTAGAAGTGGACGATCACCAAGCATTCATCATCTTGTAGTTCCAAATGGGCACTCTCCAATGTCTAACTGCCTTGTAATTCCTTCAAAAGGAGAAAAGATAACAAGCACTTGAAAAACAAATGTGTTTGGCATTAAAGCAAAACCAAGCACTCAAGAGGTGATTCACCCAACAAGTGTTGTCATCAAGCATAGCATATGGTTTGACAAGGAAGTGTGGCATGGCAGTTAAGCATATAAATTGAGCACAATCAAGGACATCATGGAAACAAGCATGAAAATGGGAGGTGAAGATGCTAATATGTGTGACAAGTGAACAAGAATCTACCTCAAGGTCATAGCAAGTATGCATAAAGCACTCAATGAAAGGTCTATGGTATGCATAGGAATCATCCGTAAGACAAGGTGCATAGGGTGTAGTGAGTATAGTGTGGCACTCAACACAATAGAAAGAGCAATTGTTCATCATGTGTGAGGCGATCAAGTCAATCATGTGCAAAGCATGGAAATGATTGTCATCAAACGCATGAAATGAGCAAGTATGAATCATGGGTGATGCAACATAAGCAAGCATAGTAATCAAGTCGCAAGCTAGTAGTGCTAAGATGCAACATACTAGAGGAAATTATGGCAATCATGTCATGTGAGCAAATAATAGATATAGGCAATGCACATGACATATTGCAAGCACGAAAATGAAACATGATCAAAGCATCATCATAAGCATTTGGAACAAAGCAATCATGGCAATAATAAGCAATATCTCCACCAAGCTTGCAAATACACATACAAGTATGAGAATCAATCATCATGTGTAATGCAAAGCATGGGTCACTAATGCATGGCAAGGGCATATGAATAAGCATATCATGAAAAGTGAACATGGCAAGATGGGAATAGAATATGTAATGGACAAGAACCCATAACCATGTGAGGGCCATGTAGAAGAGATGCACGAAGTCGTTGCGCAAAGGGAACGGTGGTAAGGACAATCCACGGAATCCAGGAGACTTGGAGTGGACGTCAAGGAAGCAACAAGGAAGCCACGAGGCAGGAGGGCGCGCCCCCACCCTCGTGGGCCCCTCGTGGCTCCACCGACCTACTTCTTTCGCCTATATATACTCATATACCCTGAAAACATCCGAGAGCACCATGAAACCCTATTTCCACTACCGCAACCTTCTGTACCCATGAGATCCCATCTTGGGGCCTTTTCCGGCGCTCCGCCGGAGGGGGAATCGATCACGGAGGACTTCTACATCAACACCATAGCCTCTCCGATGATGTGTTAGTAGTTTACCACAGACCTTTGGGTCCATAGTTATTAGCTAGATGGCTTCTTCTCTCTCTTTGGATCTCAATACAAAGTTCTCCTTGATTCTCTTGGAGATCTATTCGATGTAATTCTTTTTGCGGTGTGTTTGTCGAGATCCGATGAATTGTGGGTTTATGCTCAAGATTGTCTATGAACAATATTTGATTCTTCTCTGAATTCTTTTATGCATGATTTAAATATCTTTGCAAGTCTCTTTGAAATATCAGTTTGGTTTGGCCTACTAGATTGATCTATCTTGCAATGGGAGAAGTGCTTAGCTTTGGGTTCAATCTTGCGGTGTCCTTTCTCAGTGACAGCAGGGGCAGCAAGGAACGTATTGTATTGTTGCCATCAAGGATAAAAAGATGGGGTTTATATCATATTGCTTGAGTTTATCCCTATACATCATGTCATCTTGCCTAATGCGTTACTTTGTTCTTATGAACTTAATACTCTAGATGCATGCTGGATAGCGGTCGATGTGTGGAGTAATAGTAGTACACGCAGAATCGTTTCGGTCTACTTGTCACGGACGTGATGCCTATATACATGATCATGCCTAGATATTCTCATAACTATGCACTTTTCTATCAATTGCTCGACAGTAATTTGTTCACCCAGCGTAAATTATGCTATCTTGAGAGAAGCCACTAGTGAAATCTATGGCCCCCGGGTCTATTTTCCATCATATTAATCTACCGTCAACTAGCTATTTATGTCGTCGTTTATTTTTGCAATCTTTACTTTTCAATCTATACAACAAAAATACCAAAAATATTTATCTTATTATCTTTATCAGATCTCACTTTTGCAAGTGGCCGTGAAGGGATTGACAACCCCTTTATCGCATTGGTTGCAAGGTTCTTGATTCTTTGTGCAGGTACGAGGGACTTGCGTGTAGTCTCCTACTGGATTGATACCTTGGTTCTGAAAAACTGAGGGAAATACTTACGCTACTTTGCTGCATCACCCTTTCCTCTTCAAGGGAAAACCAACGCATGCTCAAGAGGTAGCACTCACTCATCATATAGGCAAATTCACATCGTAATGTTCACAAGACAGCTAATGATAATATCATCAACATATATTTGGCACACGAATAATTCATCATCATAGGTTTTGGTGAAAAGAGTTTGGTCAAGTGAACCGGGTTTGAAGCCTTTCTTCATGAGGAATCCCTTCAAAGTATCATACCACGCCCGAGGGGCCTGCTTGAGGCCATAGAGGGCTTTATTGAGTCTGAAGACTTTGTCAGGATGCTTTGGATCTTCAAAACCTCGGGGTTGAGCAACATATACTTCTTCCTCAAGCTTACCATTGAGGAATGCACTTTTCACATCCAGTTGATATAAGATGATATTATGATGGTTAGCATAAGCAATCAATATGCGAGTAGCCTCAAGTCTAGCAACAGGTGCAAAAGTTTCATCGAAATCTATTCCTTCAACCTGTGTGTAGCCTTGAGCTACTAGTCATGCCTTATTCCTCACCACAAGGGCATTTTCATCTTGCTTATTGCGGTAGATCCATTTGGTGGTGATGATATTGTGCTTGCATGGGTCTGGTCACTTGACAAGTTCCCAGACATTGTTGAGCTCTAATTGATGTAATTCCTCTTGCATCGCTTGAATCCACTCAGGTTCCAGAAATGCCTCATCTACTTTGGTGGGCTCTGTGATAGAGACAAAAGTAAAGTGCCCACAAAAGTTAGACAAATGTGAAGCCTTTGAGCGTGTGAGATGACCTGGTGCTTTGATGGCGTCGATGATTATCTCAATCTGCACTTCATTTGCAACGCGAGGATGAGCGGGTTGACGACATTGAGCAGGCTCAGCATTTTCTTCAGAGCCATTTTCCTCAGGTGCACCAGCATGATGTTCTTCACGTTCTGGAATGACTTCTTCAGCAGATTCTTCGGTAGGAATGACATCCTTAGTAGCCTTGAACTTGATGGATTCCTCAGGAGATATTTCATCTAGCACATGACGTAGGTGCTCTCTTTGACATCCATTAGTTTCATCGAACCGCACATCTACAGTTTCAACAACCTTATGATGAACGGTGTTGAAGACTCTGTAGGTGTGCGAGTCCTTTCCGTAACCAAGCATAAAACCTTCATGTGCTTTCGTGCAAATTTAGAATTGTGATGAGGATCTCTAATCCAACATTTAGCAATCAAGACTTTGAAATAACTCACATTGGGTTTCTTGTCGTTGAGGAGTTCATATGAGGTCTTTTTGAAGAATTTGTGAAGATATACCCTATTGATGATGTGCCACGCAGTATCAATTGCCTCGGGCCAAAAGTGACAAGGCGTCTTATATTCATCAAGCATAGTGCGAGCCATCTCAACAAGAGTCATGTTCTTGCGCTCCACGACGCCATTCTGCTGAGGAGTATAAGGAGCAGATAACTCGTGAGTAATACCGAGTTCATCAAGATGGTCATCGAGACCAGTATTCTTGAACTCGGTCCCATTGTCACTTCTAATGTGCTTGATCTTCACACCGAAGTTTGTTGAAGCCCTCGAGGAAAATCGTTTTAAGACTTTCTTCAATTCAGTTTTGTAAATGATGATATGCACCTATGTGTAACGAGAATAGTCATCAACAATAACAAAGTCATATAAAGATGCAGCATTAGTGAATGTGGCATAATGAGTAGGGCCAAAGAGATCCATGTGAAGCAATTCAAATGGACGAGTGGTAGTCATGATGGTCTTCGAGGGATGCTTGGCCTTGGTCATCTTTCTAGCTTCACAAGCTCCACACAGGTGATCCTTGAGGAATTTGACACCCTCGATGCCAATGACATGCTTCTTCTTCGCGAGCATGTGCAAGTTCATCATGCCAGCATGACCTAACTGTTGATGCCATAACCAACCCTCTTTAGCTTTTGCAAGTAGACATGTGGCAGGTTGTGGTCCTGTAGAGAAATCAACAATATACAAGTCTCCTCTCCTAAAGCCTTCAAGACTTTGGAATGGTCAGCTTCCATGATCACAACACAACGATATTTGCCAAAGACAACAACCATATCAAGATCACAAAGCATTGAGACAGACATGAGGTTGTATCCTAAGGACTCGACAAGCATGACTTTGTCCATGTGTCGATCCTTTGAGATCGCAACCCTACCTAGACCCAATACCTTGCTTTTGCCTTTGTCAGCGTAGGAGATATGCTTCAGATGTGATGGAGATAAGGTAGTGTCCATCAATAAGTTCCTATCACCAAATATGTGATTTGTACAGTTGATCATCCCGCAGATGAATTAGTGCATCTTACTTAACTCATATATTTCATCAAGGAAGAATATGCCATCAAATTCATCAGATCAATTTCATCAAGCAATAGAACAGATATAGCAGTAGGAGGATGTGAGCAATGAAAAATTCATTTCTTCATGATTAGCTTGCATCCTTTCAAGCATTTTCAGGTCTCCAGCAAATTCTTCAGACATTTAAGTTCGTCTGGAGACCTGACCCTGCATAAGAGATTAGTTTTTTTCTACACCACCCACATCTGGAGGGGTGGCAAAGAGTTCATCATTCTGTGAGCTCCATAAGAAGAAGGTGGCATATAAGCCAGTCCACTTCGTTTCACAGAAGAGGGGTTAGAGTAAGCATATGAATAAGCAGAGAAATTCTTCGAGGATTTATGAACAAAATGATTTGAAGCATAATGCACATATTCATAGCCCTTAGGCTTTCCTGCGAAACAGAAGTGTTAGCACAATGATGTTCATATGAGGATTTTGATCCATATGAGGACTTTGGTCCATAAGAAGAATTTGATCTGGGGTGCCTATTCTTCACAGGTGGTGTCATGATGACATTCACATGAAGAATTTCAAGGCACCTTTTGGGAACCCAGAGTTTCTTCATAGGGGGACCGTTGCTGCAGTTAGTGCCAACATATCTAGCAAATACTTCACCATTCTGATTTTTGAACAGTTTATAGTTGGAGTCAAATGACTCATCAGAAGAATATGAAGATTCACATGTAAAGCCAGATAAAGTGGATGGATCTACTGGAGGTCCCTTTGTGGCAACCCATGAGGTTTTGGGATACTGCTGAGGTTTCCAGTAGGTCTCATCAGCATTGAGTTCCCTCTCAAAGGCAATACCCTCATTCCTAGGGTTCCTGTTGAGGATATGCTTTTTAAGCACATCACAAAGAGCCTGATGACCTTTGAGGCTTTTGTACATGCCTGTTACATACAATTCCTTCAGCCCTGCATTGTCTGTGATACTAGTAGAATCCTCAGATGAGGAATTTGTGATAACAGAGACAGTTGAAGAATTTGCAGCAATAGAAGCATTTGAACTTTCAGGTGAAGAATTAGCAGATTCACGTTCAATGCATTTCAAACATGGTGGAACGAATTCATCCTGAGCGGCACTGATCTGTTGAGCAAGTAATGAATCACGCTCCTTTTGAAGATCTTCATAACTCACCCTTAGCTTCTCAAGATCTTGCTTTCTTTGAAGAAATTCATAAGAAAGGTTCTCATGATCAGCTAAGAGAGTGTTATGATGACTTTGAAGGTTATCAAACTTAGACTAAAGTCTCTGAAAATTATTAGTCAGAGTTTGAGTTCGATCCATTTCTTCACCCGACAGGTCATCGCTTTTATCTAGCATATTTTGAACCTTTTCAAAAGCCTTTTGTTGTTTCACAGCAATCTTAGCAAGTTTAGAATAGCTAGGCTTGAGGTTTTCATCAGATTCATCCTCACTTGATTCAGAGGAGGGATATTTGAGTACCTTGGCACCTTTTGCCATGAAGCAATAGGTGGGAGCTTAGTCATCATCGCCGTCGTCAGTAGTGTTGGGGAAGTCATTTTCCTCAGAGTTGAGGATGACTTGCTGACGAACGCAGTAGCGAGGGCTAGGCTCGCCACACCAGAGTCTGACTCCTCAGATGCCTCCTCTTCCTCATTTTCCTCAGATTCAGCTTCAGAGTCCATTTCCTTGCCAATGAATGCCCGAGCCTTTTTGGAGCTGCTCTTCTTGTGAGACGAAGACTTTGAAGATTTGACGATGAGGACTTTGAAGATTTCTTCTTCTTCTTTGCGTCATCAGAACTGCAGTCCTTGTATTTCTTCTTCTTTGATTCCTTCTCCCACCAAGGACAATTAGTAATGTAGTGACCAGGTTTCTTGCATTTGTGGCAAGTTCTCTTCTTGTAGTCACGGGATGAGGAATCGGATCTCATGTCATCACCTCTTGAGGATTTGCCAAAGCGACCACGCCTAGAGAACTTCTGGAATTTCCTCAGGAGCATTGCTAGCTCTTGACTCAGTTCTTCAGGATCACCAAGGCTGCTACCAGAATCCTCACCTTTAGATTCAGAGACTGCCTTGGCCTTCAGAGCGCGTGATCTGCCATAGCTCGGTCCATAGATATCTCTCTTCTCAGCAAGTTGGAATCCATGAGTATTTAGCCTCTCGAGGATATCAGCGGATCAAGTGACTTGTAGTCTCCACGCTCTTGTATCATCAAGGCAAGAGTGTCAAATAAGGAATCAAGCGATCTCAGCAATTTCTTCACCACCTCATGGTCGGTGATGTCAGTAGCACCGAGTGCTTGAAGCTCATTTGAGATGTCAGTGAGGCGATCAAAGGTTTGCTGAACATTTTCATTGTCAAGTCTTTTGAAGCGTTGAAGAGATTATGAAGAACATCAACTCGAGAGTCACACCGTGTTGAGACTCCTTCGCTGACCTTGGACAACCTATCCTGCAGAAGCTTAGCTGTCTCCAAAGCACTCACTCGCCATACCGCCTTTGCTCGAGACGGCCACAATGATATTCTTCGCTTGAGAGTCGAGTTGCCTGAATCTCTTCACATCAGCGCGTTAATGGTAGGAGTGACGGAGGGAACGCCATTTTCCCCAACGTACCAGAGATCGTTGTCAATTGCCTCAAGATGCATTCGCATCTTATTCTTCTAATAGGGGTAGTCCGTCCCATCGAAGGTAGGACACCCAGTAGAGACCTTGATCGTGCCCGCAGTCAACATAACTAAAACTCCAGGCGGTTAAACCAAAATCACATAGAACAATGGAGTACCTTGCTCTGATACCAATTGAAAGTGTGTTATATCGACTAGAGGGGGGTGAGGGAGTCCTGGATTAGGGGGTATCCGGATAGCCGGACTATATCCTTGGGCCGGATTATTGGACTATGAAGATACAAGATTGAAGACTTCGTCTCGTGTCCGGATGGGACTCTCCTTGGCGTGGAAGGCAAGCTTGGTGATACGGATATGTAGATCTCCTCCCTTGTAACCGACTCGTAACCCTAACCCTCTCGTGTCTCCATATAAATCGGAGGGTTTAGTCCGTAGGACAAGAACAATCATACCATAGGCTAGCTTCTAGGGTTTACCCTCTACGATCTCGTGGTAGATCAACTCTTGTACTACTCATATCATCAAGATCAATCAAGTAGGAAGTAGGGTATTACCTCCATCAAGAAGGTCCGAACCTGGGTAAACATCGTGTCCCCTGCCTCCTGTTACCATCCGCCTTATACGCACAATTCCGGACCCCCTACCCGAGATCCGCCGGTTTTGACACCGATATTGGTGCTTTCATTAAGAGTTCCACTGTGCCGTCGCCGTAAAGCTGGATGGATCCTCCGATCATTGATAACGATGCGGTCCAGGGTGAGGTTTTCCTCCTTGGACAGATCTTCGTATTCGGCGGCTTCGCACTGCGGGCCAACTCGCTTGGCCATCTAGAGCAGATCGAGAGCTACGCCCCTGGGCACCAGGTCAGGTTTGGAAACTTGAATTACACTTCCGATGTCCGCGGAGACTTAATCTTCGACGGATTTGAGCCCATGGCAGGTGTGCCGCACGATCACGACGAGCACGATGTAGCTCTGCCGGACAAAGTTGTTCAGAAATCACGCCAAAGAACTACTCCGCCTTCAATCCGAATGGATCTGTGCTATTCGAGAATGGGCAGATAGACCCCGCTTTGAGGCTGCACCTCAAGGGCGATAGAGCCGAATATCGACTTACCCTCATGAGAACCGTGGACGCCAACCGCTGGACTCGCCTCGCCACGGACCAACCGCTGCGCCCATGCCTATCGAATCTGATTTTGCGCCGATCATGGAGTTCACCTCTGCGGATATCTTTCAGCACTCGCCCTTCAGCGATGTACTAAACTCGTTAAGGTCTCTTGATAACCCACAAGTGTAGGGGATCGCAACAGCTTTCGAGGGTAAAGTAGTCAACCCAAATTTATTGATTCGACACAAGGGGAGCCAAAGAATATTCTCAAGTTTTAGCAACTGAGTTGTCAATTCAGCCACACGTGGATAAATTAGTATCTGCAGCAAAGTATTTAGTAGCAAAGTAGTATGATAGTAGTGGTAACGGTAACAAAAGAGTAATGAAAGCAAAAGTAATATTTTTGGTGTTTTGTAGTGACTGTAATAAAGAATAACGGGAAAGTAAATAAGCGTAAACCAGAGATGGAAAACTCGAGGCATTGGATCGTTGATGGATAATTATGCCGGATGCGGTTCATCATGTAACACCATAACATAGGGTGACACAGTAACTAGCTCCAATTCATCAATGTAATGTAGGCATGTATTCAATATAGTCGTGACGTGCTTATGGAAAAGAACTTGCATGACATCTTTTGTCCTACCCTCCCGTGGCAGCGTGTCCTAATGGAAACTAAGGGATATTAAGGCATCCTTTAATAGAGAACCGAACAAAGCATTAGCACATAGTGAATACATGAACTCCTCAAACTATGGTCATCACCGATAAGTATCCCGATTATTGTCACTTCGGGGTTGTCGGATCATAACACATAATAGGTGACTATAGACTTGCAAAATAGGATCAAGAACACACATATATTCATGAAAACATAATAGGTTCAGATCTCAAATCATGGCACTGGCCCTAGTGACAAGCATTAAGCATAGCAAAGTCATAGCAACATCAATCTCGTAACATAGTGTATACTAGGGATCAAACCCTAACAAAACTAACTCAATTACATGATAAATCTCATCCAACCCATCACCGCCCAGCAAGTCTATAATGGAATTACTCACGCACGGCGGTGAGCATCATGAAATTGGTGATGGAGGATGGTTGATGATGACGACGGCGACGAATCCTCTCCCGAGCCCCGGACGGACTCAGATCAGCCTCCCGAGAGGTTTTAGGGCTTGGCGGCGGCTCCGATCATAAAACGCAATGATTTCTTCTCTCCAAAGCAAATATATAGAGTTGGAGTTGGCGCCGGAGGGTCTCTGTGGGGCCCACGAGGTAGGGGCACGCCAGAAGGGGGCGCCCCACCTCGTGGACAGGTGTGGGCCCCTGGTCTTCATCTTTAAGCAGGATTTATTATTATTATTTCTAAGATGTTCCGTGGAGTTTCAGGTCATTCCAGAACTTTTGTTTTCTGCACATAAAACAACATCATGGCAATTCTGCTGAAAAACAGCGCCATCCGGTTAGTTCCATTCAAATCATATAAGTTAGAGTCCAAAACAAGGGCAAAAGTGTTTGGAAAAGTAGATACGACGGAGACGATCAACTCCCCAAGCTTAAACCCTTGCTTGTCCTCAAGCAATTCAGTTGACAAACCGAAAGAGAAAAAGAAAAAATTTACAGACTTTGTTTGCTCTTTTGTTGTAAATATGTCAAGCCAGATTCACGCTTTCAGCAAAGATTATAACTAACCACATTTGCAATAATTCTCGTGTCTCATGTTTACTCATATCAATGGCATAACCAACTAGCGAGTCATAATAATAAATCTTGGATGACAACACTTTCTCAAAACAATCGCAATATGATATAACAGGATGGTATCTCGCTAGCCCTTTCTGAGACCGCAAAACATAAATGCGGAGCACCTTTAAAGATCAAGGACTGACTAGACATTGTAATTCATGGTAAAAGAGATCCAGTCATAGTCATACCCAATATAAATTAATAGTAATGAATGCAAATGACAGCTACGCTCTCCAGCTAGTGCCTTTTAATAAGAGGGTGATGACTCAACATAAAAGTAAATAGATAGGCCCTTCGCAGAGGGAAGCAGGGATTTGTAGAGGTGCCAGAGCTCGGTTTTGAAATAGAGATAAATAATATTTTGAGCGGTATACTTTCATTGTCAACATAACAACTAAGAGATGGCGATATCTTCCATGCTACACACATTATAGGTGGTTCCCAAATAGAATGGTAAAGTTTATACTCCCCCTCCACCAACAAGCATCAATCCATGGCTTGCTCGAAACGCACGAGTGCCTCCAACAATCAACAGGTCCTGTGGGGAGTTTTGTGCAATTATTTTGATTTAGTTTGCATAAAGCATGGACTGGGCATCCCGTGACCAGCCATTTTCGTGAGAGAGGAGCGGAGTCCACTCTCTTGAGAATAACCCGCCTAACATGGAAGATAAGGGCAGCCCTAGTTGATACATGAGCTATTCGAGCATACAAAACAGAATGTTTATTTGAAGGTTTAGAGTTTGGCACATACAAATTTACTTGGAACGGCAGGTAGACACCGTATATAGGAAGATATAGTGGACTCATATGGAATAACTTTGGGGTTTAAGAGATTGGATGCACAAGCAGATTCCTCTTAGTACAAGTGAAGGCTAGCAAGAGACCTGGAAGCCACCAACTAGAGAGCGACAATAAATCATGAACATGCATTAAAATTAATAAACATTGGATACAAGCATGAGTAGGATATAATCCACAATGAACATAAATATCGTGAAGGCTATGTTGATTTGTTTCAACTACATGTGTGAACATGTGCCAAGTCAAGTCACTTAATTCATTCAAAGGAGGATACCACCCCATCATACCACATCACAACCATTTTAATAGCATGTTGGCACGCAAGGTAAACCATTATAACTCATAGCTAATCAAGCATAGCATAAGCAACTACGATCTCTAATTGTCATTGCAAAAATGTTTATTCATAATAGGCTGAATCAAGAACGATGAACTCATCATATTTACAAAAATGTCGGGTGGTAGGTGCGACATATGCCAACGGGTGGCTTATCATTGTGGGAGCCAATAAGACGTCGCCGGTGCCTGAAAACGTGATAAGGCGAAGACATGCACGCCGGCGAATCTTACCCAGCTTCGGGGCTCTCCGGAGAGATAACACCCCTACTGCTGCTCTGCGGGGTCTCCGCATGATCACTAAGTGAACAAGTAGCTACAAGAGGCTCCTTGAGCTGTTTTGGTGAGAGGAACAAGAAGGGCATGGCTAGCTCTCCTCTTCCCTCTATATGGTGTCTAAAACTCTAAGAGATCAACCCTTTGCATGGGTGCCCTGGGGGTTCATATAGGCCTACCCTGTGGGTACAATGGTAATCCGCTAGGCGCGGGCCCTGCCCATCAGTGTCCATGTTCGCCGGCTTCTCCGCCGGCCGCTGGGCCCGCCGACTGGTGGGTCCCGCCGGCTGCCGGCTTCCTGGCCGACAAGTAGGTCCCACCGCTCGGGGGCCTTGTCGGGGGCTGGTTACTGTTGCCTCACCCCTGGTGACGAGGGCACTATCGAGGTAAGCATGGCTACAATACCGCCGCCTGGCGGCGATAGCTGTAGCCTTACCTCGTCTTGTCTCCTTAATGAGGCACCTCCTTCGAGGGAGGGGGCAAGCCGGCTGCTGGGAGCCGGCCACATCCCAGCCGACCGGGAGGCCCGCCGCCGGGTATCTTTTCGACTAAAGGGACCCGCCATCATGGCCGGGCCGGCAGCTTGTCGTGGGTGATGTCATGGTCAACATGGCAACAAGAAGTCGCGGCCGGACGGGCGATGGCCGCCTGCACGACGATGCGCCAGGGCACGCTGCTGGCCCGGGATTCGAGGGTGGCAGGCTTCACTGTAGCCACGCCCCGTCCCATCGCTGTTATGTGGGTGCAGAGTTTGAGGGTACGATCTTGGCCGCCTGCTGAGGGCCGGCTTCTTGGAGTCGGCCTTCTCGTGGCCGGCTTCTTGGAGTCGGCCCTCTTGTGGCCTTCCTCCTGTGGGTTTTGGGCCGGGCCGCCCCACGCCTTGGATGCTTGAGGGCTCGATCGGCCCGTAATTTTTCAGAAGCGCCAGGGGGAGCCGGCTAGGCTACCCGTGGTCATTTACTCCGACAGTAGTCCCCGAAGCTGGTTGGGCTTCGAGGCTGAAGAGAGGACGAGAAGCTCAATCAGCTTCCTATCCTGAAGAGCGGCAGCTAGGAGCCGGCTTTGATTAGGTGCGCCGTCTTTGGGAAGGCTTTGCAGCTCGAAGGTGGGAACCAGATGGCACGCGAGCTGAGCTGCGCGCTGACCGCCTGCCACCTGCGCGCCACATGGCACCCGTCAGCTGGAAGGACCTGCCAGCCCACGCGCACGAAGGGACGTCGCCGCAGACCGGGGCCCGCTACTCCCAGGCCTCGGCCCAAGTGCGGATCTTGTGCGGCCCGAACGGGCCGTTCACCTTCCAGTGGCAGTTTCCGCATGCCTTTAGGGCGCGATGAACGCGGGACATGGGGGAGTGGGCGCAGTTAATCCCACATCCCCCCACGCCTCGCCTCCTCGGCTCCGCCGCATAGGGCTATAAGTAGGGGGAGGAGGGGAGCGCACGCCGCCGCCGCCTCGCCCGCCACTTTCTTCTTCTCCTTCTTCCTCCTCGTCACCACAGCGCCACCACCGCTGTCCTTCCGCAACCTTCTTGGCTCGCCAGTAGCTCGCCATAGCTTGGGTCAAGGCCTCCGCCGCCCCGCCTCTCGTTGCTTCCCGCCCTCATGGCGTTGTTCAGCTCTTGGGATGGCTCTAACGTCCATGAGGACCATGTCGATTTCTCCGCAGACGCGGGCGGTTGCCGGGCATGGATTACGTGGCGAGCCCGCCAGGCCGGAGACAGAGATCTCGCTGGCGCCGAGGAGGACGAGCGGTAATCTTCCGCCAGACGCCGCGCTGGGCGTCGTCTGTCGGGCGAAGCGGGCTCTTCCGCGCTTTCCTCGAAGTTTTATCATCTCCACCGCATCACCACTCCAAACACGATGACGCTGCTGCCGGCCTTCGCCACTCAGGCGGAAGGCTTTCTCGGCGCCCTCCCCACCTCGAGCTCTAGGGGAATTCTTCCAGCAAGCTTGGCATCGCCACCGCGGGCGTGTTCGCCTACGCGGCGCTTTCATCGCCATGCGGCAATGAGCGATAACAACCCGCTTCCGCCCATCCCGCTGATCTAGTCGGTGAAGCTATGGCAGAAATCCTACTTACGCGGAAGAACGCCGCCCACAAGGCGATTTCGCAAATCTGCCGGCTTACGAGCGGCCCGCCCGCCGGGAGGCAGCCTTCATGGTCCTACCGAGCCAGACGCTGCCTCCGCCAGGGCTGCTGCCGCCGCCTGCCCCGTGATGGTCCGGCCGAAGGCCTGGTCGGAGCCGACCTGGTAGCCGCCTTCGTGGAGTGCCAGGTGCTCCCACTTCAAGGCCGACCCCACATGATCTCCCAGATGAGCGGCCACTTTGACCCAAGCCGGCTGAGCACCAAGGAGATGCCTCAGGACGAGGTATCTTACATGGTGAACTACAACGCCAACTGCAAACTCACCGAGGAGTGGCGGTACGGCAAGGAGCCGTATTCTTGCGCCAACCCTCCGCCTACGGTAAGTTTCCCTTCTTTTCTTCTTCTCTTGTTGTCGGGTTCATAATGGCCGACTCTTGACCAGCCGGCTTGTTTTTGGCAGAGCCCCCTTCTTCGACCGGCGGCCGGAGCCGCGGGGCCGGAGCGCCAGTTCATGCCCGACCGCGTGGCGGACGATTTTGACGAACCTGACTTGGGGGCGGCCACCCTGGACGACGACGTCGTAGGAGGAGGCGGTGAGGCAGGCGGCCCCGAGCTCAGAGCCGGCTTCGGGGACTGGCCGGATGAAGATGAGGACGAAGTTATTCCGCATCGCCAGCCGACGTCCGATCGTCAAGGCGCGGGCCCATCTGCCGCGCCAGCTGCTCGTGGTGGCGCGCAGAGACGCCGGGCCGCGCCGACCCTCTTCGGCAGTCGGCCGAAGAAGCCCCAGGGTTCCGCAGTGGCGACCAAGCGGGACGGGGCAGCCGTGAAGGCGGCCCACTTCCGTAAGGTGGTGAAGCAGCCGCAGGCGGTTTCGGCGTAAGTGTCGATTTTCTCACACCTTTCTTTCTTTTTCTCTTGGGTCAACGTTTTTCTAAGTCTTTTTCTTGATTTGCCAATCAGGGCGCCGCTTTCCCTCGAGCGGGTCCCTACCACCTCCATAGTTGGAGCGCTCCAGGGTCTGCAAGCTCCCACCGCGTGGATCCCCGTGCCGATCTCCTAGAAGCGACGGAGCAGTACGCGCGGGAGGCGCGGGAGGAGTGGGATGCAAAGGAGCGGAGGGCGGCCCAGGAGACGAGGGAGAAGTCGGCGGAGGCGCAAGCCGACGCGGCGGCCAAGGCTCAGACGGAGGCAGCGGCCATGGAGAGGGCGGCGGCGGCCAGGCGTAACCAGCCTCCGCAGCTCGTCATCCCTCTTCGCTCTGCAGCCCCCGACATCCCGGTGCCCCCACCGGAGGAAACTGGCCGCAACCGGCCAGCGACGGAGAGGGAGGAGGGCGACGTAGTCGTCCTGGAGGGGGAGGCGGCGCCGTCACCGCTGACTGGAACGGGCCAGGACGGCAGGCTTGACGTGCCGCCCAAGCAGCCGGCTGGAGGCGAGCCGGCCGTGGGGGCAGATCTTCTGGTCCTGTCGTCGTCTCGTCGGTGCGGGGGGGAGGCGACTTCAGCGCCGGAGCCGCAGAAAGCCGCGGGCACCAGCTCGTCGGCTCAGGATCTGGAGGCGGCCAGCGCAGCTCGTCTGAGTGGAACGACCGAGCTGAACGTGGCGGCACAGGAGGTCCGGAGCCGGCTTCAGGCCCAGGCCGCCGCGTTGAAGTGGTACAATCAAGAGTTCCTCACGACGCGGACGGTCATCCGGGTGAGTCCTCCCGCTGGCCGATTGTTCTTGATTTTTCGCTGGGCTAGCCACACACTCCACTGGTGTAGTCCCCGAGTTCCGAGTCGGTCACGAAAGCAAAGCGGCTTGGAACTTCTTAGTAAACTTCGATTGTAGTCTTGTTCTTATTCGCACCTCCGTCCTATTCGCAGGAATATCACAATCTCCGCGCTGCTGCTTTCAACTCCCAGGCCCAGGAGATGAGCCAGAAGACCGCCGATCTGACTCAGAGCCGGAGTAAGTGCTTTATTTTTTATCTCACATGGGGGCGCGTCAGCGCACCCACTGGGTGTAGTCCCCGAGATTCGGGCCGACTTCTTCCTTATTGCTTTTTTCTTCTTCTTCATATTTGCAGGGGCCAATGCTGACTTGAGGGAGAAGGTAGGCGGGGTCCAGACCGCCCTTCGTGCCAAGGAAGCCGAGTGCACCGCCCTGGCCCAGCAACGTGACCGCCTGGCCAAGAAACTGGCCGACCAGGAGGAGAGCCATAAGGCGACCCTGAAGACGGCGCAGGACAGCGAGGCCAACCTCAAAGCCGAATATGAAACCGAGGCGGCGAGCTGGGCCGAGGCGAAGCAAGCGCTGAGTGAAGACTATGGGCGGATTGAAGATTTAATTGACGGTAGGCCGCCTTCTTCTTCGGCCCTCCGCCTGCCCTTGTCATCTGATTTGTCTTCTGACTTTGTGCTGCTTCTTTCTTCTTTGTGCAGATTACTTCCCTGGATACTCCGTCGCCGCCACCCAAGCCATCGAGGCCCTCCACGATGCACGCCGACAGGCAGGGGTCGAGATCGCGCCAGATGCTAGCGGACACTAGAGGAGCAGCTTCTGGCGATCCAGGCCCGTCTGCAGCCGGCTCACCGCATGCTCCGCCGACTTCAGCGTGCCGGGGCGCAAGTGCTGGCCGCCTCGCCCGACAGGCGTTCCTCGCACTTCAATCGAATCGCCAATGGCTGGAGGTTGCAGTTGGCCGCTTCGAGGCCTGGAAGGCTTTCGCAGCTCGGTCCGGCGCCAGGCGGGCGCTGGAGTTCGTCCGAGCCTAGTATCCTGGTTGAGCTTGGCCCACTGAGTACCGCGCAGGAGGTCAAGAAGAGCTGGTGGCGGTGCGGCCGCTATCATCCAGCGCCTCGGCGACGCCGACATACACCAACACCAAAGGTTTTGCTCCTCGAGGTAAATGATGACGGCGCCGCCACCGGAGGAGTGGTTCGGCTGAACCCGCAGAAGGTGAAGACTCAGCGAGGAGATCGCCCAGGACGAGGGCGAAGATGAAGAGGGGAGGATGGCGAAGACGTCGCGGGGACGGTGAAGCGACCAGCCAGCTTCAGCCGATCGTGCCTCCAAAGAACGAGGCACGCGCAAGCGCCGCCCTGCCAGAGGTGATGATCAGGCCGAGACTCGCCACCGCCACTCCTCCACCGCACCGCCATCTCCACCAACCTGCCCGACTCGCCTGTCGCTCCCTTGGCCTGATCCGCCGTCTTTGCTTTCCTGCTTGTTACTCTTTGAACAACTTTTATTAAATTTGCGCAGTTCCACTGTCACGCCCAATATGCGACCCTATCCAAAAGGAACTCGAAGGTCCCACCAAGGATAGACCCGCATATTGAAATGCTTTTGCAAGGTGGATATCATTACATCAACATTACATAATAGATGGGGATACATACATAAGGCACCAATGCCACAAGAATACATCAACATCACAATACATAAGAGAAACATCCGACTACGGATGAAACATAAACAGAAACTCAAACGACATCCACCCTGCTAGCCCAGGCTGCCGACCGAACCTATCCCCGATCAAGAAGAAGCGTAAGAAGCGTAAGAAGAACTCCAAAACAAGCAAGCATCGCCTCACGCCATGATCATCGCAAACCTGTACCGCAATCGGTGGTGTAGTAATCAGGAGCCATGAGGACTCAAAGAATCCCATTACCATGGGTATCAAGACTAGCAAAGCTTAAAGGGAAAGGAAGGGTAAAGTGGTGAGGTTGCAGCAGCGACTAAGCATATATGGTGGCTAACATACGCAAATGAGAGCGATAAGAGAAACAAAGGAACGGTCGTCAACTAGTAATGATCAAGAAGTGATCCTGAACTCCTACTTACGCCGACATAACCAGAAACCGTGTTCTCCTTTCGATCAACCCCAAAAGAGATACTCACGTTACGCATACGGTTGGTGTATTTTAGAAGAGTTTGCTTCAAGTTTACTACAACCAGATATTAACAAATTCCCATCTGCCACATAACCGCTGGCACGGCTCTCGAAAGTTTATACCCGCAGGGTGTCCCAACTTAGCCCATGATAAGCTCTCGCGATCAACGAAGGATATTCCTTCTCCCGAAGACCCGATCAGTCTCGAATCCCGCCACAAGACATTTCGACAAAGAATAAACCAAGACCAGCAAGCCGCCCGATGTGCCGACAAATCCCGATAGGAGTCGCACGACTCGCTCTCGTGGCACACCGGATAGGTCAGCCTACGAGTAAAACCAGCCTCGAGTTGCCCTGCAGGGCCCCAGCAGCTCGCCTGCTTCGACCAACACTGAAGGAGCACCGCCCGGGGCTAAATAAAGATGACCCTTGGGCTCCGAAACCCAAGGGAAAAAAGGGGGTAGGTGAGGCAAATGGTAAAACCAATGTTGGGCCTTGCCGAGGAGTCTTATTCAAAGCGAACTGTCAAGGGGTCCCATAAATCACCCGACCGCGTTAGGGACGCAAAATCCGGGAACATAATACCGATATGACGGAAACTAGGGCGGCAAGAGTGGAACAAAACACTGCATAAGGCCGAGCCTTCCACCCTTTACCAAGTATATAGATGCATTAATTAAACAATAGATATATTGTGATATCCCAACAAGTAAACATGTTCCAACAAGGAACAACATCTCCATGTTCCAACAAGGAACAAACTTCATCTTCACCTGCAACTAACAACGCTATGAGAGGGCTGAGCAAAGCGGTAACATAGCTAAACAACGGTTTGCTAGGAAGGGTGACAAGGGTTAGAGGTTCATGGCAATTTGGGAGGCTTGAGCAGCAAGTGATAGGTAGCGCAGCATAGCGAAAGAACAAAGCAACTAGCATAGCAATGATAGTAGTGAGATCCAGGGTAGCGGTCATCTTGCCTGAAATCCCGCAAGGAAGAAGAACGAGTCCATAAAGAAGACGAACGGATGAAGCCGAACCAAGCGTAGACGAACGAATCCTCATGATCGCAACGAAACAGGAACTAACAAGAAGAAGCACACAACATGGTAAACACACCACACATAGACAAGACATGATGCACAACCAGGCATGATGCATGACAAAGCTACATGAATCTACTCATGGCAAGAGATGATGCATACAAGAGCAACACATCAAAGCAAGTTTAAATGAGGCCGGGAACAACATATAACAATTCCGGTAAGTCCTCATATGCAAATTTCGAAATTGGTCCAGATCTGAATAAACCTTATGTTCAAGTTGTTAAACAGCAATTTAAGATGCACCACGATGATCTACACGAAATTCTAGTCAAGTTACATATAAAGTTCATTAAATTCGGAGCTACGGCCTAGAAGATATGAGCAAAACAAGATAGACATGGCATTGATGCAAAATGCATACAAACATCAAGCAAACACCTCAAAACAAGGATGCAACATGATAATATGAAACTACATGCAAAATAAAGCAAGTTTCATATAGAGCACACTCAAAACGGAGCAACGGTTCAACACATACACCCTATACAAGTCATGACAACAATCTGTCCAAAACAGCAACTAGGCATATTGCAAGCATCAAAACAACATGCTACAGCACCCCAACATGAGAACAAAAGGCATGGACATGATTTACAGGTAAAGCATTACAAAACATGAACACTGAGCTATCTCCAAAAACAACTAGAACATGCTCAAAAAGACATGGCAAGATTGCAAATAATAACAATTTCAGACTTATCAGGAAATAACATCAGGTTGCAATGTTTAGAGCTATCAAACAACATGTTACAGCAAGCTATCAGGTCAAACTAGAGCATGGCATGAACCTACTGATTGCATATAACAAAAGTCCCTTACTGACCATGAGCCAAAAGGGCACAGAAAATATGATGGAACCCATGTAAACATGGCAAGTTATATTACAGATTCATACATGGCAGGAACAACAATAAGTAGGCATGTTGGTGAGCTTGAACCACTCACCACAGAGCAATACATGGCATGGCAAGGCAACTCACAGTAAGAAGACATGGCATAGAAGCTATACATGGCAAGAACAACATCATAGCATACACGGATCAACTACAACAACCTTGGCAAAATTGAATAACATGTAAACAACCTGCCAGAAACATTTTATAGCAAAAGTAGAGCTCGATTGACTCAAGCTATGGCACTCCATAATTGCAAAAAGGGCATGGATGGATAGAGCATAACCATATGTTCAAAACATCCTTACTAAAGTATCTCAAAATAAGCATGGATCTCTCGGTAGCATCAAGTTTACATGGCATAAAAATATCAAGTATAGGGCTGAAATCAGCAACATCATGAAGCCTAGTTTGCATGCTTGTGCTAGTCACCACAGAGATCACAAAATACATGGCATACACCCCTGTAAAGATGGCATGGCATATTACAAAACACATGTAGGACTCAAGTTCATAGGATGCACACATCAATCATGGCAAAATGACAAAAGTGCATGTACCGATAAGAATCAAACTAACATCACATAGCCCTCTTCCAACAGCATTTCGGGCATCAAGATGAGCTCAAATGCAAATGATGCAATGAGATGAAATGATGTACTGCCGAGACAAAAAATTTGACATATTACACGCATTAAACGGAGCAATATGCGGAGAGTTATGGCATGATGAACATGAGCAAAAAATATGCAAAATCTGGGGCTTAGTGGATTTCGGGGTCAACCTCAAACGGATCCAGATCCAGACCGGGGCGGCGCGGATTCCGAGGCGGCCGGAGTTCGTCGGAGTTGGGGAGGAGGAGGCCGGAGGCGATGGAGCTCGCCGGCGGGGGGGCGCCGGATCCGGGCGAGGTCGCACCGGAGCTCGCTGGCCTGGCGCTGGAGGCGCCGGACGGCGGCGGCCGGGATGGTAGGGCGGCGGCCGGCGAGGACGCTGCCGGGCGGCAGGGTCGACGGGAGCCCGGGCGGCGTGCTCGGCCGAGGCGGGACGAGCAGGCGGCGGGCGGCGGGCGGAGCTGTGGAGCTGGGCGGCGGGCTCGGCGCGTTCTCGGCGGAGGCTCGCCAGACGGGCGGCGGCCGGAGGGCGCGGGCGCGGGGTCGACAAAGGGCGCGGACGGGCCGGGAGGCGGCGGCGCGAGGGCTCACAAGGGTTCGCCAGCCCAGGGCGGGCGGCGGAGGAGAGAGAGGCCAGCGGGGACAGGTGTCGGCGCGGGATTCGCCGGGCTCGGCGGCGCGGACGTGTCCGGTGGCGGCGGGAGGAAGAGGACTAGGGTTTGCACCGAAATTTCGGAGGGGGAGGTCTAAATATAGGTAGAGGGAGCTAGGAGAGTCCAAATGAGGTGCGGTTTTCGCCCACACGATCGTGATCGAACGACCGAGAGCATGGAGGGGAGTTTGCTGGGTTTTGGGCCACTTTGGAAGGGGTGTTGGGCTGCAACTCAAAGAGGGCTTTACGGTTACCCTTGCTAACTGCTGAGTACCAAACGACCTCCAAATGGCACGAAACTTGACAAAGCGGTTCACCGGTGCTATACCAAGGTCGCTTGACAAACCTCGCTCCATTCCGAGAAAGTTTAACACCCGCACATGAAAAGAGGTAAAGGGGCGCCGGAGACATAGGAGTGCCGGATGGCAAAACGGACAACGGGGAAAATGCTCGGATGCATGAGACGAACACGTATGCAAAATGAAATGCACATGATGACATGATATGAAATGCAGATGATGACATGGCAAAGTGCAACACGCAAGCACATGACATGGCAAAGACGGCGAATAACTGGAAGACACCTGGCGCATCGGATCCGGTGCTTTACAACACTCCTCCACTAACAAGAGATCTCGTCCCGAGATCTTAGGACCGAGACGGAAGGGAAAAGGGATGAGGTGAAACAAAAACTCAAGAGAAGAAGCAAAGAATCGAAAGCACTCGATAAGAAGAGACGAACGACGAGAATGACGAGAATCGAAAGCTGACAGAATCAGATAGACTATGAAACCACTCGTTCTAACCGGAGTGGTTAGATTGAGAAAAGAAACGAATAAGACTGAAACGATTTAGGAAGCACTCCGTCTGAAACATGGAGGGCTAGAACACGAGCTTCACAAGATGGAATGACACTTGATGAAGACATGACACAAAACTTCCGGAAGAATTGAAATAGTGGAATGACAAGAACTTACAAAGAAGGATTGAACGAAATTGTTGAGAAAATCAACAACGAAAGAATAAGCTTGTTGTGGGCTTATGGATAACATCTCAGAAATTATGAGGTGATAACCGGCCGCAAACGGAAATGATTAGATAACTGAGAAGAACGAAGAAAAGCAAAACTCCACTTCAGAAGAAAATGAAGAATTAATTGCACTTCGAGATGAGAAGAAAAGATACTTGAACTCCACCAACAAAATCTTGATGAACACTTGAAGGATGAATTAAATCATGAAGAACCACCATGAAGAACTCCATGACAAAAGGATGATGAGATAGAATGAAGGAAGAAAGAATAAGATGAGCGCTATGATGATTTAGATGGATGTTCAGACGAAATGGCCGAGGAAAATTTGAACTCCGGAAAAGAAAAAGATGAAAACACTTAGAACCAAGAGATTATTCATCATGAACAATCTCCGAAGAAATGAATTAATCAACTCGATGAAAGAAGAATAAGAATTACGTTATGCTTATCCTTCATCAATTAAATTGATGAGAAGCAATGGATTGCATATCACTTGTCCACATTGGGAAAAGATTAAGGGGAGATATACCGCCAAATTTGGGGAGGTCTTCCTGAGGCACCGGTAGGATTAAAAGAACGAATGAACTGAATATGATAACAAAGGAAAAGAATCTGAAAGAACCACCGTAAGAATTCGAAAATGACTGATGAAAGAGTATGAATCACATGGAAGAATTAGGAGAACCAATAAACTAGAGGGGATTTAGATGCAAAAGAACAAAGAGATCATGAGCTGATTAAAGAACACTTGACGAAGCACCGGGATAATTGGATAACGGTAGCTGAAATGTGAGGACGAAGAATTCTTGTGGAACGATGGCCTCCGGTGAAAGAAACGGGAAAACAACTCCTGATATACTCCGGATGGGTAAGGAAAGAATATCTGACAAATGGAATAATTCGAGACTGATAACATGAAGCTAGAACCATGAATCTTCGAGTGAACGGGCAAGATTTAGAGGAAAACTCTTCAATCTTCAAATGATGAGGAGAAAACACCACCAAAATTGTTAAGGCACTCCGGGGAAACGAAAAGCGAAGAGGTTGAGGCAACAATGAAAAGAATTTGAAATCGATCTTGGAAAAGGCATGTGACTGATGAAATTCATTCTTACGTCAAACTTGAAAAGAATTGAGAATAACTCCGGGGAAATAGAAGAGTCAGGTAAGATCCTGGGAAAAGACCTGTGGGTTAGGGCCCACTGAAAAGAAACACCGTTGAAAAAGGATGTTGAATAGATAGATGATGCACCAGAACAATTGAAATATTTGACTGAGGTGACAACCTCGAATTAATTCGAACACAGACGGATCTCCTGAGATGTCTTGAACACTACGGAAGGATAAATTGGCGAGAGACGAACGAGCAGGGAAAACACTTTAACCAAGGAAAAGAATGTGATCAACTCGGAAAAAAAACTTGAATTGAATCCACCGGGAAAAGAAAGAGATGAAGAATGACGAACGAGACGAGAATTCACCGGTTGAAATGATGAGGGAAGACTGAAGGGGCTCCGTACGAATGAAATTGATGCTCGAAACAGAGACTCGGGCTCCGGGAAGAAAAGGGTGGGAGGGCGGGAAAACAAAGGCAACTTGGAAGGGGGAACCGACGAATATCTTGAAGAGAAAACACCGGTTGAAAGAATGAAAAGACTTTGCACGAGTAGGATGGTTACTCGATTACGGACTCCGGTTCCGACAAGAAAAAGGGTGGGTGGGTGGGAAAATAAAACAACTGAGGATTGAACTTGCAAAGATGAAGATGGTCGAATCGCCTTGACGAGAAATGCACCGGACAAAAGAGGATGGACAACTCATGACACTAACCACATGATCCTAAAGAAAAATTTGAACGTGAAGAGGAGTAATTCAAAACACCTACGTCAAGATTCCTCACCAGAGCGACGAAGGGGCTGAGGAGTAAAAAGAATTCCTACTCTCCGATATAACTAGACTCAGAAAATAGTTTTCTACTAGACTCAACAACGGCCAAACTACACGATCAATCAAGGGGCTCTTAGGGTCGGTCGAGGCTCGATACTAACTTGAACACGCCTAATATGCGACCCTATCCAAAAGGAACTCAAGGTCCCACCAAGGATAGACCCGATATTGAAACGCTTTTGCAAGGTGGATATCATTACATCAACATTAGATAATAGATGGGGATACATACATAAGGCACCAATGCCACAAGAATACATCAACATCACAATACATAAGAGCAACATCCGACTACGGATGAAACATAAATGTAAACTCAAACGACATCCACCTCTGCTAGCCCAAAGGCCGACCGAACCTATCCCCGATCAAGAAGAAGCGTAAGAAGAACTCCAAAACAAGCAAGCATCGCCTCACGCCATGATCATCGCAAACCTGTACCTGCAACTCGGTGGTGTGTTAATCTGTGAGCCACGAGGACTCAAAGAATCCCATTACCATGGGTATCAAGACTAGCAAAGCTTAAAGGGAAAGGAAGGGGTAAAGTGGTGAGGTTGCAGCAGCGACTAAGCATATATGGTGGCTAACATACGCAAATGAGAGCGAGAAGAGAAACAAAGGAACGGTCACAACTAGTAATGATCAAGAAGTGATCCTGAACTCCTACTTACGCCGACATAACCTAGAAACCGTGTTCTCCTCTCGATCAACCCCAAAAGAGACACTCATGGTTACGCACACGGTTGGTGTATTTTAGAAGAGTTTGCTTCAGTTTACTACAACCGGATATTAACAAATTCCCATCTGCCACATAACCGCTGGCACGGCTCTCGAAAGTTTATACCTCGCAGGGTGTCCCAACTTAGCCCATGATAAGCTCTCGCGATCAACGAAGGATATTCCTTCTCCCGGAAGACACGATCAGTCTCGAATCCCGCTACAAGACATTTCGACAGAATAAACCAAGACCAGCAAAGCCGCCTAATGTGCCGACAAATCCCGATAGGAGTCGACGCATCTCGCTCTCGTGGCACACCGGATAGGTCAGCCTACGAGTAAAACCAGCCTCGAGTTGCCCCTGGTGGCCCCTGCAGTCGCCTGCTTCGGACCAACACTCAAAGGAGCACCGCCCGGGGCTAAATAAAGATGACCCTTGGGCTCCGGGAACCCAAGGGAAAAAAGGGGGGTAGGTGAGGCAAATGGTAAAACCAATGTTGGGCCTTGCTGGAGGAGTCTTATTCAAAGCGAACTGTCAAGGGTGTCCCATAAATCACCCGACCGCGTTAGGGACGCAAAATCCGGGAACATAATACCGATATGACGGAAACTAGGGCGGCAAGAGTGGAACAAAACACCAGGCATAAGGCCGAGCCTTCCACCCTTTACCAAGTATATAGATGCATTAATTAAACAATAGATATATTGTGATATCCCAACAAGTAAACATGTTCCAACAAGGAACAACATCTCCATGTTCCAACAAGGAACAAACTTCATCTTCACCTGCAACTAACAACGCTATAAGAGGGCTGAGCAAAGCGGTAACATAGCCAAACAACGGTTTGCTAGGAAGGGTGACAAGGGTTAGAGGTTCATGGCAATTTGGGAGGCTTGAGCAGCAAGTGATAGGTAGCGCAGCATAGTGAAAGAACGAAGCAACTAGCATAGCAATGATAGTAGTGAGATCCAGGGTAGCGGTCATCTTGCCTGAAATCCCGCAAGGAAGAAGAACGAGTCCATGAAGAAGACGAACGGATGAAGCCGAACCAAGCGTAGACGAACGAATCCTCACGATCGCAACGAAACAGGAACTAACAAGAAGAAGCACACAACATGGTAAACACACCACACATAGACAAGACATGATGCACAACCAGGCATGATGCATGACAAAGCTACATGAAGCTACTCATGGCAAGAGATGATGCATACAAGAGCATCACATCAAAGCAAGTTTAAATGAGGCCGGGAACAACATATAACAATTCCGGTAAGTCCTCATATGCAAATTTCGAAATTGGTCCAGATCTGAATAAACCTTATGTTCAAGTTGTTAAATAGGAAGTTAAGATGCACCACGATGATCTACACAAAATTCTAGTCAAGTTACATATAAAGTTCATTAAATTCGGAGCTACAGCCTAGAAGATATGAGCAAAACAAGATAGACATGGCATTGATGCAAAATGCATACAAACATCAAGCAAACACCTCAAAACAAGGATGCAACATGATAATATGAAACTACATGCAAAATCAAGCAAGTTTCATATAGAGCACACTCAAAACGGAGCAACAGTTCAACACATACACCCTATACAAGTCATGACAACAATCTGTCCAAAACAGCAACTAGGCATATTGCAAGCATCAAAACAACATGCTACAGCACCCCAACATGAGAACAAAAGGCATGGACATGATTTACAGGTAAAGCATTACAAAACATGAACACTGAGCTATCTCCACAAACAACTAGAACATGCTCAAAAAGACATGGCAAGATTGCAAATAATAACAGTTTCAGACTTATCAGGAAATAACATCAGGTTGCAATGTTTAGAGCTATCAAACAACATGTTACAGCAAGCTATCAGGTCAAACTAGAGTATGGCATGAACCTACTTATTGCATATAACAAAAGTCCCTTACTGACCATGAGCCAAAAGGGCACAGAAAATATGATGGAACCCATGTAAACATGGCAAGTTATATTGCAGATTCATACATGGCAGGAACAACAATAAGTAGGCATGTTGGTGAGCTTGAACCACTCACCACAGAGCAATACATGGCATGGCAAGGCAACTCACAGTAAGAAGACATGGCATAGAAGCTATACATGGCAAGAACAACATCATAGCATACACGGATCAACTACAACAACCTTGGCAAAATTGAATAACATGTAAACAACCTGCCAGAAACATTTTATAGCAAAAGTAGAGCTCGATTGACTCAAGCTATGGCACTCCATAATTGCAAAAAGGGCATGGATGGATAGAGCATAACCATATGTTCAAAACATCGTTATGAAGTATCTCAAAATAAGCATGGATCTCTCGGTAGCATCAAGTTTACATGGCATAAAAATATCAGCAGTAATAGGGCTGAAATCAGCAACATCATGAAGCCTAGTTTGCATGCTTGTGCTAGTCACCACAGAGATCACAAAATACATGGCATACACCCCTGTAAAGATGGCATGGCATATTACAAAACACATGTAGGACTCAAGTTCATAGGATGCACACATCAATCATGGCAAAAATGACAAAAGTGCATGTACTGATAAGAATCTGAAACTAACATCACATAGCCCTCTTCCAACAGTATTTCGGGCATCAAGATGAGCTCAAATGCAAATGATGCAATGAGATGAAATGATGTACTCGTCGAGACAAACAATTTGACATATTACACGCACGAAACGGAGCAATATGCGGAGAGTTATGGCATGATGAACATGAGCAAAAAATATGCAAAATCTGGGGCTTAGTGGATTTCGGGGTCAACCTCAAACGGATCCAGATCCAGACCGGGGCGGCGCGGATTCCGAGGCGGCCGGAGTTCGTCGGAGTTGGGGAGGAGGAGGCCGAAGGCGATGGAGCTCGCCGGCGAAGGGGGGGCGCCGGATCCGGGCGAGGTCGCACCGGAGCTCGCCGGCCTGGCGCTGGAGGCGCGGACGGCGGCGGCCGGGATGGTAGGGCGGCGCCGGCGAGGACGCTGCCGGGCGGCGGGTCGACGGGAGCCCGGGCGGCGGCGCCCGGCCGAGGCGGGACGAGCAGGCGGCGGGGCGGCGGGCGGAGCTGTGGAGCTGGGCGGCGGGCTCGGCGCGTTTTGCGCGGAGGCTCACTGGCGACGGGCGGCGGCCGAGGGCGCGGGCGCGGGTCGACAAAGGGCGCGGACGGGCCGGGAGGCGGCGGCGCGAGGGCTCAAGGGCCTTGGCTGCATGTGCGGGCAAGGGGAGGAGAGAGAGGCCGACGGGGACAGGTGTCGGCGCTGGATTCGCATGCGCGCGGCGCGGACGCAGCCCGGCCACACGACGTGTCCGGTGGCGGCGGGAGGAAGAGGACTAGGGTTTGCACCGAAATTTCGGAGGGGGAGGTCTAAATATAGGTAGAGGGAGCTAGGAGAGCCCAATTGAAAGTGCGTTATATCGACTAGAGGGGGGTGAATAGGCGATTTTTAGAGAATTTACAAATTCTTCACCGAGGAATTTGTCGGTGAGGAAATTCCTAGCTAAGAAATACATGCAGCGGAATAAGTACTCGTAAGTAAGCATAGCATATTACAGGCATAGTCATCATGATGAAATGAAGACAATCACAGAGTACGTAAAGCGTAATCACAGGATAACACAAGATGAAGACAAACAGATCAAGAAATTGAACTGAGGAAATTGAGAAAGTCTTCACCAAAGTCTTCAAACACAGATATGAAAAACACTCAACACAAGAATGAGGAAATGAAAGGGTTGAGGAAATAGAACCAGTTAGGTTGGTGAAGACAATGATTTGGTAGACCAGTTCCAACTGCTGTCTCGCTTGTACGTCTGTTGGAGCGGCCGAGTATTTAAACTCGAGGACACGCAGTCCCGGACACCCAACACCGAAAGCACGCAGCTCAGACACCAAGTCCTCACCAGATTCTCCTTGAACTAAGGTCACGCAGACCTCGCCCAATCACTCGTGGTAAGTCTTCAGCGATTTCCAAACCTTCACATACTTGGTCACCCGCAATCCACAATTCCTCTTGATGTTCTAGACCTTGACGCCTAACCGTCTGGAAGAAGCACAGTCTTCAAAGGTAACAAGCGTCGGATCCACGCAGGATCAATTTCTTCAATGATGCTCAATCACTTTGGGTTTGTTGGGGTTTGGTTTTTGGGTTTTTCCTCACTTTTGGGTTTTTCCTCACTTGATGATTTTCGCCAAATTCCTCGGAGGATGGGTTGCTCTCAAATGACAAGTGTCAAGTTCTTCGAGCAGCCAACCAACTAGTGGTTGTAGGGGCGGCTATTTATAGCCTAGGGAGCAGCCCGACATGATAAGACATAAATGCCCTTCAATGATATGACCGTTAGGTGGATAAGATATTTGGGACAGTCAAGCCAAGAAGATAAAGAACGGTCGGAAATTTGAACATCAAATTCCTCGTGGCTATCATGTTCTCATCAGGTAGGCAATTCAGACCGGCGAATTTTAACTCCTCGCCGAATAAATTCTCAAATGACTAGAAGAGCTTCGTCTCACATCAAGAAATTGACTGAATCTGTATGAGATTTCCAAAAGCTTCACTCAAGGGATTGGTAGGTGTAGGATTTTGAGTTGAGCATCACATGGAAATTTTTCCTTAGTATTTCCTCGACCCCTTTAACAAAGACGGTGTTTTATGACTCAAGAAAGAGAAAATGAAACTACGAAAACAAAAGTCTTCACGCTTCATATTCCTCAAGCGATTACCAAGTCTTCGAATCACACCAATTTCTTCACTTTCAAAGTCTTCGTAAAGTCTTCGTAATATCAAATTCTTCATTGAAGAAATTCATTTTAGGGTCGATTTTCTCTCAGAAATATCAAACTCCTCATAGACTTATAGACCTGTGTACACTTACAAACGCATCAGTTACTTAACCTATAAGTCTTCAATACACCAAAATCACTAAGGGGCACTAGATGTACTTACAATCTCCCCCTTTTTGGTGATTGATGACAACATAGGTTAAGTTTTCAACGGGGATAAACATATGAAGTGTAAATACTGATAATGAGGATTTTGATTGCAAGATATAGAAGTACTCCCCCTGAAGGTGTGCATAGTGAGGAAATTGCTTTTGAGGCAATGCACATTTGAAGAATTGAATCATGGAGATCTCCCCCTATATCTTGTAATTCATACACACATTTGACAAATAATATGAGGAATTTGGAATGCATGATGAAATATGGTGCTTGATGGTATGCAGAGCATGCAAAATAATGCATAAAGAGTATCAGAGCCCAATGCGTATGAGGAATTTGAAACTTTTCATGAGTATCAGATCCCAAATCGATTTGAAGATTTTCAACGAGCTCATGAGGATCAGAGCATAACAAATATCAGAGCATATCAACACGTGTAATCAGAGCATAGAGCAAAAACATAATGCATCAAAAGTATCAAAGCACCATCGGGTTTAAGATTACAACTCGATCCAATAAAAGGTTTCAGAAGAACGAGAGTTGTAACTTAATAAAATATTGTATATAGACAAAAACGAGACCCGCTTGAAGACTAACTCAAATTTCTCCCCTTTGTCATCAAATGACCAAAAGGATTGAAACGAGGACTAACGCCTTGAAGAATTCAAGTTGAAGACGGAGCGCCAGCATTGTTGGGGTCGGTTGTCGAAGTAGGACCAGCAGCAGTGTCTTCCAAATCTTCATTTTCATCAGTATCGCGAGATGAAGAATAGGATCTGGCCACTAAGGAAGGAACTTTGACCTTCTTGAATTTCTTCGGAGGAGGTGCATCTACCAAATTCTTCCTTGAGTCCCATTGATTGCAGTTCTTCTTCATTATAGACATGTGAAAGAACAGCCCAGGAGCGTTTGAAGGTTTCATGAAGATAGTAGTGGTTTTTCTTCACTGCATTGTGTGTTGAGGTCAAATTGTAAAGTAGAGTACCAAACTGATGTTTGACCCACTTATGATTGCGATCAACCTTCTGATGAAGACTGAGGAGTAATTCACGATCAATCATCACCCTGGGTGCAGTAGCTAGAGGACTTTGCTTAATCGAGGTATTTGTCAGCCGAGTCATGTGTGGCGAGTCATCATTGGTGGAGTAAGATGTCGCTTTGTAAACTGTCCATCCAATGGACGAGTGCCTTCATCTATCACAGCAGAGCCTTGCCCTTTTCATCACCGAGGTAATCGGCCGCTTGAGGACTTCAATCGGGGCAGTGTAGCTGCAGTGGGTTCAAAGTATCGCCTTTGTAATTCAAAGAAGATCTCGACCGATGAATCTCATAATCCAAGGTGCATAAGGCTTCAGCTCAAAAGGTGACATGGCAATGTTAGCCGAGTCCTCATGAAGAAATCATGGAAATTGACGGAACGCCATGGATGATGTTGAAAAGCATATTCTTCATGATGCCAACGACTCTTCATCATTCGAGTCGTGGCCCTTGATAGGACTCATAGTCTTCGCCAAAATTCGATAGACGGTCCGAGGCACATATAATAATTCCTTGACGAGGAATTTGGTTCTTGGTGCCTGCCTTGGCTTCAATGGCTTCATCAAGACTTGCATATAGTGATTTGAAAGTTCTTTTCTTCATAGATGAGACGTGCACCATCAAGCGGAGGATCGAGTGGGAGGGCACGGGCAATTCACTTGCCGGTGCCTTGTAGTGAGTGTTTTCGTCATCCAATCTAAGACCCATGAAGTCACATCATCGCGCCTCCGTGATGTGCAAGGTTGCATAGAATCAAGAATTAGCTCTTCGCTCCACCACAAATATCGCGCGAAGTTTAGAAGACTTGCATCGTGAAGAACACTTAGGACGGGCTCAAAGCCTGGCAGCGACTCCATATCCACATGAGGAATATGGGCATGATCGAAGATTTTGTCCTTGTTGAAAAGCACTGAGGAATACAAATTTGCTTGACTGGCAGTCCAGAAGCGCCTCTTCCTAATTCGAGCAGAATCATAGGGATTATATTCAGTGAAGAACACGTGCTCGGCAAAGAAATCTTCAGCCTTGAACTTTTGCTTGGTCGAGAACGGATTCTTTTGCTTGGGCAGAGGGGTGTCAGTGAGTTGCATCACCACCTCAGGAATCACAAGTTCAGGTTCTTCAGCCTGAGGAATTTCTTGGTCCTCAACTTGTGCAGTCCGAGGATTTTCAGCAAGCAAAGAGCAGTTTCATCAAGACTAGTGGCTGGAATTTCTTCATGCACGTAACCAGTGGGTTGATTTTCTTCAGAGTCTATTTGGACAAATTGCAGGTGGGAGTGAGGAACTTGTTGGAGCGGGTGAAGAGAGGAGTATTGGGATGCTGACTTTCCCAAAAGTCATCATTGATCACTGGAGTGGTGCATCCAATATCCACATCTTCATTGTCATTTTCCTCAGTACCAGCTTGAGGAATTTCATGGTCTGATGAGGGAATAACTGGGGTTGAAGGGATAGCTTCCACTTCAATTTCTTCATCAATTTTCTCTGATGAAGCAGCAGATTGATGTTCTTCATCAGATCCGGTTGGCATCTCATATTCTTCTCCAAAAGGAACTACTTCCTTTGAAGGTACGGAGGAAATTGGGATAGCATCAATTTGGTTTTCAACGGAGCTGGTCATTGGCTTCATTTTCTTTGCAGCCGTAGAATCTGACGCAGCTGATGCTTTCCTTTTCTTCACAAGCTCTTTCCAAGAGCCTTGGTTTTCTTCACATCGAAGCGATGGAAGAATTGGAGTTGGAGTTGGCGCAGAGGAGCCGAGGAATTTGGTGCAGTTTCTTCAGAGCAACCGATGCAGCCTCTGCTGTCTGAGTAATTTCTTCAAAGAATCGATGCAGCTTGTTCTCGACTTGAGTAGCTTCTTCAGCGCACCACTAGTGGGTGCCTGGCAGCTTTCTTCAATGGGCTGGAATGGGATCATCAGCCCTGGTATCAAGATTTTTTTCAAGAGGCTGAGCAGATGCTTCACTGAGGATTTTCAAGTTGCACAGTGTAGCAACACTTGGATTTTCTTCGTCGAGTTGATTTAATCTGGTCTTGACTACTTGCCAATCAGCATAGTATGTGTCAAGTTCTTGCCGAGGTTCTGAATTTCAGTTTGGATTTGAAGGAGTTCCTCAGGTGTCATCTTGACAACATTTTTCTTCAGGAACCTTTCCTTCCTGTATTGAGCCTTCTTGATTTCCCTTGCCTTCTCAAACTTACATTTTTCTTCAGCTATGAAGTGAGTCAGCGCATGACTTTGACCAGGTGTCAAAGGAAGATCAGGCAGAGGGGTATTGGGATCATTGTGCCGAGGTCAATGAAGTCGAGGACTTTCTTCGATCCAAAGAGCAAAGGGCACAGATGTACCCTTGGCTCTAGCGGCTCTAACTTGGCGGTCTCGATGATTTCTTCAAGTTCTTCATCGATGCCTCATCATCGATGGCACGTGGACTACAAGCTGTTTCTTCCTTGGCTAGGCCGAGGACCACGCCCAATTGTTGCTTTTGTCTTCAGCAGAGTCGGGCCGATGAAGAATTGAGGGCAGCCGAGGAACTTGCAGAGATGCTCGAGGCAATTGAAAACCAGCAGTCCTTTGACATGTAGCTAGGTGCACAGGAACTGAAGGTTTGGACGGAGCAACTGAGGACTTTGATGGAACAGCAGAAGTGTGAGGAATTTGCTGAGATGGTGCTGCTGAGGAACTTGGCCGTGAGGGCGCAGATGATGAAGCACTTGGCTTATTAGCAGACTTCTTTTGCATTGATTTCTCGGTTTGACCGAGACCTCAGCAGCAGCAGCAGCGCAGAATCCTCATTGAATTTCTTCACCGCTTCCTTTGCTTGCTTAGCCAACTTTGCTTGGCGCTTAGCCCACTCATCGTGAAAGTCCTCACCGCGCTTGACGCTAGTGGGATCAGCTATTTGGCCTGGTGCCAAAGGAGCTCTTGGGCATGGAGGATTTAACGCTAATTTCTTCATGTACTTAGGTGTTACATATCGGTATTCCTTCCATTCCCGTGCCCATCTCCGCTCAATCTTCCGAATACGCACCTTGCTGATTTTTGCTTTCCTCATCCGTGTACATGAGTCAGCATATATTTCCTCGTGGATTTCAATGCTGTCATGACCTCGTGTTTCTTTCCTCCCTTCTGCTTCTTGCCATCTGCCATTTTCTTCGTGTGAGGAAATTGAACAATTGAGTTCTCTCAAGAAGTGTGCAGTTTTTCTTCGAGGAACGCTGCAAATGAGTTAAGTTGATGAGAACCTAGGGATTCAGCAAGAATGACATTTGTACCGTGAATGAGTATAGGTGCGAGGAATTTGGAGAGGTCATATGCGTTCTCGTAAGGTTTTTCAAAAGAACAAGTTTTGAGGATTTTGACCAGATGAGTTTTGAAGAATTTCACTAAGCGCTCTTTGTCTTAGGTTCCAGAGTTGTATAGATCGAGGATCCACACAATTGAGGAATCTTGAAGAAAATCATTGCTTAGAGAAACGAGTCAAGAGATTTGAGGTGTTTATATGTGTGAGGAATTTGAAGAATAAACACCTTTGAAGAATTTTAAGAAGATTTGAGAATCAAAGCGAGTAATAAAAGTAACTTTTAATTTACCCAAGTGAAGAACACGACGAACCGAGATGAACAGTTGAGAAGTTCGTCTGCTCAGATCTTCTCCGCCCTAACTTGGCAGAGGAAATCATCTACGGCGACGGGCGGAGTGAAGATTTTCCACGGTCGGCGCGAGTACGCCGGGCGAAGAGGTCAAGGCAGGAAGCTTTTCCTCACCGGCGATTTATGGAGAAGCGGCGGCGCTTAGGGTTTTGAGGAGCTCGAGCGGGAGAGAGGTCGAGCGGAGTAAAAGAGTGAGGAAGGGAGAGAGGGTATTTATAGCCACGGTGAAAACGGATCGTCCAAGATTTAGGACTTAACGTGCCCTCGACCGCTTCCCTTCTCACGACATGTGTCACACACGCATCGGTAGTGGAGATCGTAAAGCATCGTGGGTGAATATAATAATGCATCGTGGATGCGGAACGGTTTGAGCGGTAAAAGCGAAAGTTTGATAAGTTTCGTTTAAAGTTCCGTCGCAATTTCTTCACTGTTAAGGACACAAAGGAAGAATTTGAACGAGTTTCAAAGTAGAACGCATATGAAGAATTTGTGAATGGATTGGGTTGAGTATAGCATAGAGGGGAAGGGTCCGATCACATTCACTTAGCGTAAAAAACGACTTGAAGAAATAACCATAAGTGAATGTTGTAGAGGACATAAACCCATATATATATATAGCCAATGAAGAAAGACAACGAAACAAAGTGAAGATTTTGCAAAGTTGAAGAATTTGAAAACTGAAGAATTTGAAAACTCAAGAATTTCAAAACTGAGGAAAACTCAAATTGAAGATTTTCAACTTTGGTGGTGGCGTGACCCACCAGATAAGAATGATGATTTCAGACACCGCGCATAATTGTCGAGGGTTCTCGAGAATCAAATTCTTCATTAATTTCTTCACATTTAGAGTGTTATTCTTCATTGATTGAAGAAAACGCTTTCTTCATGTGTTGCACATCTAAGTCATCAATTTTGCATGAGTGTTAGGATGTGTGTCCTTTTCAAAGAACGCTCAAGATTCTAAGATATTTAGCTCACACCGCAACTTGCTAAATCTCTTCTCATCCAAGGGCTTAGTGAAGATATCAGCTAGCTGTTCTTCGCCTTCACGCTCGATGGAGATGTCGCCTTCAACACATGATCACGAAGAAAATGATGACGAATTTGAATGTGCTTTGTCTTCGAAAGTGCTGAACTGGGTTGTGAGCAATCTTGATGGCACTCTCATTGTCACAAGAGAGAGGCACATTCTTCACGTTGATGCCGTAGTCCTTGAGGGTTTGCTTCATCCATAGTAATTGAGCACAACACGAGCCAGCAGCAATGTATTCAGCTTCCAGCAGGGATGTGATACACAGTTCTGCTTTCTTCGAGGACCAATGCACCAAAGATCGTCCGAGGAAATGACAAGTACCGATGTTGACTTGCGATCCACACGATCACCAGATAGTCGAGTCGAATATCCAATGAGATCAAAAGTAGAGCCCTTGGGGTACCATAATCCTAGTGTTGGTGTGTGAGCTAGATATCAAGAATATGCTTCACAGCCTTATGGTGTGATTCCTTCTGTAGCTTGAAATCGGGCACACATGCAAACACTAAGCATTATATCTGGCCTAGATGCACATAAGTACAATAAAGAACCAATCATGGAGCGGTATACCTTGTGATCAAGTCAATACCATTTTCATCAAGGCATAGATGGCCATTTGTGGGCATAGGAATTTTGACGCTTTGCAATCTTGCATGCCAATTTCTTCAGACATCTTTGAGGTATTTCTCCGAGATATGAATATGCCATTGTGTTGTTGACTAATTTGAAGACCTAAGAAGAATTTCAACTCTCCCATCATAGACATTTGATATTCTTCACTCATCATATAGGCAAATTCATCACTATAACGCTGGTCAAGACAGCCAAAGATAATATCATCAACATATATTTGGCACACAAACAGTTCACCATCATATGATTTAGTAAAGAGAGTAGGGTCGAGTGAACGGGTGTGAAGCCATTCTTCACGAAGAATTCCTTCAATGTATCATACCACGCCCGAGGGGCTTGCTTGAGGCCATAGAGGGCCTTATTTAGTCTCAAGACTTTGTCGATTCTTTGGATCTTCAAAACCGGGGTTGAGCAACATATACTTCTTCCTCAAGCTTACCATTGAGGAATGCACTTTTCACATCCATTTGATATAAAGTGATATTGTGATGGTTAGCATAGGCGGTAATATGCTAATAGACTCAAGTCTAGCAACAGTGCAAAAGTTTCATCGAAATCAATTCCTTCAACTCGTGTAGCCTTGAGCTACTAGTCGTGCCTTATTCCTCACCACAAGACCATTTTCATCTTGTTTGTTGCGGTAGATCCACTTTGTGCCAATGATATTATGCTTGCGAGGATCTGGACGCTTGACCAGTTCCCTGACGTTGTTGAGCTCGAATCAATGTAATTCTTCTTGCATGGCCTGAATCCACTCCGCCCGTAAATGCTTCATCTACCTTAGTGGGCTCTGTGATAGAGACAAAAGCATAGTGCCCACAAAAGTTAGATAAGTGTGAAGCTTTTGAGCGAGTGAGAGGACCCGCGCTCAATGTCATCGATGATCTTGTCAACTTGCACTTCTTTTGCAACGCGAGGATGAGCTGATTGTCTTCGAGGAATTTGATCATTTTCCTCAAAGACCATTTTCTTCAAAGATTATCTTCAGTGCATCACCGACGTTCTTCAAGCAGACAGAATGAATTCTTCAGCAGTTTCTTCAAGAGGAATGATATCCTCGCTGCCCTTGAACCTGATGGAATCCTCGTGTGATTGGGTTTCTTGTCGCTGAGGAGTTCATAGGCAGTCTTCTTGAAGAATTTGTGAAGATATACTGTTGATGATGTGGCACGCAGGTCAATTGCTTCAATCCGTAAACGACTAGGCGTTTTGTATTCATCAAGCATAGTGCGAGCCATCTCAACCAGAGTTCTGTTCTTGTGCTCCACGACGCCATTTTGCTGAGGAGTATAAGGAGCAGATAACTCATGAGTAATACCAAGTTCATCAAGATAGTCATCAAGACCGAATTCTTGAACTCAGTTCCATTGTCACTCCCGATGTGCTTGATCTTCACACCAAAGTTGGTTGAAGCCCTCGAGGAAAATCGCTTGAAGATTTCCTGCACTTGATTTTTGTAAGTAACAATGTGTACCCAAGTGTAACGAGAGTAATCATCAACAATAACAAAGCCATATAGTGATGCTTCATTAACGATACCGAGTAATGATTGGGACCAAAGAGGTCCATGTGAAGCAATTCAAGGGACGAGTAGTGGTCATGATAGTCTTCGCAGGATGCTTGGCCTTGGTCATTTTTCCAGCTTCACAGTTCGCATAAGTGATCCTTGAGGAATTTGACATTCTCAATGCCAATGACATGCTTCTTCTTCGCAAGCGCAGTAAATTCCTCATGCCGGCGTGACTAAGTCGTCGATGCCATAGCCAGCCTTCAAGCTTTTGCAAGTAGGCACACGGCTGGTTGTGGACCTGTAGAGAAGTCAACAATATACAAGTCTCCTCTCCTAAAGCCTTCAAGACTTTGGAATTGTCAGCTTCCATAATCACAACACAACGATATTTGCCAAAATAACTATCATATCAAGATCACAAAGCATTGAGACCGACATGAGGTTATATCCTAAAGACTCAACAAGCATGACTTTGTCCATGTGCATGTCCTTAGAGATAGCAACCTTACCAAGTCCCAATACCGACTTTTGCCTTTGTCAAGAAAGATGATATGCTTCAGATGTGACGGTGATAAGGAGCATCCATCAATAGATTCTTGTCACCAATCATGTGATTTGTACATCCACTATCGAGAACCCACTCTGGTTTTGGGTTGATCATCCCGCAGATGAATTAGTATAACTTACGATCTCATATACTTCATCGCTGAAGAATATGATATCAAGTTCATTAGATGAATTTCATCACCAAGATTCAGATAAGCAAGATGAGGACGTGTGAAATGAAAGTTCATTTCATCATGATTAGCCTCGCCCTTTCGTGCAATTTTGTCGTGCCCCAAAGAAATTCTTCAGACGTTGAGGCACGCCCGAGACCTGACCCTGCAGAAGAGATTAGTTCTTTTCTTCACCACCCACATCTCAAGGGGTGGCAAAGAGTTCATCATTCTCATGAAAGCACCATATGAGAATGGTGGCATAGAGGCCAAACCATTTCGCTTCACATAAGAGGGGTTAGGGTAAGCATATGAATAAGCAGAGAAATTCTTCGAGGACTTATGAACATATTGGTTTGAAGAATAATGCACATATTCATAGCCCTTGGCTCTACCTCATGCGAAACAGAGTTGTTAGCACGATGATAATCATATGAGGACTTTGATCCTTTGAGGAATTTGATCCACGTGAGGAATTTGGTCCGTATGAGGACTTGGATCCATATGAAGAATTTTGTCCATATGAAGAATTTGATCTGGGGTTCCTTTTCTTCGCAGGTGGTGTCATGAGGACATTCACCAAGACTTTCAAGACATTTCTTGGGAACCCAGATTTTCTTCATAGGGGACCGCTCTCGCAGCTTAGTGCCAACATATCTAGCAAATACTTCACCATTCTGATTTTTGAACAGTTTATAGTTTGAGTCAAATGACTCATCATCGTAATGAGGAAATTCACATGTAAAACCAGATAAGGTAGATGGATCAACTGGAGGTCCCTTTGCAGCAACCCATGAGGTTTTGAGATACCGCCAGCTTCCAAAGACGCTCCATCAGCATTGAGTTTCCTCTCAAAGGCAATACCTCTTCCTAGGGTTCTGTTGAGGATCTGCTTTTAAGCACATCACAAAGAGTCTGATGCCCTTTGAGGCTTTTGTACATGCCTGTCATGTACAATTCCTTCACCCTGCATCGTCAAGATACTAGCAATGTCCTCGATGAGGAATTAGTGATAGTAGAGGCAGGTGAAGAATTTGTAACAGTTGAAGCATTTGAACATTCAGTGAAGAATTAGCAGATTCACGCTCAATGCACTTTAAGCATGGAGGAACAAATTCTTCTTGAGAAGCGCTGATTTGTTGAGCAAGTAATGAATCGCGCCTTTCTCAAGATCTTCATAACTCGCCTTAGCTTCTCAAGATCTTGCTTTTGAAGAAATTCATAAGAAAGTTTCTCATGATCGATAAGAGAGTGTTATGATGACCTTGAAGGCTGTCAAATCTAGATCTGAACTCTCTCAAGATTTTCAATGGGCTTGAGTGCGATCCATTTCTTCACCTAACATATCATCACTCTTATCTAGCATGTTTTGAACCTTTTCAAAAGCCCTTTGTTGTTTTATAGCAATCTTAGCAAGTTTAGAGTAGCTGGGCTTGAGATCCTCATCGATTCATTTTCACTAGATTCAGAGGAGGTGAAATTGAGTACCTTGGCACCTTTTGCCATGAAGCAATAGGTGGGAGCGTAGTCATCATTTTCCTCATCGTGTTTGTCGGCGGAGTCAGCTTTCTTCAGCGTTGAAGATGGACTTGCTAACATAGGCGTGAGTAAGAGCCGACTAGCCACACCAGATTCGGATTCTTCGACTCCTCCTCTTCCTCATTTTCCTCGATTCAGCTTCAGAGTCCATTTCCTTGCCAATGAATGCCCGAGCCTTTTGGAGCTGCTCTTCTTGTGAGAAGAAGGCTTTGAGGATTTTGATGATGAAGATTTGATGATTTCTTCTTCTTCTTCACATCATCGTAACTGTAATCCTTGTGTTTCTTCTTTCTTAATTCCTTTTCCCATCGAAGACAATCTTGGATATAGTGACCAGGTTTCTTGCATTTGTGGCAAAGTCTTCGCTTATAGTCACTAGATGAGGAATCACCGCTTCTTGAGGATTTTCCAAAACGACCACGCCTTGTGAATTTCTGAATTTCTTCACGAGCAGTGCTAGCTCCTCGCCAAATTCTTCAGATCTCCAAGGCTACTACCGAGTCTTCACTCTCGATTCAGATTCAGCCTTGGCCTTCGTGGCACGTGTTTTTCCATAGCCGTAACCATAGAGATCTCTTTTCAGAAGTCGAACTCGTGAGTATTTAGCCTTCGAGGATATCAGCAGGATCAAGAGACTTGTAGTCAGCTCGCTCTTGTATCATCAAGCAGAGTGTCAAATGAGGAATCGCGATCTTAGTAATTTCTTCACCACCTCATGGTCGGTGATGTCAAGGGCACCCAAAGGCTTGAAGCTCATTTGAGATGTCGGTGAGGCGATCAAGGTTTGTTGAACATTTTCGCTGTCGAGTCTTTTGAAGCGGTTGAAGAGATCCCAAGAACATCAACTCGAGAGTCACGCTGAGTTGAAACACCTTCATTTACTTTGGACAGCCTCGTCCTGTATGAGTTTGGCGATTCCAAAGCACTCACTCTTCCATATTGACCTTTGCTCAAATGGCCACATATGATATTCTTCGCTTGAGAATCGAGTTGCTTGAATCTCTTCACATCAAGATCATTCGTAGAGGGTGTGACCGAGGAAACACCTTTTGTCACAACATACCGTAGATCGTTGTCAATTGCTTCAAGATGCATTCGCATTTTGTTCTTCCAAGAGGGGTAGTCCGTCCCATCAAGGTAGGACACCCCGCCGAGACCTTGATCATACCTCAAGGTCGACATAACTAAAACCTGTGTGGTTAAACTAAATCACACGTAACAAGGGAGTACCTTGCTCGATACCAATTGAAAGTGCTATATCGACTAGAGGGGGTGAATAGGCGATTTTAGAGAATTTACAAATTCTTCACCGAGGAATTTGCTGGTGAGGAAATTCCTTAGCTAAGAAATACATGCAGCGGAATAAGTACTCAAGTAAGCATAGCAGATTACAGCATAGTCATCATGATGAAATGAAGACAATCACAGAGTACGTAAAGCGTAATCACAGGATAACACAAGATGAAGACAAACAGATCAAGAAATTGAACTGAGGAAATTGAGAAAGTCTTCACCAAAGTCTTCAAACACAGATATGAAAAACACTCAACACAAGAATGAGGAAATGAAAGGGTTGAGGAAATAGAACCAGTTAGGTTGGTGAAGACAATGATTTGTAGACCAGTTCCAACTGCTGTCTCGGCTTGTACGTCTGTTGGAGCGGCCGAGTATTTAAACTCGAGGACACGCAGTCCCGGACACCCAACATCGAAAGCACGCAGCTAAGGACACCAAGTCCTCACCAGATTCTCCTTGAACTAAGGTCACGCAGACCTCGCCCAATCACTGTGGTAAGTCTTCAGCGACTTCCAAACCTTCACATACTTGGTCACCCGGCAATCCACAATTCCTCTTGATGTTCTAGACCTTGACGCCTAACCGTCTGGAAGAAGCACAGTCTTCAAAGGTAAAAGCGCCGGATCCACGCGGATCAATTTCTTCAAGGATGCTCAATCACTTTGGGTTTGTTGGGGTTTGGTTTTTGGTTTTTCCTCACTTTTGGGTTTTCCTCACTTGATGATTTTCGCCAAATTCCTCGGAGGATGGGTTGCTCTCAAATGACAAGTGTCAAGTTCTTCGAGCAGCCAACCAACTAGTGGTTGTAGGGGCGGCTATTTATAGCCTAGGGAGCAGCCCGACATGATAAGACATAAATGCCCTTCAATGATATGACCGTTAGGTGGATAAGATATTTGGGACAGTCAAGCCAAGAGACAAAGAACGGTCGGAAATTTGAACATCAAATTCCTCGGGGCTATCATGTTCTCATCGTAGGCAATTCAGACCGGCGAATTTTAACTCCTCGGCCGAATAAATTCTCAAATGACTAGAAGAGCTTCGTCTCACATCAAGAAATTGACTGAATCTGTATGAGATTTCCAAAAGCTTCACTCAAGGGATTGGTAGGTGTAGGATTTTGAGTTGAGCATCACATGGAAATTTTTCCTTAGTATTTCCTCGAATTTCCTTTAACAAGACGGTGTTTCCTATGACTCAAGAAAGAGAAAATGAAACTACGAAAACAAAAGTCTTCACGCTTCATATTCCTCAAGCGATTACCAAGTCTTCGTAATCACACCAATTTCTTCACTTTCAAAGTCTTCGAAAGTCTTCGTAATATCAAATTCTTCATTGAAGAAATTCATTTTAGGGTCGACTTTCTCTCAGAATATCAAACTCCTCATAGACTTATAGACCTGTGTACACTTACAAACGCATCAGTTACTTAACCTATAAGTCTTCAATACACCAAAATCACTAAGGGGCACTAGATGCACTTACACATAGGAGTGCCAGATGGCAAAACGGACAACGGGGAAAATGCTCGGATGCATGAGACGAACACGTATGCAAAATGAAATGCACATGATGACATGATATGAAATGCAGATGATGACATGGCAAAGTGCAACACGCAAGCACATGACATGGCAAAGACGGCAAATAACTGGAAGACACCTGGCGCATCGGATCCGGGGCGTTACATCCACCCACTGGGGGTGTATTCAAACTATGTTGAATGCTGGCCTTTCGAAGGCCTTTTGTGTAAATATAATCATGCCTGTGTTTGGCTTCCACTCATGTTTGCTTTTAATCCTTTTGGTTGTTTCCTTTTGCCGCCTTCCCTTGGTCGTCGCCTTCCCAGCCGGACAGCTGCTCTGTAGTCTGTGGCTGGGGAAGGACTTGGCTGTTTTGGGAAGACAAGTACCCGAGCTTTCTTAGATTGTAGCAAGGTGAATGGGAAGTTGGCCAGCCGGCTGTTCTGACAGCTGGTTGGCGGGGTGGGAAGCCGGCTTGTGCTATATAAGTTCATTAGTCCTTAGCCGTTTTTCATGTGGGCATCCCTTCCTGCCTTTAGCTCTTGCCAGCCGGACAGCCGATTCTTCGAGCTGCGGCTTTCGACAAGAGAGGGCTTGGGTGCCGGCACATTACTTGTCTGACTGCAGGTTGAACTTAAATATAACTCAAGGCGGCAAGTCCCCGGGCCGACTGGTCGAACCCGGTGCCGGGCGAGAAAAAATGAATGTAGTAACATAATCATAGGCATGGTACTCATCATGCATAGATAAAAGAGGGTAGTCCCCGAGTGTTCCTCGGGGGGGGCCGTTGTCTCGTGCTTAATACAAAAGGAAGCATGGTACATACTGCATTTTAACTGCAAAATCTTTGGAGGAGATTGGCGTTCCATGGTCGTTCCGACTCCTTGCCTGAATCATCTCTCTTGCGTGCCTTGACTTCGCGCGCCGATCGGTAGTAGGAGTCGCGCCAATGCTCGCTGATGATGGCGGGCCTTCCCAAGGGGCCGAGAGCTTGTGCTGGCCGGCTGTTCGCTGGATCAGCCGGAGCACAAGGTCACCCTCTTGGAAGGATCTTGGCTTGACCTTCCGGTTGTGGTAGCGGCGTAAACCCTGCTGGTAGATGGCGGACCGGCTGAGGGCTAACAGCCGGCTTTCTTCCAGTAGGTCGACGCCGTCTTCTCGTGCTTCCTTGGCCTCCGCCTCCGTGTACATGGTGACCCGAGGTGAGTCGAACTCGATGTCAGTTGGGATGACAGCCTCGGCACCATATATGAGGAAGAAAGGGGTGAAGCCGGTTGACTCGTTCGGGGTAGTGCGCAGAATCCAGAGGACGGTCGGCAGCTCGTCGAGCCAACAGCCGGCCGAACGCTCCAGTGGCACGACCAGTCGGGGCTTGATGCCGGAGAGGATGAGGCTGTTTGCTCGCTCAACTTGGTCGTTTACCTGCGGGTGGGCAACAGACGCTAAGTCCAGTCGGATGCCATGTGTCGCGCAGAAACGTGCCAGCGCTCCTTTGGCAAAATTCGTGCCATCGTCGGTGATGATGCTATGTGGTACGCCGTACCGGGTTGTAATGTCCGCGATGAATGTCACGGCAGTCGGCCCATTCAGCTTCTTGATCGGCTTCGCTTCAATCCACTTGGTAAATTTGTCCACGACGACAAGAAAATGTGTCATGCCGCCGCGCGCCGTCTTGAACGGGCCCACCATATCCAGTCCCCAGACGGCAAAAGGCCAGGTGAGGGGAATGGTCTTGAGTGCAGAAGCCGGCAGGTGTTGCTTGGAGCTGAAGACTTGGCACCCTTTGCAGTATTTGACTAACTCCTTGGCGTCATCCAAAGCAGTCGGCTAGAAGAATCCATGGCGGAAAGCTTTGGCAACGAGTGATCTTGAGGCCGTGTGGTGGCCGCATTCGCCTTGATGAATGTCCTTGAGGATTGTTGTGCCCTTCTCTGGCTCGACGCAGCGCTGGAAGACTCCAGTGACGCTGCGCCTAACAAGCTCTCGGTTAACTATTGTGTATGCTCCGGCTCGGTGTTGGACTTGTCTTGCCGCGATCTCGTCAGTCGGCAGCTCTCTATTTACCAGGAAGTTGAGGATGGGCTGGGCCCATGATGGAGCTGTGAATTCTTCTATTGCCAACACGGCTACTGCGACCAGGGCGGGTGGGCTGGGTAGTGAAGAACTGGAGCCGGCCACCGCCTATTGTGTCGATGTAGTCCCCGGGCCGACTGCCGTAGTCCCCGGGCCGGGTTCTGAGGTCCCCGAGCCGGATGCGACTATGGCAGTCCCCGAGCCTCCTGTTGAAGTCCCCGAGCCGCCTGCTCGGTTCCCCAAGCCGGATCCGTCTGCGTCGGGGTCAGGCGGTACGAAGATGGAATCGGATTCTGGAGACGGTTTTTGGAGGCGTTGGAGAGAGACACCAGTTGGTATAGCTTGTCGGGTGGAGCCTATTCGTGCCAGGGCATCTGCTTGCTCGTTGTTGGCCCGTGGCACATGGAGGAACTCGCATCCTTCAAAATATCCGCTGATTTGCTAAACAAGGAAGCGGTAGCTCGCCATGTTTGCGTCCTTGGCGTCCCAATCGCCAGATGATTGTTGAACCACCAACTCCAAGTCGCCATAGCACAGGATCCGGCGAATGCCGAGTTCTTTGGCTAGCCGGAGCCCGTGTATGAGCGCCTCGTACTCGGCCACATTGTTGGAGGCGGCAAAATGAATCTGCAATGTGTATCTGAGCTTGTCGCCTTTGGGAGAGGTGAGAATGATGCCGGATCCCAAGCCGGTGCGCATCTTGGACCCATCGAAGTGCATCCGCCGATGAGCGGAGTCGGGGGCCGGCGGCAGGTACTGGGTCTCGGCTCAGTCGACAAGGAAGTCGACCAATGCTTGGGACTTGATGGCGGTGCACGGCTGGTAGAAGATCGTGTAAGGGGCCAGCTCAATGGCCCATTTTGCCACCCGGCCGGATGCATCTCGGCTGCCTATGATCTCGGCGAGCGGGGCAGTACATATGACCGTGATGGGATGCTCTTGAAAGTAGGGCTTGAGCTTCTTGGCGGCGAAGTACACACCATAGCACATCTTCTGGTAGTGCGGGTAGTTCTGCTTCGAGGTGGACAGTACTTCACTTAAATAATACACCGGTCTCTGGACTAGCTGAGCTCGGCCTTCTTCCGGGCGTTGAACCACGATGACGGTGCTGACCACTCGGCTGGTTGCAGCAATGTAAAGGAGCATGGGATCTTTCTCAGTGGGCCCCGCCAAGATAGGCGGCGTGGCCAGAATCTTCTTTAGCTCGTGGAAAGCTTAGTCAGCTTGGTCGTTCCACTCGAAGTGAGTGGTCTTATTCATGAGTCGGTAGAGGGGGAGAGCTTTCTCTCCGAGCCGGCTAATAAAGCGGTTCAGGGAGGCCAGGCATCCGGTAAACTTTTGGACGTCTCGTAGCTTGGTGGGAATCTCCATTCTCTATGGCCTTGATCTTCACTGGTTGTATTCAATGCCGCTGCCGAGACCGTAAGCCTAGAAGCTGGCCGGCCGGTATCCAACACGATTTCTCGTGGTTGAGCTTGATTTGAAATCGTGCAAGTTTTCAAATGTCTCTTTGAGGTCTTCCAGCAAGGTGTCGCGCTTCTCCGCTTTGCCACAATATCGCTACATAGACGTGGCATTTCGCCGAGCTGCTTGAGGAGGCATTTCGCATGCAACGCCGAAAAGTGGAATCGCATTTCGTCAATGTCATGGTCGCAGCGTAAAGTTCAATGGTGTGATGAATGCGGTCTTCAGGCGGTCAGCTGGATCCAACTTTATCTGGTGGTAGCCTGAGTAAGCATCCAAGAAGCTCAACAGCTCGCATCCGGCTGTGGAGTCTATCACTTGATCAATCTCTTGGCGTATGGGATCTTTGGGGCAGGCTTTGTTGAGGCTAGTGTAGTCTATACACATGCGCCACTTGTTATTCTTCTTCAGCACGAGGACCGGGTTGGCTAGCCATTACGGAAAGAACACCTCCATAATGAAGCCGGCTTCCAGAAGTCGGGCTATCTCTTCTCCTACAATCCTTCTCTTTTCCTTCGACAGTCGGCGGAGGGGCTTCTCGACTGGTTTTGCATCTGCTCGGATGTGTAACTTGTGCTCGGCGAATTCCTTCGGAACACCCGGCATGTCCTTGGGGGACCATGCGAAGATGTCCCGATTCTCACGGAGGAAATCGTTGAGCTCGCCTTCCTATTTGCTGTCCAGGTTTGCCCCAATGGCGGCAAACCTTTCTAGGTGCTCCGAGTCCAGAGGTATCTTTTTCGTATCTTTGGCCGGCAGGAAAGAACCTTGGGCATCATACTCCTTGGGGTCAGGGGACAGGGCCGGCTGCTTGCCGGCCATGGCCACGACCCGATCCAGCATCTTCTTCTCTTTGGCGATCACGAGGGACTCGGCCAGCCGGCTGCTAGCTGCTGCACACTTGGCGGATTTCTTGTAGTCGCCGGCTATGGTGATGATGCCCTTGGTACTCGGTATCTTCATCTTGAGGTAGGCGTAGTGGGGTACAACCATGAACTTGGCCAGGGCAGGTCGGCCAAGCAACGTGTGTTAAGGGCTCTCCAAATCCACTACCTCAAACCAAACTGCTTCTCGGCGGAAGTGATCCTTGTCCCCAAAGAGAACATCTATCTTGATCTTGCCGATTGGTGAGCGTAACAGGCTGCACGATGCCATGGAACACGGTCCGACTAGGCATGAGCTGCTTCGTCTTGATGTTCAGCTTCTCCATGGTGTCACGGTACAGTATGTTGATGTTGCTCCCGCCATCTATCAGCACGCGGGAGAAACGAGCAGCACGCCTGTATGTTGCTAGGGTGGCATCCAAAACCAATGCGTAAGAGCCGGGAGACGGCATCACTAGGGGTGGAAACGGATCGGATGCGGATCGGATAGTGCTCTTACCACTTCCATTTTCATATTTTCAAAACGAATCCGAATCCGAATACGGATGTTATCGGATACGGATGCGGCTCGGATATTATTCGAATACGGATACGTATCGGATATTTTCTTGATTCGGAACGGATACGAATAATATCAACATATTGCTTAAGTAAATTAGTCGATAGCTATGTGACCTGAAATAATCAACTTGTGACATACAATAATTCAATGATAAATAGGTTTATGAATAAATACTATTGTAATGCATAATAATTTATAAGTTTAATCATATAAAGAGTAAAATTTGACTACTTATTTGGCTTTTATGTTGGATAATTGGAATATTGGGTCTAGAATTTTGAAAATTACCTCCCATAATCTTATTCGGATACGGATATATCCACTTCCATATCCATATTTGTGTCAAAATCTCCTACCATATTTTATTTTTTATTTGTTTAACAAATTCGGATACGGATAATTTCCATTTCCATTTTGGCTCGGATGCGGATGTTTCGGATACGAATAGGCATTTTCTCGAATACGAATATCGGATATTTCGGATTATCCGCTACCACTTTCCACCCCTAGGCATCACCTCTGGGTGATCGGCCCAGCTCTAGCTGATAGGCCTTTCCGACCAGTGCATGAACTCGGGTTTGTTGGAGGCGACTTCGTTGACTTCTTGGTGCTGTCGGCGCCGGCTGCGCCGGTCTTCGGGCTGGCTTGTAAAGATGATGTAGGCGGCATGTTCATCGGGGAACTCGTCTTGAACGGCCCTGACTGGTGGTCGAGCGTCCGGCTGCTGAGGGGCCGGAGGCGGCTGACCAGCAGGCAGAGGCGGCACCAGCCCTTCGCCTTTGGAGATGCCTGTGAGCCAGTAGCATTTCCGGGTCGTATGGTTGGACGGCTTCGCGCCACTTTGGAACTTGCAAGGGGCATCAAGGGCTCTTTCGTAGGAGAAAGTCGGCTGCCAAGCCGGCCGGCTGCCCTTCTGCTTCTTGGGCGCGGGCCGCCCCTCGGGTTGTTCATCTTCGACTGTGGCCACCTGCCGACTGGTGGAAGGCGGCATAGGGCCCTTGCACTTGTTGTCGTTCTGGTACGGGCGTCGGCTGGAGTCCCCAGCCGGCGTCTTGGGAGTCGGATTGAGCACCTTCTCGGAAGCGTCTACTCGGAGCTCGGTCTTCAATGAAGAGTCGGCCGTGGCGTACTTGTCTGCTATGACCAGCAGCTCATCGAGGGTAGTCGGCTCGTCGCAGAGGAGCTTGTGCTTGAGGAGGGTGCCTTCTCGGCACCCGGCGGTGAAGTACTCTATGGCTTGAACCTCGTGCACCCCCTCACAGGAATTGCGGAGGTCGGCCCAACGCGTGAGGTAGTCGCGAGTTGATTCATTGGGTCCTTGAACACACAAGGAGAGCTGCCGGGGCTTGGGAGCCCGCTTGTAGGTGCTGGTGAAGTTGCGGATGAAGGCTTCTGTGAAGTCTAGCCAGCTGTTGACGCTGTACAGCTTGAGGCTGTTGAGCCAAGTACGAGTCGTGCCTTGGAGCATGAGGGAGACATACTTCACGGCAACGCGCCTATTGCCATTTGCTATGCTGACTGCAGTGGAGTAGTCGATCAACCTATCTTTCGGCTTCACGGAGCCGTTGTACTTGGGCGTGTCTCTTGGGAGCGAGAACCCTTTGGGGAAGGGCTCGTCGCAGATGCGGGGGACAAAACAAGGCGGGCCGACATCATCTTCTTCTTCTAGTGCCAGGGATCGCACTAGGCGGTCGATCCGATGGCGGGCGTCGTTCTCGCCGACTCCTTCGCGGCGGCCCAGCCGGCCGCTGAGAGTCGGGTGCGTGACAGGCGGTGGGGTGGGATATCTCTCTCCACGAGGTGGTGGAGGAGGCGGGTTGCCTCGTCGCCCCATGGCTCGAGGGCGGCCTTCTGCGTCGCGCTCGATGGAGACTCGGGTCCGGCTGCGACTGGCAGCCGGCTCCTTTTCTTGCCTCGCGCGGGTGTTGTCCGCGATCGGCGGACGTGACGTCGCGCCGTGCTCTCGGCATGGGGGAGGGCTCTCGGCGCGGACGCCGGCTTCATGCCGCTTTGCGGCCGCGTCTGTCAACTGCTGGATGTGTCTTGTCATGTAGGGGAGCTCGTCGGCCCCCAGTCCATCCAGCTCGTCTACGGCCGCCTGGGCGGTGCGTAGGTTCTCGAGGGGCGTGGCATAGACTGGGCGGTCTGCTCCCAGCATGTCGGGGATGGCTGCGCCACGCTTCTTGATGACGCCGATTCAGCTCGGCCCGTCAGGGGGCGGCGTGCCAAAGGCGGCACGGTCGACTTCGCGCTGGTGAGCCTCAGTGAGGCGACTCATGGAGGATATCTTCTGGCCCTCGGCAATGAGGGCAAGGCAGCGTGCCTCCAGTGCTTTGGCATCGGCGTCGGCCGGAAGGGGGACGGACAAGTCTTGTAGCGCCGCTTGCACGGCGTCGTGGCTGATGACCAGTACCTTGGTGATGGCGTTGCCGCAACTGTCGGCTCGAGGAAGAGGGTCGTTGAAGATCATGACGTTGGTGGGGAAAGCGTCGAGCGATGCCGTGTCGGAGTCGACAAGCATCGGGTCGGTGGAGCCAACCGACTCCAAATCCACAGCGGGCTCGCTGGAGACGTGGAGTTGGTCGAGGAGGCTGACGAGGTGGCTCTTGGGGCGGCCTGTGCCCGCATCGGATGCGGGCTCATCAGAGATGCGAGCCTCGCCAAGAAGATCGGCGAGGCAGCTCGCCGCCAAGAAGCGCCGGTGACGCTTTGCGCCGCTGTCGGCAAGCGCCATCGGCGCACGGGCTGGCTACGCTCGCTGGGAATAAAAAGGGTTCCCGTCCAGAACAGGTCTCCGGACGACGGTGCACCTGGCCCCATGGTGGGCGCCAAATGCCGGGTGGTAGGTGCGACATATGCTAACGGGTGGCTTATCATTGTGGGAGCCAATAAGACGTCGTCGGTGCCTGGAAACGGGATAAGGAGAAGACATGCACACCGGTGAATCTTACCCAGCTTCGGGGCTCTCCGAGGAGATAACACCCCTACTGCTGCTCTGCGGGGTCTCCGCATGATCACTAAGTGAACAAGTAGCTACAAGAGGCTCCTTGAGCTGTTTTGGTGAGAGGAAGAAGAAGGGCACGGCTAGCTCTCCTCTTCCCTCTATATGGTGTCTAAAACTGTAAGAGATCAACCCTTTGCATGGGTGCCCTGGGGGGTTTATATAGGCCTACCCCGTGGGTACAATGGTAATCCGTTGGGCGCAGCCCCAGCCGCCGCTGTCCATGTTCGCCGGCTTCTCCGCCGGCGGCAGGGCCCGCTGACCGGTGGTCCCGCTGGCTGCCGGCTTCTCGCCGACAAGGTGTCCCACCGCTCGGGGCCTTGTCGGGGCTGGTTATCAAGTTGCCTCACCCCAGTGACGAGGGCTTTGTCGAGAAGCATGGCTATAAGTCTGTTACTCGGGCGGCGATCATCAGAGCGCATTTTGTCTTGTCTCCTTAATGAGGCGCCTCCTTCAAGGGAGGGAGCAAGTCGGCTGCTGGGAGCCAGCCACATCCCAGGCCGACTGGGGGAGGCCTGATCGCCTTCGGGTATCTCTCTGACTAAAGGGACCCGCCACCTGCGGGCCGGGCCAGCAGCTTGTCGTGGGTGATGTCACGGTCAACATGGCAACAGTGCCGCGCCGGATGGGCGATGGCCGCCCCGTACGATGCGTTGTGCCCACGCGCACTCCGGGATTCGAGGGAGGCAGGCTTCACTGTAGCCACGCCCCGTCCCATCGCTGTTATGTGGGTGCAAAGTTTGAGGGTACTATCTTGGCTGCCTGCTGAGGGCCGGCTACTTGGAGTCGGCCTTCTCGTGGCCGGCTTCTTGGAGTCGGCCCTCTTGTGGCCTTCCTCCTGTGGGTTTAGGGCCGGGCCGCCTCCCGGTAGCCGGCCTGAGAGACAGCCGGCCACGGGAAGGGGGCCCACGCCTTGGATGCTTGAGGGCTCGATCGGCCCGTAATTTTTCAGAAGCGCCAGGAGGAGCTGGCTAGGCTACCCGTGGTCATTTACTCCGACAGTAGTCCCCGAAGCTGGTTGGGCTTCGAGGCTGAAGAGAGGATGAGAAGCTCAATCAGCTTCCTATCCTGAAGAGCCGGTAGCTAGGAGTCGGCTTTGATTAGGTGCGCCATCTTTGGGAAGGCTTTGCAGCTCGAAGGTGGGAACCAGGCGGCACGTGAGCCGAGCTGCGCGCTGACCGCCTGCCACCTGCACGCCACATGGCACCTGTCAGCTGGAAGGACCTGCCAGCCCACGCGCGCGACGGGACGTAGCCGCAGACCGAGGCCCGCCACTCCCAGGCCTCGGCCCAAGTGCGGATCTTCGCGCTGAACGCTGTTCGCCTTCAGCGGCAGTTTCGCGACGCTTTAGGGCGCGATAAACGCGGACGGGGGAGTGGGCGCGATTAATCCCACGCCCCCACGCCGCCTCCTCGGCTCCGCCAAGATAGGGCTATAAGTAGGGGAGGGGGGCGGCGACGCCGCCACACGCCTCGCTCTGCCACTTTCTTCTTCTTCTTCTTCCTCCCCGTCACCACAGCGCCTCACCGCCGCGCTGTCCTTCCGTCAACCTTCTTGGCTCGTCGTAGCTCTGCCGCAGTTGGGTCGCGCGTCCTCCGCCGTCGCGCCTCTCTCGTCGCTTCCCCGTCCTCATGGCGCTGTCCATCTCTTGGGATGGCTCCAACGTCCATGAGGACCATGTCGACTTCCTCCGCAAGACGCGGCGGCTGCCGGGCACGGATTAGGTGCGAGCCCGCCTCGCGCCGGAGACGGAGATCTCGCCGGCGCCGGAGGAGGACGAGCGGGTAATCTTCCGCTCGCACTGCCTGCGCGGCATCGGCCTGCCGGCGAGCGGGTTCTTCCGCGCCTTCCTTGAGTTTTATCATCTCCAGCCGCATCACCTCACCTCAAACACGGTGATGCTGCTGTCGGCCTTCGTCACTCTGTGCGAAGGCTTTCTCGGCGTCCTCCCCACCCTCGAGCTCTGGGGGAAATTCTTCTAGTGCAAGCTTGGCACCGTCACCGCGGGCGTGCCCGCCCCATGCGGCGCCTTCATCGCCATGCGGAGGTAGAGCGACAACAACCCGTTTCCGCCCATCCCGCTGATCCAGTCGGTGAAGCTATGGCAGAAATCCTACTTCTACGTGAAGAACATCGCCCCGCAAGGCGACTTCGTCAATCTGCCGGCTTACGTAGCCGGCCCGCCGGCTGGGAGGCAGCCTTCACGGTCCTACCGAGCCAGGACGATGTCTCCGGCTGGGGCTGCTGTCGTCGCCCGGCTTCGGGTGATGGTCCAGTCGGAAGGCCTGGTCGGAGCCGACCTGGTAGCCGCCTTCGTGGAGCGCCGGGTGCTCCCACTTCAAGGCCGACCCCACATGATCTGCCAGATGAGCGGCCGCTTCGACCCAAGCCGGCTGAGCACCAAGGAGATGCCTCTTGACGAGGTATCTTACATGGTGAACTACATCGCCAACTGCAAACTCACCGAGGAGTGGCTGTACGACAAGGAGCCGTACTCTCGTGCCAACCTTCCGCCTACGGTAAGTTTCCCTTCTTTTCTTCTTCTCTTGTTGCCGGGTTCATAATGGCCGACTCTTGACCAGCCGGCTTGTTTTTGGCAGAGCCCCCTTCTTCGACCACTGGCCGGAGCCGCGGGCCGAGTGCGGCCATGCCTGACGCTGCGCGCGACGATTTTGACGATCCTGACTTGGGGCCGGCCGTCCTGGACGACGACGCCGTAGGAGGAGGCGGTGAGGCAGGCGGCCCCGAGCTCGGAGCCGGCTTCGGGGACTGGCCAGATGATGACGAGGCCAAAGTTATTCCGCATTGCCAGCCGACGTCCGATCGTCAAGGCGCGGGCCCATCTGCCGCGCCAGCTGCTCGTGGTGGCGCTGCAGAACGCCGGGTCAGCGCCGACCTCTCCGCAATCGGCCAAGAAGCCAGGGTTCCGCAGCTGCGACTGCGGGACGAGGTGGCCGCTGGCGCCCGCCGCAAGGTGGTGAAGCAGCCGCAGGCGGTTTCAGCGTAAGTGTCGATTTTCTCACACCTTTCTTTCTTTTTCTCTTGGGTCAACGTTTTTCTAAGTCTTTTTCTTGATTTGCCAATCAGGGCGCCGCTTTCCCTCTAGCGGGTCCCTGCCGCCTCCATAGTTGGAGCTGCGGGAAGGTCTGCAAGCTCCCACCGCGTGGATCCCCGTGCCGATCTCCTAGATGCGACGGAGCGGAATGCGCGGGAGGCGCGGGAGGAGCGGAGGGTGGCCCAGGAGACAAGGGAGAAGTCGGCGGAGGTGCAAGCCGACGCGGCGGCCAAGGCTCAGGCGGAGGCAGCGGCCACGGAGAGGGCGGCGGCGGCCAGGCGTAACCAGCCTCCGTAGCTCGTCATCCCTCTTCGTACCGCGGCCCACACCGGAAGAAACCAGCTGCAACCGGCCGACGACGGAGAGGGAGGAGGGCGACGTAGTCGTCCTGGAGGGGGAGGCAGCACCGTCACCGCCGACTGGAACGGGCCAGGACGACCGGCTTGATGTGCCGCCCGAGCAGCCGGCAGGAGGCGAGCCGTCCGTGGGGGTGGATCTTGTGGTCAGCGCCGGAGCCACAGAAAGCCGCGGGCACCAGCTCGTCGGCTCAGGATCTGGAGGCGGCCAGCGCCAGCTCGTCTGAGTGGACACCCGGCGGTGGGACGACTGAGCTGAACATGGCGGCGCAGGAGGTCCGGAGCCGGCTTCAGGCCCAGGCCACCGCATTGAAGTGGTACAATCAAGAGTTCCTCACGACGCGGACGGTCATCCGGGTGAGTCCTCCCGCTTTTCGTTGATTGTTCTTGATTTCTGGCGCGTCAGCGCACCCACTGGGTGTAGTCCCCGAGTTCCGAGTCGGCTGTTGAGCAGGTGGCTTTGAACTTCTTAGTAAACTTCGATTGTGGTCTTGTTCTTATTCGCACCTCCGTCCTATTCGCAGGAATATCACAATCTCCGCGTGGCTGCTTTCAACTCCCAGGCCCAGGAGATGAGCCAGAAGACCGCCGATCTGACTAAGAGCCGGAGTAAGCGCTTAATTTTTTATCTCACGGGGCGCAACAAGACTCCATCTGGGTGTAGTCCCGAGATTCGGCCGATCACGAGCAGTTGGGTCAGATCTTTCCTGACGACTTCTTCCTTATTGCTTTTTTCTTCTTCTTCATATTTGCAGGGGCCAATGCCGACTTGAGGGAGCAGCTAGGCGGGGTCCAGACCACCCTTCGTGCCGAGGAAGCCGAGTGCACCGCCCTGGCCCAGGAACGTGACCGCCTGGCCAAGAAACTGGCCGACCAGGAGGAGAGCTATAAGGCGACCCTGAAGACGGCGCAGGACAGCGAGGCCCCCCTCAAAGCCGAATATAAAACCGAGGCGGCGAGCTAGGCCTTGGCGAAGCAAGCGCTGAGCGAAGGCTATGGGCGGATCGAAGATTTAATTAACGGTAGGCCGCCTTCTTCTTTGCCCCTCCGCCTGCCCTTGTCATCTGATTTATCTTCTGACTTTGTGCTCCTTCTTTCTTCTTTGTGCAGATTACTTCCATGGCTACTCCGTCGGTGCCACCCAAGCCATCGAGGCCCACCGTGATGCACGCCGGCAGGCAGGGGTCGAGATCTCGCCAGATGCTAGCCGGACACTTGAGGAGCAGCTTCTGGCGATCCAGGCCCGTCTGCAGCCGGCTCACCGCATGCTCCGCCGACTTCAGCGTGCCGGGGCGCAAGTGCTGGCCGCCTGCTCGGCGAGGCGGTTCTCGCACCTCACTGGACTGCCGATCGGTTGAGGTTGCAGCTGGCGCTTCGAGGCCTAGAAGGCTTCGCAGCTCGGTCCGCGCCAGCGGGCGCTGGAGTTCGCCCGAGCCTGTATCCTGGCTGAGCTTGGCCTAACTGAGTACCGCGGCGGAGGCCGACGAAGAGCTGGTGGCGGTGCGGCCGGCTATCATCCAGCAAGGCCGGCGATCGCCGACATAACCGACACCAAAGGTTTTGCCCCGAGGTAAATGATGACGCTGCCGCCAGCCGAGGAGTGGTTTGGGCTGAACCCGGCGTAAGGTGAAGACTCAGTGGAGGAGATCGCCTCCAGCGACGAGGGCGAAGATGAAGAGGGGGAGGATGGCAAAGACGTCGTGCCGGACGGTGAAGCAACCAGCCAGCTTCAGCCTGATCGTGCCTCCAGCAACAAGGCACGCGCAAGCGCGCCGCCTGCAAGAGGTGATGATCATGCCGAGACTCTCCAGCCGGCCACTCCTCCAGCCGGCACTACCGTCTCCACCAACCTGCCCGACTCGCCTGTCGCTCCCTTGGCCTGATCCGCCGTCTTTGCTTTCCTGCTTATTACTCTTTGAACAACTTTTATTAAAGAGTAAAATGCATTGTTGGTCATTGAACTTGTCGTATAAGCTCACTTTGGTCACTGTACTTAAGAATACGGTCAATACGGTCACTATATACGTGATAAGCTGATTATACTGTCATCGCCAGATCAGATAGCTCAGATTCAAATATTTTGACGGTCAAACAATCCACTTGCGCCTCATCAGATTAGTTTTCTCTCTCTGTCATGTGGGTCCTACCTGTTATTATGGAAGAAAGAAGTGGAACGAAAATAAAAACTATGCATGAGTGCGGGATTTCAAACAGAAGGCCTCACGATTTATGGGTGGGCAGGCTAAACAGCTACATCAGCCTCAAGTTGTGATTAACTAGTGGCAAATATAATTTCATACCTTCAGTGGCGTCACACGCATGAACCTGAACGTTGTATTCAGTAGCAGCACACGCATGCACCTTGCAGTGCACGCACACGCACTAGCACAGACTTATGTCGCACGGTCACCTCTATTGGCGCTAAGTTCATGCAGTACCTCGCCAAGCAGCTGATATAGTCCCACCTCGCCAGTTGTCCGCCGTTCCCGTTGTTGACCATGCTATCCTGCCAGGCTGCCACCCGAGGTCGCCGACCCGTTGCTACACCAAGCCCGAGCCCTCACTGCTTCTGCCGTGTCTTCCATGTGGTCACCACGACCATCAGACCATGCACTTCCTGGCTTGCCGTGTCTCATTCACGCAATTCATGCCTTCGTGTAGTTCCTCGTGAGCGCTCGCCGCGTCGTGGTATCGATCGACGGCGGCCGATGCACAAGAGCAGCGGGATGAGGTGGCGGACACATGCCAACTCCATCTGCGCGAGATGACATGGCCATCAATGATGACACCCACACTGGGCCGCTCTACTCGCCTTGTGCACACGATTGCCGTGCGGTTGCCTGGCACGACCTCGCGCGGCCAACTTCGTCGCCGGTCGTCGGTGTGTGCGTGCCTTGCTGTGTGTTTAATAGTGTGTGTCTGCCCGCTGTGTACTAGTGTGCGAGTGCATGCATGCGTATTTAAATCCCAATGGCTCCCACACAAAAAAAAAGCACTGAATAGTTGTCCCACGAATGAAGAGAATTATAAAAAGGGTATTTCCTCTATAGTCACAACATGAGGGTGGTGTACCTGGTTAGACCGCCTCACCAGAAGCGCGTGATGTCCGCTGTTCAAACCGCATCATGGATATTTTTATTTTGTTTGACTCCTCTCTTCCATCCAATGACAGGTAGGACCCGCATGACAGAGAGAAAGTGATCTCATGAGGCGCTAAGTGGATTGTTTGACTAGTCAAAGTGAATGGATACGGAGCTATACAATCTAACAGTGACCGTATAATCACCTCATCACGTATGCAATGACCGTATTGACCGTATTTTTAAGTACAATGACCAAAGTGAGCTTATACGACAAGTTTAATGACCAATAATGCATTTTCCTCTTTATTAAATTTGCGCAGTTCCACCCACTGGCGGTGTATTCAAACTATGTTGAATGCTGGCCTTTCGAAGGCCTTTTGTGTAAATATAATCATGCATGTGTTTGGCTTCCACTCATGTTTGCTTTTCATCCTTTTGGATGTTTCCTTTTGCCGCCTTCCCTTGGTCGCCGCCTTCCCAGCCGGACAGCTGCTCTGCAGTCTGTGGCTGGGGAAGGACTTGGCCGTTTTGGGAAGACAAGTACTCGAGATTTCTTAGATTGTAGCAAGGTGAATGGGAAGCTGGCCAGCCGGCTGTTCTGACAGCCGGTTGGCGGGGTGGGAAGCCGGCTTGTGCTATATAAGTTCGTTAGTCCTTAGCCGTTTTTCATGTGGGCATCCCTTCCTGCCTTTAGCTCTTGCCAGCCGGACAGCCGACTCTTCGAGCTGCGGCTTTCGAAAAGAGAGGGCTTGGGTGCCGGCACATTACTTGTCTGACTTCAGGTAGAACTTGAATATAACTCAAATGCGGCAAGTCCTCGGCCGATCGGGTCGAACCCAAAGGTTTGACGAGAAAAAGTGAATGTAGTAACATAATCATAGGCATGGTACTCATCATTCATAGATAAAAGAGGGTAGTCGCCGAGTGTTCCTCGGGGGGGCCGCTGTCTCGTACTAATACAAAAGGTAGCGTGGTACATACTGCATTTTAACTGTAAAATCTTCGGAGGAGATTGGCGTTCCATGGTTGTTCCGACTCCTTGCCTGAATCATCTCTCTTGCGTGCCTTAGACTTCTGCGCGTCGATCAGGTAGTAGGAGTCGTTGCCTAATGCTCTGCTGATGACGAAGGGGCCTTCCTAAGGTCGAGAGTTTGTGCTGGCCGGCTGTTCACCGGATCAGCCGGAGCACAAGGTCACCTCTTGGAAGGATCTTGGCTTGACCTTCCGGTTGTGGTAGCGGCGTAAACCCTGCTGGTAGATGGCGGACGGGCCGAGGGCTAACAGCCGCTTTCTTCCAAGAGGGTCGACGCCGCCTTCTCGTGCTTCCTTGGCCTCCGCCTCCGTGTACATGGTGACCCGAGGTGAGTCGAACTCGATGTCGGGCTTGGGATGACAGCCTCGCACCATATATGAGGAAGAAAGGTGAAGCCGCTGACTGCTCGGGTAGTGCGCAGAATCCGAGAGGATTTGTCGGCAGCTCGTCGAGCCAACAGCCGGCGAGCCTCCAATGGCACGACTACCGGGCTTGATGCGGAGAGGATGAGGCTGTTTGCTCGCTCAACTTGGTCGTTTACCTGCGGGTGGGCAACAGACGCTAAGTCCAGTCGGATGCCATGTGTCGCGCAGAAACGTGCCAGCGCTCCTTTGGCAAAATTCGTGCCATCGTCGGTGATGATGCTATGTGGTACGCCGTACCGGGTTGTAATGTCCGCGATGAATGTCACGGCAGTCGGCCCATTCAGCTTCTTGATCGGCTTCGCTTCAATCCACTTGGTAAATTTGTCCACGACGACAAGAAAATGTGTCATGCCGCCGCGCGCCGTCTTGAACGGGCCCACCATATCCAGTCCCCAGACGGCAAAAGGCCAGGTGAGGGGAATGGTCTTGAGTGCAGAAGCCGGCAGGTGTTGCTTGGAGCTGAAGACTTGGCACCCTTTGCAGTATTTGACTAACTCCTTGGCGTCATCCAAAGCAGTCGACTAGAAGAATCCATGGCGGAAAGCTTTGGCGATGAGTGATCTTGAGGCCGCGTGGTGGCCGCATTCGCCTTGATGAATGTCCTTGAGGATTGTTGTGCCCTTCTTCCTGCTCGAGCAGCGCCGAAGACTCCAAAGTGACGCCGCGCCTAACAAGCTCTTGCTAACTATTGTGTATGCTCTGCTCGGCGTTGACTTGTCTTGCCGCGATCTCGCCGGTCGGCAGCTCTCATTTACCAGAAGTTGAGGATGGGCTCGGCCCATGATGGAGCTGTGAATTCTTCTATTGCCAACACGGCTACTGCGACCAGGGCGGGTGGGCTGGGTAGTGAAGAGCTGGAGTCGCCACCGCCTGTTGTGTCGATGCAGTCCCCGGGCCTACTGCCGTAGTCCCCGGGCCGGGTTCTGAGGTCCCCGAGCCTGGTGCAACTATGGCAGTCCCCGAGCCGCCTGTTGAAGTCCCCAAGCCGCTTGCCGAAGTCCCCGAGCCGCCTGCTCGGTTCCCCAAGCCAGATCCGGCTGCGTCAGGGTCAGGCGGTACGAAGATGGAATCGGATTCTGGAGACGGCTTGATAGACTGCTTGAGGAGATGTTGGAGAGAGACGCCGGTTGGTATAGCTTGTCGGGTGGAGCCTATTTGTGCCAGGGCATCTGCTTGCTCGTTGTCGGCCCGTGGCACATGGAGGAACTCGCATCCTTCAAAATATCCGCTGATTTGCTGAACAAGGAAGCGGTAGCTTGCCATGTTTGCGTCCTTGGCGTCCCAATCGCCAGATGATTGTTGAACCACCAAATCTGAGTCACCATAGCACAGGATCCAGCAAATGCCGAGTTCTTTGGCTAGACGGAGCCTGTGTATGAGCGCCTCGTACTCGGCCACATTGTTGGAGGCGGAAAAATGAATCTGCAATGTGTATCTGAGCTTTTCGCCTTTAGGAGAGGTGAGGATGATGCCGCCCCAAGCCGGTGCGCATCTTGGACCCATCAAGTGCATCCGCCAATGAGTGGAGTCGGGGTCGGCGGCAGTATCGGTCTCACCCAATGACAAGGAAGTCGGCCAATGCTTGGGACTTGATGACGCTGCGCGGCTGGTAGAAGATCGTGTAAGGGGCCAGCTCAATGGCCCATTTTGCCACCCGGACGGATGCATCCCGGCTGCCTATGATCTCGGCGAGCGGGGCAGTACATACAACCGTGATGGGATGCTCTTGAAAGTAGGGCTTGAGCTTCTTGGCGGCGAAGTACACACCATAGCACATCTTCTGGTAGTGCGGGTAGTTCTGCTTCGAGGTGGATAGTACTTCACTTAAATAATACACCGGCCTCTGGACTAGTTGAGCTCGGCCTTCTTCCGGGCGTTGAACCACGATGATGGTGCTGACCACCCGGCTGGTTGCGGCAATGTAAAGGAGCATGGGCTCTTTCTCAGTCGGCCCCGCCAAGACAGGCGGCATGGCCAGCATCTTCTTTAGCTCGTGGAAAGCTTGGTTGGCTTGGTCGTTCCAATCGAAGTGAGTGGTCTTCTTGATGAGTCGATAGAGGGGGAGATCTTTCTCTCCGAGCCGGCTGATAAAGCGGTTCAGGGAGGCCAGGCATACGATAAACTTTTGGACGTCTCGTAGCTTGGTGGGAATCTCCATTCTCTCTATGGCCTTGATCTTCACTTGGTTGTATTCAATGCCGCGTTCAGAGACCAGGAAGCCTAGAAGCTGGCCGGCTGGTACTCCGAACACGCATTTCTCGGGGTTGAGCTTGATTTGAAATCGGCGCAAGTTTTCAAATGTCTCTTTGAGGTCTTCCAGCAAGGTGCCGCGCTTCTCCGTCTTCACCACAATATCGTCTACATAGACGTGGGCATTTCTGCCGAGCTGCTTGAGGAGGCATTTCTACATGCAACGCTGAAAAGTGGCACCGGCATTTCTCAAGCCGAATGTCATGGTCAGGTAGCAGAAAGCTCCGAATGGTGTGATGAAGGCGGTCTTCAGGCGGTCAACTGGATCCAAATTTATCTGGTGGTAGCCTGAGTAAGCATCCAAGAAGCTCAACAGCTCGCATCCGGCTGTAGAGTCTATCACTTGATCAATCCTTGGCAGGGCGAAGGGATCTTTGGTGCAGGCTTTGTTGAGGCTAGTGTAGTCTATACACATGCGCCACTTGTTATTCTTCTTCAGCACGAGGACCGGGTTGGCTAGCCATTCCGGAAAGAACACCTCCATAATGAAGTCGGCTGCCAGAAGCCGGGCTATCTCTTCTCCTACAATCCTTCTCTTTTCCTCCGACAGACGGCGGAGGGGCTGCTTGACTGGTTTTGCATCTTTTCGGACGTGTAACTTGTGCTCGGCGAATTCCTTCGGAACACCCGGCATGTCCTTGGGGGACCATGCGAAGATGTCCCGATTCTCACGAAGGAAATCGACGAGCTCACCTTCCTATTTGCTGTCCAGGTTTGCCCCAATGGCGGCAAACCTTTTTGGGTGCTCCGGGTCCAGAGGTATCTTCTTCGTCTCTTTGGCCGGCTGGAAAGAACCTTGGGCATCATACTCCTTGGGGTCAGGGGACTCGGCCAGCCGGCTGCTAGCTGTTGCACACTCGGCGGATTTCTTGTAGTCGTCGGATATGGTGATGATGCCCTTGGTACTCGGTATCTTCATCTGGAGGTAGGCATAGTGGGGTACAGCCATGAACTTGGCCAGGGCAGGTCGGCCAAGCAACGCGTGGTAAGGGCTCTCCAAATCCACTACCTCAAACCAAACTGCTTCTCGGCGGAAGTGATCCTTGTCCCCAAAGAGAACATCTATCTTGATCTTGCCGATTGGTGAGCAGGACAGGCCGGGTACGATGCCATGGAACACGGTCCGACTAGGCATGAGCTGCTTCGTCTTGATGTTCAGCTTCTCCATGGTGTCACGGTACAGTATGTTGATGCTGCTCCCGCCATCTATCAGCACGCGGGAGAAACGAGCAGCACGCCTGTCTGTTGCTAGGGTGGCATCCAAAACCAATGCGTAAGATCCGGGAGACGGCATCACCTCTGGGTGATCGGCCCGGCTCCAGCTGATAGGCCTTTTCGACCAGTGCATGAACTTGGGTTTGTTGGAGGCGACTGCGTTGACTTCTTGGTGCTGTCGGCGCCGGCTGCGCCGGTCTTCGAGCTGGCTTGTAAAGACGACATATGTGGCATGTTCATCGGGGAACTCGTCTTGAACGGCCCCGACTGCTAGTCAAGCGGCCGGCTGTTGAGGGGCCGGAGGCAGCTGACCAGCAGACAGAGGCAGTACCAGCCCTTCGCCTTTGGAGATGCGTGTGAGCTAGTGGCATTTCCGGGTCGTATGGTTGGACGGCTTCGCGCCACTGTGGAACTTGCAAGGGGCATTGAGGGCTTGTTCGTAGGAGAAAGCTGGCTGCCAAGCCGGCCGGTCGCCCTTCTGCTTCTTGGGCGAAGGCCGCCCCTCGGGTTGTTCATCTTCGACTGTGGCCACCTGCCGACTGGTGGAAGGCGGCATAGGGCCGTTGCGCTTGTTGTCGTTCTGGTACGGGCGTCGGCTGGAGTCCCCAGCCGGTGTCTTGGGAGTCGGATTGAGCACCTTCCCGGAAGCGTCTACTCGGAGCTCGGTTTTCATTGAAGAGTCGGTCATGGCGTACTTGTCTGCTATGACCAGCAGCTCGTCGAGGGTAGTCGGCTCATCGCAGAGGAACTTGTGCTTGAGCAGGGTGCCTTCTCGGCACCCGGCGGTGAAGTACTCTATGGCTTAAACCTCGTGAACCCCCTCGCAGGAATTGCGGAGCTCGACCCAACGCGTGAGGTAGTCACGAGTTGATTCATTGGGTCCTTGAACACACAAGGAGAGCTGCCGGGGCTTGGGAGCCCGCTTGTAGGTGCTGGTGAAGTTGCGGATGAAGGCTTCTGTGAAGTCTAGCCAGCTGTTGACGCTGTACGGCTTGAGGCTGTTGAGCCAGGTATGCGTCGTGCCTTGGAGCATGAGGGGGACATACTTCACGGCAATGCGCCTGTTGCCGTTTGCTATGCTGACTGCAGTGGAGTAGTCGATCAACCAATCTTCCGGCTTCACGGAGCCGTTGTACTTGGGAATGTCTCTTGGGAGCGAGAACCCTTTGGGGAAGGGCTCGTCGCAGATGCGGGAGCCAAAACAAGGCAGGCCGACATCGACTTCTTCTTCTAGTGCCAGGGATCGCACTAGGCGGTCGATCCGATGGCGGGCGTCATTCTCGCCGACTCCTTCGCGGCGGCCCAGCCGGCCGCTGAGAGTCGAAAAGCGTGATAAAGCGGCGGGTGGATATCTTCCACGAGGTGGAGGAGGAGGCGGGTTGCCTCGTCGCTCCACAGCTCGAGGGCGGCCTTCTGCGTCGCGCACGATGGAGACTCAGGTCCGGCTGCGGCTGGCAGCCGGCTCCTTTTCTTGCCTCGCGCGGGTGTTGTCCGCGGTCGGCGTACATGACGTCACGTCATGCTCTCGGTGTGGGGGAGGGCTCTCGGCGCGGACGCTGGCTTCATGCCGCTTTGCGGCCGCGTCGATCAACTGCTGGATGCGTTTGGTCATTTAGGGAGTTGCCGGCCCCATCCATCCAGCTTCACGCCGCCGGGCGGCGCCGAGGTTCTCGAGGGGCGGCATAGATCGGGCGGTCTGCTCCTAGCATGTCGGCGATGGCTGCGCCACGCTTGATGACGCCGATTCGCTCGCCCGTCGGGGCGGCGTACAAAGGCGGCGCGGTCGACTTACCGGTGAGCCTCAGTGAGGCATCTCATGGAGGCTATCTTCTGGCCCTCCGCAATGAGGGCAAGGCGGCGTGCCTCCAGTGCTTCGGCGTCGGCGTCGGCCGGAAGGGGGACGGACAAGTCGTGTAGCGCCACTTGAAGGGCGTCGTGGGTGTTCTCACCGGAGGCGACGTTGTGGTTGATGACCAGTACCTCGGTGATGGCGCTGCCGCAACTGTCGGCTCGAGGAAGAGGGTCGTTGAAGATCACGACGTTGGTGGGGAAAGCGTCGAGCGATGCCGTGTCGGAGTCAACAAGCATCGGGTCGGTGGAGCCAACCGACTCCAAATCCACAGCGGGCTCGCTGGAGACGTGCACTTGGTCGAGGAGGCTGACGAGGTGGCTCTTGGGGCGGCCTGTGCCCGCATCGGATGCGGGCTCGTCGGAGATGCGAGCCTCGCCAAGAAGATCGGCGAGGCAGCTCGCCGCGCAGGCGTCGGCGACGCCTTGCAGCGCGTCGGGGCAAGCGCCATCGGGCATACCGGGCTGGCTATGCTTGCTGGGAAGAAAAAGGGTTCCCGTCCAGAACAGGTCTCCGGACGACGGTGCACCTGGCCCCACGGTGGGCGCCAAATGTCGGGTGGTAGATGCGACATATGCCAACGGGTGGCTTATCATTGTGGGAGCCAATAAGACGTCGCCGGTGCCTGGAAACGAGATAAGGCGAAGACATGCACGCCGGCGAATCTTACCCAGCTTCGGGGCTCTCCGGGGAGATAACACCCCTACTGCTGCTCTGCGGGGTCTCCGCATGATCACTAAGTGAACAAGTAGCTACAAGAGGCTCCTTGAGCTGTTTTGGTGAGAGGAAGAAGAAGGGCACGGCTAGCTCTCCTCTTCCCTCTATATGGTGTCTAAAACTCTAAGAGATCAACCCTTTGCATGGGTTCCCTGGGGGGTTTATATAGGCCTACCCCCCAGGGGTACAATGGTAATCCGGTTGGGCGCGGGCCCTAGCCGTCAGTGTCCATGTTCGTCGGCTTCTTCGTCGGCCGCTGGGGCCCGCCGACTGGTGGGTCCCGCCGGCTGCCGGCTTCTTGGCCGACAAGCAGGTCCCACCACCCGGGGGCCTTGTCGGGGGCTGGTTACTGTTGCCTCACCCCTGGTGACGAGGGCTTTGTCGAGGTAAGCATGGCTATAGTGCCGCCGCCTGGCGGCGATCACTGTAGCCTTACCTCGTCTTGTCTCCTTAATAAGGCGCCTCCTTCGAGAGAGGGAGCAAGCCGGCTGCTGGGAGCCGGCGACATCCCAGGCCAACTAGGGGAGGCCTGGCCGCCTTCGGGTATCTCTCTGAGTAAAGGGACCCGTCGCCTGCGGGCCGGGCCGGCACCTTGTCGTGGGTGATGTCACGGTCAACATGGCAACAGTGTCGCGCCGGACGGGCGATGGCGCCCCGTACGATGCGTTGAGGCCACGCGCGCTCCGGGATTCGGGGGTGGCAGGCTTCACTGTCGCCACGCCCCGTCCCATCGCCGTTATGTGGGTGCAAAGTTTGAGGGTACGATCTTGGCTGCCTGCTGAGGGTCGGCTTCTTGGAGTCGGCCTTCTCGTGGCCGGCTTCTTGGAGTCGGCCCTCTTGTGGCCTTCCTCCTGTGGGTTTAGGGCCGGGCCGCCTCCCGGTAGCCGGCCTGAGAGAGAGCCGGCCACGGGAATGCGGCCCCACGCCTTGGATGCTTAAGGGCTCGATCGGCCCATAATTTTTCAGAAGCGCCAGGAGGAGCCGGCTAGGCAACCCGTGGTCATTTACTCACACAAAAAACAAGAGAGGTCGAGTTCATACCAGCTTTTCCCATCTCAGTCAGTCCATCATATATCGTCATTATTGCCTTTCACTTGCACGACCGAACGATGTGAATAGTAATAAGGGTGCGCGTGCATTGGACTAAGCTGGAATCTGCGAGCATTCAATAAACAGGAGAAGACAAGGCAATATGGGCTCCTGGTTAAATCAACAATAATGCATATAAGAGCCACTTCAACAATTTAATCATGGTCTTCTCCTATCGACCCCCAAAGAAAAGAAAAGAAATAAAACTATTTACACGGGAAAGCTCCCAACAAGCAAAAGAAGAACAGGAAATATTTTTGGGTTTTCTTTTTAATTATTACTACTACAGCAAGAAAGTAAACTAACTAGAAGTTACTACTAATTTTTTTTTGTTTTCTTAAAGTTTAACAAACACACAAGAAGAAAGTAGGAAAAAGAAAATAAACTAGCATGGATATTATAGTGAAAAAGTATGAGCACCGACATCTAGCAATGAGTGTGTGAACATAAATGTAATGTCGGTGGGAAATACGTACTCCCCCAAGCTTAGGCTTTTGGCCTAAGTTGGTTCATTGCCAGGGATAGCCTGGCTGATACCCGTAGGTGTAGCTGGGGTCGTACTGCGATGCAGCTGCTATCGCCTCCTGAGCTGCAGCGTGGCGACGAGCTGCCTCCGTCCTCCTCTCGTACTCATCTGCCTCCTCTCTGGTAATAACATATCTTCCTTTTGTTTGAGAATCAAAAAGGCAGGAGCAGGAAGAGTAATACGGACAACATGCCGTTTGTTAAAGATTAGTCGATACTGGAGAGGTGATTCAGTCCTCTCGACAAACTGGTCGGAAACCATAGAATCAAAATCTAAATAAGTAGGGGGCAACTCCATATCACCCTCACGAATGTCTATCTCAAGAAAATTAGCTAAGCGAGTTGCATAACTTCCTCCAAAGAAGTCTCTGTTATATCTATTATGATGCAACCTACGAGCTACAATGGCTCCCATATGATAAGATTGATCTCCTAACACAGCACTCCTGAGAATGCTAAGGTCAGGGACACACATGTGACATGCTTCATCCTTAGCATTTATGCACCTACCTATGAAGAGAGCAAAATAATGTATAGCAGGAAAGTGAATGCTCCCTATAGTGGCTTGCGTTATATCTCTAGATTCCCCACGTTATACTAGCAAGAAAGTCTCTAAATTCAGATTTATGGGATCAACAAGACTACCCCATTGTGGGAGTTTGCAAGCAAAAGTAAAGTCCTCTAAGTCCATGGTATAAGATTTGTCATAAAGATCAAACATGACCAAGGAGAATTACGCCAAGATGAAAACTCAAACCTCCTCACAAATGAACTAGTGAGATCATGATATGTGGCATTTGTCCGCCTCAAGTCCACAAGACCAAGCAAGCATGCAAATATGCTAAATTCTTCTTTGATTCCCGCCGATCCATAAAATTTTCCGAAGGCCATTCACAGGGCCTCACGGAAGCGTCCCTTGGGGGCTCCTCATCGGCATCGCGCATTGCAAGCCTAGGGCCTTGCTTCCTTGAAGAACCACCTTGGAACATCTTCCTAAACATATTGTCTTTTCTGAAAAATTTCTGAAATTTTTAGTAACTTCAAACAAAAGTGAACCAACTTTATGAAAATTGATAGCAACTACTCCTACAAGTGCCCAGAGTCTATATCATGCATTAGAACTACTTGGAACCATATAAAATTGACATGCAAGCTCAAGAACATGGTCACCTATGCAGCACAAATTTGCAATGAATAAAGCACTAGAACAAAAACTAATTGGACTAATGGAGGAGTCACATACCAAGGAACAATCTCCCCAAGCAGATTTGTGAGAGGTGCTTTGAGCAAGGAGATCGAAAATCACAGCAACGGGGGCTGGAACTCGTGTTTGAGCCAGATATTCGTGTTTGTGGGAGGAAGAAGAAGATGATGGGTGCAGGAATAAGTGGAGGAGGGCCGTGGCCCATGAGGCGGGGGCGCGCCAGGGGTAGGGCGCGCCCACCCTCATGGCCAGTGGCAGCTCCCCATGTAATTTTGCACTAAAATCCTCAAATATTCCCAAAAATCATATTAAATTGGCATGGCATTCGAGAACTTTTATTTTCGGATATTTTTATATTGCACGGATAAGTCAGAAATGTATGTAAAAATACTATTTTACTTTATTTAAACTAAATAATGAAAGTATAAAGAGGGTACGTAAGGTTGTGCCTTCTAGTTTCATCCGTCTCATGATCATCAAAAGGAATCCACTAACAAGGTTGATCAAGTCTTGTTAACAAACTCATTCCGAATAACATGGAACCAGAGAAATTTCGAATAACACTATGTTACCTCAACAGGGATATGCACATCCCCTATAATAAGAATATCATTTTTCTTCTTGACAGTAGGAAGAGGAAATTCAAAACCTCCAAATATAATCGATGGAATTTTTCCAATAGAGTTGATGCTATAAACTTGAGGTTGTTTCCTCGGAATGTATACCGTATGCTCATTACCATTAACGTGAAAAGTGACATTGCCTTTGTTGCAATCAATAACAGCCCCTGCAGTATTCAAAAAAGGTCTTCCAAGAATAATAGACATACTATCGTCCTCGGGAATATCAAGAATAACAAAGTCCGTTAAAATAGTAATGTTTGCAACCACAACAGTACATCCTCACAAATACCGACAGTATAGCAGTTGATTTATCAGCCATTTGCAAAGATATTTCAGTAGGTGTCAACTTATTCAAATCAAGTCTACGATATAAAGAGAGAGGCATAACACTAACACCGGCTCCAAGATCACATAAGGCAGTTTTAACATAACTTCTTTTAACGGAGCATGGTATAGTGGGTACTCCTGGATCTCCAAGTTTCTTTGGTATTCCACCCTTAAAAGTATAATTAGCAAGTATGGTGGAAATTTCAGCTCCCGGTATCTTTCTCTTATTGGTAATGATATCCTTCATATACTTAGCATAAGGATTTGTTTTGAGCACATCAGTTAATCGCATACGCAAAAAGATAGATCTAATCATTTCAGCAAAGCGCTCAAAATCCTCATCATCCATATTCTTGGATGGTTTGGGAGGAAAAGGCATGGGTTTTTGAACCCATGGTTCTCTTTCTTTACCATGTTTCCTAGCAACAAAGTCTCTCTTATCATAACGTTGATTCTTTGGTTGTGGGTTATCAAGATCAACAGCAGGTTCAATTTCTACATCATTATCATTACTAGGTTGAGCATCATCATGAAAATCATCATTATTATTTTTGCTAGGTTCATGTTTGTTACCAGATTGTGTTTCAAAGATCGTAAATAGATATATCATTTGGATTCTCGTGGGTTCAAAGAATAGGTTCACTAGAAGTTTGCAAAGTCCTATCATTTTCTTTTTCTTCCTTTTAGAAGAACTAGGCACATCAAGATTATTTCTCTGAGAATCTTTCTCAATTCTCTTAGGGTGGCCTTCAGGATACAAAGGTTCCTGAGTCATTCTACCAGTTCTAGCAGCCACTCTAACAGCATAATCATTTTTCTTACTATTCATTTCATTGAGCAAATCATTTTGAGCCTTAAGTACTTGTTCTACTTGAGTGGTAACCATATAAGCATGTTTGCTAACAAGTTTAAGTTCACATCTAACATCAGCCATATAATCACCCCAAGTGTTTAATCATATAGGTATTTTGTTTTAATTGTCTACCAAAATAAGCATTGAAGTCTTCTTGCTTAAACATAAAGTTATCAAACTCATCCAAGCACTGACTAGCAATTTTAGTAGGAGGGACTTCAGCTTTATCATATCTATAGGGAGAATTTACCTTTACTACCTGTGTCGGGATATCAAGATCAGGAGGTTCTTCAATAGGTAATGGATTAAGACCATGTATTTCTTCAATAGGAGGTAAATACTTAACATCTTCAGCTTTAATACTTTTTTCTTTCATAGATTTCTTTGCCTCTTGCATATCTACAGGACTGAGAAATAGAACACCTCTCTTCTTCGGAGTCGGTTTAGGAATAAGCTCAGTAATTGGAGCGGGAGCTGGCTCAGGAGGTGCCCAATTATCTTCATTTGTCAACATATTATTCAATAGAATTTCAGCTTCATCCGCTGTTCTTTCCCTGAAAAGAGAACCAGCACAACTATCCAGGTAATCTCTGGAAGCATCGGTTAGTCCATTATAAAATATATCAAGTATTTCATTTTTCTTAAGAGGATGATCAGGCGAAGCATTAAGTAACTTGAGAAGCCTCCCCCAAGCTTGTGGGAGACTCTCTTCTTCAATTTGCACAAAGTTATATATTTCCTTTAAAGCAGCTTGTTTCTTATGAGCAGGGAAATATTTAGCGAGAAGTAATAAATCATATCCCGGGACTACGCACAACCAGGATCTAGAGAATTAAACCATATCTTAGCATCACCCTTTAATGAGAACAGAAATATTTTAAGAATATAAAAGTAGCAAGATCTCTCATCATTAGTGAACAGGGTGGCTATATCATTTAATTTAGTAAGATGTGCCACAACAGTTTCAGATTCATAACCATGAAAAGGATCAGATTCAACCAAGGTAATTATATTAGGATCAACAGAGAATTCATAATCCTTATCGGGAACACAAATAGGTGAAGTAGCAAAATCAAGGCCGGGTTTCATTCTATCTGTAAGAGATTCTTTACTCCATTTCACTAATAGCCTCTTAAGTTCGTTTCTATCCTTGCAGGCAAAAATAGCTGCAGAAGATTCCACATCAAAAACATAACCCTCAGGAATAGCACGCATATCTTCATCATCAATTTCATCAACATTATCAGTTTCAATAGTTTCTTTCTCTCTAGCCCTAGAAATTTGTTCATCAAGAAATTCACCATGGGGCACAGCAGTATCAAGCAAAGAAGTAGTTTCATCATAAGTATCATGCATAGCAGAAGTGGCATCATCAATAACATGTGACATATCGTAACTAATAGCGTAAGCAGGTTTAGGTGTCGCAAGCTTACTCATAACGTAAGGTGAATCAAGTGTAGAGCTAGATGGCAGTTCCTTACCTCCCTTGTAGTTGAGGGATAAATTTTGTCTTAGCATCTTTCAAGTTCTTCATAGTGTCCAGCAGATATAAATCCCAAGTGACTCAAAGAATAGAGCTATGCTCCCGCAACGGCGCCTTTAAATTGGTCTTGATAACCCACAAGTGTAGGGGATCGCAACAGCTTTCGAGGGTAAAGTATTCAACCCAAATTTATTGATTCGACACAAGGGGAGCCAAATAATATTCTCAAGTTTTAGCAACTGAGTTGTCAATTCAGCCACACGTGGATAACTTAGTATCTGCAGCAAAGTATTTAGTAGCAAAGTAGTATGATAGTAGTGGTAACGGTAACAAAAGAGTAATGAAAGCAAAAGTAATATTTTTGGTGTTTTGTAGTGATTGTAACAGTAACAACGGGAAAGTAAATAAGCGTAAACCAGTAGATGGAAAACTCGTAGGCATTGGATCGGTGATGGATAATTATGCCGGATGCGGTTCATCATGTAACAGTCATAACATAGGGTGACACAGAACTAGCTCCAATTCATCAATGTAATGTAGGCATGTATTCAATGTAGTCATACGTGCTTATGGAAAAGAACTTGCATGACATCTTTTGTCCTACCCTCCCGTGGCAGCGGGGTCCTAATGGAAACTAAGGGATATTAATGCCTCCTTTTAATAGAGAACCGGAACAAAGCATTAGCACATAGTGAATACATGAACTCCTCAAACTATGGTCATCACCGATAAGTATCCCGATTATTGACACTTCGGGGTTGTCGGATCATAACACATAAAGGTGACTATAGACTTGCAAGATAGGATCAAGAACACACATATATTCATGAAAACATAATAGGTTCAGATCTCAAATCATGGCACTCGGGCCCTAGTGACAAGCATTAAGCATAGCAAAGTCATAGCAACATCAATCTCAGAACATAGTTGATACTAGGGATCAAACCCTAACAAAACTAACTCGATTACATGATAAATCTCATCCAACCCATCACCGTCCAGCAAGCCTACGATGGAATTACTCACGCGCGGCGGTGAGCATCATGAAATTGGTGATGGAGGATTGTTGATGATGACGACGGCGACGAATCCCCCTCTCTGGAGCCTCGAACGGACTCCAGATCAGCCCTCGCGAGAGGTTTTAGGGCTTGGCGGCGGCTCTGTATCGTAAAACGCGATGATTTATTCTCTTCGAAAGCAAATATATAGAGTTGGAGTTGGCGTCGGAGGGTCTCCAGGGGGCCCACGATGTAGGGGGCGCGCCCAGGAGGGGAGGCGCGCCCCCCACCCTCGTGGACAGGGTGTGGGCCCCCTGGTCTTCATCTTTGGCGAGGATTTTTATTATTTTTTCTAAGATGTTCCGTGGAGTTTCAGGTCATTCCGAGAACTTTTGTTTTCTGCACATAAAACAACATCATGGCAATTCTGCTGAAAACAGCGTCAGTCCAGCTTAGTTCCACTCAAATCATACAAGTTAGAGTCCAAAACAAGGGCAAAAGTGTTTGGAAAAGTAGATACGACGGAGACATATCATCTCTCTCCCTGTCAAGAGAACCTTGGCCGAACTATGTTTGGCTAGAATGGGATGCGGATGACGAAGAAATTCACCCACCGCCCACTTAGTAGCCATTGTCGATGATTTAACCGACATGCTCGACTTTGACTCCAAAGACATCGATGGTATGGACAACGATGCAGGAGACGAACAGGAACCACCGCTAACAGGGCGCTAGACCGCCACTTCACCACATGACATATACATGGTGGATACACCCAAAGAAAATGATGACGAGGAACGGAAAGATGCAGCTAAAGATAGCTCCCTCGAGAAGCAATCAAAGCGGCGCCATAGGCGCCGCTCCAAATCCCTCCTCGGCAAAAACAGCGATAACCGCGCAAGAAAAAACAGTACCACGGTCGACTCCGGAGGAAATGACGACCAAATAGACCCAGTGATAGAGCAGGGTGAGCCAGCGGACGATGAACAAAGTACGGAGCCGCTGACCAAACATGGCGACGCCGAGCGTCAAGCTAATCAACCCATCTCCGGAGAAGAGAACAGTCCGGATGACGATGAACACACCATCCCGGAAAGGTAGCTGGAGCAAGAGAACCTCCATAGAAGGCTTATCACCACTATGAGAAGTCTGAAGAAGCAGAAGCAAAGGCTCAAGGCCGCACAAAACACACTCAACAGTAGATGGAACAAGGTGCTCGATACGGCAGAAAAGTATGGTGGCAGTCGCCACACGAAGAGCTACCCAAAGTGAAAGCTACTACCTGAATTCGACGATGAGGCCTTAGAGCCCCCACAGCCAAAAAATAAAACTACCGACCGGTCGGATCGACGACCTCGTGGCCGCGATAGAGCGGCCAACGAGGCCGCACTTAAGTCAGTACATGACCCACGCGGGGACTCGCATCAAAGGACCGGCGCAACCAGATCCATCTACGGATCAAGGAAACGCGCTCCAGCAATCAACCAAAACCAAATATCACAACCGTCCGAATGCCATGGTGCAGCTAAATACAGGGGTGCCGCACACCCCCTATGTTTCATCGACGAGGTATTAGACCATGAATTTCCAGGAGGATTCAAACCAGTGAACATAGAGGCGTACGACGGGACAACAGACCCGGGGGTCTGGATTGAGGACTTTATCCTCCGTATTCATATGGCTCGTGGAGACGATCTCCATGCCATCAAATACTTGCCCCTCAAGCTCAAAGGACCAGCTCGGCACTGGCTAAAAAGCCTCCCCGAAAACTCCATCGGAAGTTGGGAGGAGCTCAAGGATGCTTTTCGGGCTAATTTTCGAGGGACTTATGTCCGACCTCCGGACGCAGACGATTTGAGTCATATAATTCAATAGCCTGGAGAGTCAGCCCGAAAGCTTTGGAACAGGTTTCTCACTAAGAATAACCAAATGGTCGACTGTCCGGACGCCGAAGCCTTAGCAGGTTTCAAGCACAGCGTCCGAGACGAATGGCTTGCCAGACACCTCGGCCAAGAAAAACCAAGAACAATGGAAGCCCTAACAAGCCTTATGACCCGCTTTTGCGCGGGCGAGGACAGCTGGTTAGCCCGAAGCAGCACCAGCGACCCAAGCACATCCGAAGTCAGGGATGGCAATGGAAAACCACGACGCAGTAAAAACAAGCGCCGGAACAAATAAGACATCTCAGATAACACGGCGGTAAACGCCGGATTCAGGGGCTCTCGACCGGGTCAGCGGATAAAAGCCCTTTAAAGGCAACAGAGATGGACCAACCAGCCTAAACAAGATTCTAGACAAACTATGTCAGATCCACGGCACCCCCGATAAACCTGCAAATCATACCCACAGAGAATGCTGGGTCTTCAAGCAGGCCGGCAAGCTAAACGCCGAACACAAGGGGGAGGACACACCGAGCGAAGACGAGGATGAGCCTTGCCAGCAAGGCACTGGGGGACAGAAAAAATTCCCACCAGAAGTCAAGACAGTAAACGTGATCCATGTGACAAAGAGGAGAAACAAATATGTACTCCGAAATACACGAGCCGTAGAGCCCGTCACCCCTGAGTTCTACCCCTGGTCGGCCTGCCCGGTCACTTTTGATCGCAGGGATCACCTAATAAGCATCCGGCATGAACGATCAGCCGCCTTGGTGTTGGACCCAATAATAAACAGATACCATCTCACACGAGTCCTTATGGACGGCGGCAGTAGTCTAAATTTGATATATCAGGACACCATCCGCAAAATGGGGATAAACCCAACAAAGATCAGCCACAGTAATACTACCTTCAAGGGAGTAATACCAAGCACAGAGGCTCGCTGCACGGGCTCTCTAATACTAGAGGTTGTGTTCGGCTCACCCGACAACTTCCGAAGCGAAAAGCTAACCTTCGACATTGCTCCATTCCAAAGTGGCTATCAAGCACTACTCGGACGAGCGGCTTTCGCTCGTTTTAATGCAATACCGCATTACGCTTTTCTTAAGCTTAAAATGCCCGGTCCGCGTGGCATCATCACAGTACATGGAAATGTTGAGCGCTCCTTACGAGCAGAAGAACGTACGGCTGCTTTAATAGCCAAACACTAGACGGCCTCACCACCAGAACAGATGACCGGTCGTTAAGGCCACGGACACATTTAGATGAGTCCGGCTAATCATTGGTAGAGATTGGTTTGATGGTTATACCATTGTAGATGGTACCAGGGGCTTCTCAGCGATAGTTCGGCTCAACTTTACCCATCTTAACTTTTAAATGGTTTATTTATAATAGCCAATTTTTTGCACGACAACTTTCAACTAAGTTCCTCTCTTTACAGATGACAATCGTACTACACCCGTCCCGTGATACGGCACAACGGAGACACAGCGCAGACGCGTGCAGCGAGGACCCGCTCAAAGGTTTCTCTTTAGATTAAGACCTCGTAAACCTTTTTTTGTCTTTTGTTGTTCACATCCTCCGGATTCTCAATACAACCGAGAAGGATGCTTGACGTTCTTGGCATGTGGCCACGCCGAATATTGCTCGCACTTTGACACCGGGGCTCACTATCTAAGGGCATCATTTAGCTCGGTATATATCTCAAAGACCGAATACCTTAGGGAGTGTTCGGCGTCGCGAGTTTGGCCTTATATGCATCAGCTCCGAATCATGTCTTTGGTCAAATGTTGGGTTTGCCCGGCTCCTGTGTTTTGCTACCTTACGTTCCGCTCTATCGGCTAAGGCAGCACCAGGAGAACTACTGTGATTGTGCCCTGGTTCGGCCGGACGAGCACCTCAGTAGAGAAAGCCGAAAATTGATTGTCATGATAAAGCGCGAGACTGGTCAACCACTCGATGACCTAACGGAATCTTCGGGATTCCTCCGCATTAACGAAGGGCCGTTTCCCAGCCAGGCATGTACGCGCCCCGTATTCGGATGAGCGCGGAGCCACCAGGGGCTATATAGTAGCCCCACTGTCAAACTCCTATGGCTAAGTGGAAGTGTTAAAGCAATATAGTCCGGTTACCTCGTTTGCTGCTCTATCACCTCCTTAATGGACCAAGACGTTGGATCAAGTGTGAACACGCATCTTCTGCGAACACCCCCGCATTATACGCGTGGGGGCTGAAGCCGACGACTGCAAACTTTCAGGTTATATACATATATACATAAACGGCCGCACAGGAGGCATCATCATACTTTCAGGCAAAAGTATAAAAATAGCCTTTACAATTCAGTAAAACATTGTTTTTCAATGGGAATACATGTCACTAGAACATAATATTCTTCGAGCACCGAGCTTCTATTGAACGAGCACCTTCAAGGACTTCGTCAAAGTAGTGCTCGGCAGCTACTCGGCTAGCGGCCGAACTCGAGGTTGCAATTGCGGTGGCTTCCATCTCCGCCCAGTATGTCTTGACACGGCAAGCGCCATCCGCAAGACCTCGATGCACGCCGACCTCTTCATAGCATCGATGTGCGCACACGGCATCAAGGAATTGCTGCACCAAACTAAAATAACTGTTCGGCCTTGGCCCTTCCGGCCATAGATAATCCACAACAGACCTCATGGCGAGCCCGGACAACCTATGGAGCTCGGCCCATTCGGCCATCCGCTCATTCAAAGGAAGCGGACACACTGGAACGTTAAATTGTGACCAAAACAGCTTGTCCACTTTGCGATCTTTTTGATCTTTGAAAGTATTCGGCCGCATCAGCGGCACTTGCTGCCAAATCCAGATAAGCGTCCGCAGAACTCCACAGCCGATCCAGCGGAGCGTACTGAGGATCTACGAACTTCATCCATAGCATAAAGGGCTTCCCAGCCGCGATATCCCCGGTGTGACGCAGCTGCTCCTTCATCGCTCTAATTGTAGAGCGGGCGTCCTTGGCCGCCACCGTGGCCTTCTCCAGGTCCGTCATCTTCGCTCGATCTTCCTTTTTGAGAAGCTCGTAACGGCCGGCGGCATCCTTCAATTCCACAGCCATCTTGGCTATTTCCTCCTTGCTTCGGCAATGAGCAGCCTTTTCGGCTCTCAGCTCCTCGACTGCCTTCAGGGCGGCCGCATCACTTTTTCTGGCTTTTTCTTTGGCCCGGGCAAGTTCCGCTCGAAGGGTCTCTACGGCCGTAGCTCCATCTGCAGTCGCAACATATGAAAGATACTGGCGTCATGCTCCTCTTACTACGTACCGATCACTGGAGAAATCACATACCCTGTGCCTCGTCAAGCCGCTTGTTGACAAGCACGATGTCGGCATCCACCGCATCAAGTTGCCGCTTCAGCTCGGCAAACTCACCAGTCCGGCTAGCCACCGGACCTTCCGCCACCTGCATATGAGAACGGTCGGATTGTTACCTGGGACTATGATCCTCTGTTTGCCGCCGTTTTCGACAGCAACCAGAGTCTCAGGGGCTACTATCTGCACAGGACACACCTTAACATGTGCGGTACTGTCAAAAATACACACTATTTCACGTACCTCAAAACCTTTCAGCAGACTCATAAAGGCTTCATGCAACCCGCTTTCGGCGGACGAAATCCTCTCAACCACCGTACCCATTAGCGTACGATGTGCTTCTAAGATAGCCGCCTGCTCTAGCAGATCCTTCCGTGCATCCGACCGCATAACAGACGGTGCCGGACCCTTCCGGTTGCTCTCTTCAAGAGCCGGATACTGAGGACTTTGTGTGGCCAAAGGATTACCCTCTGGCCTTGCTGGATCAGGAGAAGCCCTCCGCAATGACACCTCGGGGTCGCCCGCCTCATAAGGCAGGAGGGCATGGGGAGGCGTTTCGCTCTCCATCATCTCCGGAAGAAGACCCCCTGAAGACGAACTCTGCCGAGAATGGCTATGATCCGGACTACAAGATAAGCGTTTCGGTTATTTTCCTCAGAAGCAAAGCAGGACTTTTTTTTTATTAAGTCCCCTTTCTACTTACAGCTCGGCTGGGGGCTGATCCCCTTGCGGGCATTGTGCGGCCGAGGTATCCCCCGGGGCAGGACCCTCTAGCGAAGATTTCTTCCCCCGTTTGGAGACCATTGTCTCCGGGTCTTCAGAGGCGGTCCTCTTCCTTCCTTGGGAAGGGGGATTTTCAGTTTCTTCCCCCTGATTATCCTCCTTCGCAGAGGCGCTAGCCTCTTTATTCCCCCCTTTGTCTTCCCCTAAGGGCGCTTGATAAGGCGCGAGCTCCAACATCCTGGCTAGCACAGGATCCGGTGAGACCTCAGGGAGGGGGGCCGGACACCTGATCATCTTTGCCCCTATTACCCAGTCCTGGTCAGAGAGCGACTTTTCAGAATGATGTTGTGATAAATAAAGATATAGCGTGTTCGGTTACAGGACTACTTACTTGGGTATCTGGACGATTGCAGTTCAAACCTGCATCCTCGGTGGTGTCCGGACACATTATTTGTGGTCCGAAGAACAATTTATACATCTCCTCAGGCGTCATGCCAAGGAAATGATGGATAGCTCGCGGTCCCTCCAGGTTGAACTCCCACATGCGGAGTGGACGACGTTTGCAGGGCAGGACTCGATGAATTAACATGACTTGCATTACCGTGATTAGACTGATGTCTCTCTCTCTAGGAGATCCTGGATGCGGCTCTGCAATATTGGCACATCCTTTACTGGCCCCCAGTCCAGCCCCTTGTTGACCCATGACGCTAGTTGTGGAGGGGGGCCCAAGCGAAAAACAGGGGGGGCCACCCACTTGGTACCCCTGGGAGCTGTGATATAAAACCATTCTCGTTGCCATAAGCTGGACACCTCCTGGAAAGAACCCTCTGGCCATGGGGCACCGGCACTTTTGCTTATTACTACGCCTCCGCACTCTGCGTGCCGCCCCTCGATCATCTTCGGCTCCACCGTGAAGGTCTTGAGCCACAGGCTGAAGTGAGGGGTAATATGGAGGAAAGCTTCACACACGACGATGAACGACGAGATATGGAGGACAGAATCCGGAGCCAGATCATGGAAATCCAGCCCATAGTAAAACATGAGCCCCCTCACGAAGGGATCTAGGGCAAGGCCTAGCCCTCAGAGGAAGTGAGATACGAACACAACGCTCTCGGCAGGTTTGGGAGTGGGAATGACCTGCCCTCGAGCAGGCAGCCGGTGCGGGATCTCGTCGGTCAGAAACCTGGCCACTCTTAACTTTTTGACGTCCTCCTCCGTGACGGAGGAAGGCATCCACCGACCTTGAAGGTCGTATCATGACATGGTTGAAGGTCCGAAGCGCCTGACCTGAGCTTCGGGTGTTGGAACTCGAGGCGGGGGAAGGATTCGATTGAGTTCGAGGAGTAAAAAGGATAGGCCTTGGTCTCTTTATAAAGAGGGTGAATACCAAGCGTCCTCCTCGTGACCGTTTGGGACTTGCCTACAATCGAGGAGTCATACCAACGGGCACGATTGGGTTACCCATGCCGGTATTGAGGAGAATCCCATGATAAGGGGACATGATCTCTGCTTCGACAAGACGTGCCAAGGAAACCGCCTCGCAATATGCGCTAAGGCTGGTCGAGAATAACGGTTCGAATAAAGACCAAGCTGTGGTATGTTGTCATGATATCGAGTGTGTCAGCAGAACATATTTGTGGAAATATTATACTCTCTACGGTGGCATGTGGAAATTGTTTTGCAGAGCCGGACACTATCCTGGTGTTCAAGATCTTCTGTGGAGTATTCGGAGGAGGAACCCGCCTTGCAATGCGGAAGACAATCTGCGCGCCGGACTCATCGTCATTGAAGCCTGGTTCAGGGGCTACTGAGGGAGTTCTGGATTAGGGGGTATCCGGACAGCCGAACTATATCCTTGGGCCGGATTATTGGACTATGAAGATACAAGATTGAAGAATTCGTCTCGTGACCGGATGGGACTCTCCTTGGCGTGGAAGGCAAGCTTGGCGATATGGATATGTAGATCTTCTCCCTTGTAACCGACTCTGTGTAACCCTAGCCCCCTCCGGTGTCTCTATATAAACCGGAGGGTTTAGTACGTAGGACAAGAACAATCATACTATAGGCTAGCTTCTAGGGTTTAGCCTCTATGATCTCGTGGTAGATCAGCTCTTGTACTACTCATATCATCAAGATCAATCAAGCAGGAATAGGGTATTACCTCCATCGAGAGGGCCCGAACCTGGGTAAACATTGTGTCCCCTGCCTCCTGTTACCATCCGCCTTAGACGCATAGTTCGGGACCCCCTACCCGAGATCCGCCGGTTTTGACACCGACAGGGGGTGAATAGACGATTTTTACAAATTCATCGCTGAGGAATTTCAAAGTGAGGAAATTCCTAAGTCACGAACCTCTAGCAACAGAATAAGTACTCAGATGCAAGCATAACAAAGCAGTAGCACAGTCATCATGATGAAATGAAAACAAGTACAGAGTACAAGTAGCGTAAACACAGGATAAGCAGGCCGAAGACAAACCGACTGAAGAAATAGAATTGAGGAAATTAAGAAAGTCTTCAGTCAAAGTCTTCAAACAGTAACGATCAAGTACTTCAACAGAAGAATGAGGAAATGAAAGGGTTGAGGAAATAGAACCAGTAGCTTGGTGAAGACGATGATTTGGTAGACCAGTTCCAATTGTTGTGACAGTTGTACATCTAGTTGGAGTAGCTAGGTATTTAAACCTCAGGACACACAGTCCTCACCGTATTCTCCTTGAGCTAAGATCACACAGACCTCGCCCAATCACTCGTGGTAAGTCTTCAGGTGACTTCCAAACCTTCACAGGCTCGGTCACTCGGTGATCCACAATTTCCTCTTGGATGCTCTAGACCATGACGCCTAACCGTCTGGAGGATGCACAGTCCTCAAAGGTAACAAGCATCAGTTCCACACAGGGACGATCTCTTCAGTGATGCTCAATCACTTTGGGTTTGTAGGTTTTTGGGTTTGGATTTTCTTCATTTGATGATTTTCGCTCAAAGCCTCGGAGGATGGGATGCTCTCAATGCCAAGTGTCAGTTTCTCTCGGAGCAGCCAGCCAACTAGTGGTTGTAGGGGCATCTATTTATAGCCTAGGGAGTGATGTCTACTATGCAACCTTCTTCTTGTAGACGTTGGTGTGCCTCCAAGTTTAGAGGTTTGTAGGACAGTAGAAAATTTCCCTCAAGTGGATGACCTATGGTTTATCAATCCGTGGGAGGCGTAGGATGAAGATGGTCTCTCTCAAACCACCCTGCAACCAAATAACAAAGAGTCTCTTGTGTCCCCAACACACCCAATACAATGGTAAATTGTATAGGTGCACTAGTTCGGCGAAGAGATGGTGATACAAGTGCAATATGGATGGTAGATATAGGTTTTTGTAATCTGAAAATATAAAAACAGCAAGGTAGCAAGCGATAAAAGTGAGCACAAACGGTATTGCAATGCTAGGAAACAAGTCCTAGGGTTCATACTTTCACTAGTGCAAGTTCTCTCAACAATAATAACATAATTGGATCATATAACAATCCCTCAACATGCAACAAAGAGTCACTCCAAAGTCACTAATAGCGAAGAACAAACGAAGAGATTATGGTAGGGTACGAAACCACCTCAAAGTTATTCTTTCTGGTCGATCTATTCAAGAGTCCGTAGAAAAATAAAACGAAGCTATTCTTTCCATTCGGTCTATATTAGAGTTCATACTAGAATAACACCTTAAGACACAAATCAACCAAAACCCTAATGTCACCTAGATACTCCAATGTCACCTCAAGTATCCATGGGTATGATTATACGATATGCATCACACAATCTCAGATTCATCTATTCAAACCAACACAAATTACTTCAAAGAGTGCCCAAAAGTTTCCACCAGAGAGTCAAGACGAAAACGTGTGCCAACCCCTATGCATAAGTTCACGAGATACGGAACCCGCAAGTTGATCACCAAAACATACATCAAGTAGATCACGTGATATCCCATTGTCACCACAGATAAGCACATGCAAAACATACATCAAGTGTTCTCAAATCCTTAAAGACTCAATCCGAAGATAATTTCAAAGGGAAAACTCAATCCATTACAAGAGAGTAGAGGGGAAGAAACATCATAAGATCAAACAATAGTAGTAAAGCTCGCGATACATCAAGATCGTATCACCTCAAGAACACGAGAGAGAGAGAGAGAGAGATCAAACACATAGCTACTGGTACATACCCTCAGCCCCGAGGGTGAACTACTCCCTCCTCGTCTTGGAGAGCGCCGGGATTATGAAGATGTCCACCGGTGAGGGATCCCCCCTCCGGCAGGGTGCCGGAACAAGGTCCCGATTGGTTCTTGGTGGCTACAGAGGCTTGCGGTGGCGGAACTCCCGATCTATTATGTTCCCCGATGTTTTCAGGGTATATGGAGATATATAGGCGAAAAAAGTCGGTCAGGGGAGCCACGAGGGGCCCATGAGGGTGGGGGCGCGCCCAAGGGGGGCAGGCACGCCTCCCTGCCTCGTGGCCACGTCGTTGCTTCCCTGACGTACACTCCAAGTCTCCTGGATTGATTCCGTTCCAAAATTAACTCTCCCTAAGGTTTCATTCCGTTTGGACTCCGTTTGATATTCCTTTTCTTCGAAACACTGAAATAGGCAAGAAACAACAATTTGGGCTGGGCCTCCGGTTAGTAGGTTAGTCCAAAAAATGATATAAAAGTGTAAACTAAAGCCCATAAACATCCAAAACAGGTAATATAATAGCATGGAACAATCAAAAATTATAGATACGTTGGAGATGTATCAAGCATCCCCAAGCTTAATTCCTGCTCGTCCTCGAGTAGGTAAATGATAAAAACAGAATTTTTGATGTGGAATGCTACCTAACATATTTATCAACGTAATATTTTCTATTGTGGCAAGAATATTCAGATCCATAAGATTCAAGACAAAAGTTTAATATTGACATAAAAATAATAATACTTCAAGCATACTAACTAAGCAATCATGTCTTCTCAAAATACCATGGCCAAAGGAAGTTCATCCCTACAAAATCATATAGTTTGGTCATGCTCCATTTTCTTCACACAAGAATGCTCTCATCATGCACAACCCCGATGACAAGCCAAGCAACTATTTCATACTTTAGTAATCTCAAAAAATTTCAACCTTCACGCAATACATGAGCGTGAGCCATGGATATAGCACTATGGGTGGAATAGAATATGATGATGGGGGTTATGTGGAGAAGACAGAAAAGGAGAAAGTCTCACATTGACGCGGCTAATCAATGAGCTAGGGAGATGCCCATCGATTGATGTCAATGCAAGGAGTAGGGATTGCCATGCAACGGATGCACTATAGTTATAAATGCATGAAAGCTCAACAAAAGAAACTAAGTGGATATGCATCCAACTTGCTTGCTCTCGAAGACCTAGGGCATTTGAGGAAGCCCATTGTTGGAATATACAAGCCAAGTTCTATAATGAAAAATTCCCACTAGTATATGAAAGTGACAAAACAAGAGACTCGCTACCATAAAGATCATGGTGCTACTTTGAAGCACAAGTATGGAAAAAGAGGATAGTAGCATTGTCCCTTCTTTATTTTTTATTTTTTTGGGCCCTTTTTTTTGGCCTTTCTCTTTTTTTATTTTTTTATTGGGACAATGCTCTATGAATGATGATCATCATACTTCTATCTATTTACAACTCAATGATTACAACTCGAAACTAGAACAAAGTATGACTCTATATGAATGCCTCCGGCGGTGTACCGGGATGGGCAATGAATCAAGAGCGACATGTATGAAAAATATGCATGGTGGCTTTGCCACAAATACGATGTCAACTACATGATCATGCAAGGCAATATGACAATGATGAAACGTGTCATGATACACGAAACGGTGGAAAGTTGCATGGCAATATATCTTGGAATGGCTGTGGAAATGCCATAATAGGTAGGTATGGTGGCTGTTTTGAGGAAGATATAAGGAGGTTTATGTGTGATAGAGCGTATCGTATCACGGGGTTTGGATGCACCGGCAAAGTTTGCACCAACTCTTAAGGTGAGAAAGGGCAATGCAAGGTACCGAAGAGGCTAGCAATGATGGAAGGGTGAGAGTGCGTATAATCCATGGACTCAACATTAGTCATAAAGAACTCACATACTTATTGCAAAAATCTACAAGTCATCAAAAACAAAGCACTACGCGCATGCTCCTAGGGGGATAGATTGGTAGGAAAAGACCATCGCTCGTCCCCGACCGCCACTCATAAGGAGGACAATCAAAGAACACCTCATGTTTCAAATTTGTTACACAACGTTTACCATACGTGCATGCTACGGGACTTGCAAACTTCAACGCAAGTATTTCTCAAATTCACAACTACTCAACTAGCACAACTTTAATATCACTACCTCCATATCTCAAAACAATCATCAAGCATCAAACTTTTCTTAGTATTCAACGCACTTATAAGAAAGTTTTTACTAATCTTGGGTGCCTATCACATTAGGACTAATTTCTCAATTTAAGCAAATTACCATGCTGTTTTGTAGAAATCTAAAAATGATATAAGTGAAGCATGAGAGAACAATAGTTTCTATAAAACAAAACCACCGCTGTGCTCTAAAAGATGTAAGTGAAGCACTAGAGCAAAAACTATATAGCTCAAAAAATATAAGTGAAGCACATAGAGTATTCTAATAAATTCCGAATCATGTGTGTCTCTCTCAAAAGGTGTGTACAAAAAGGATGATTGTGGCAAACTAAAAAGCTAAGACTCAAATCATACAAGACGCTCCAACCAAAACACATATCATGTGGTGAATAAAAATATAGCTCCAAGTAAAGTTGCCGATGGACGAGGACGAAAGAGGGGATGCCTTCCGGGGCATCCCCAAGCTTTGGCTTTTTGGTGTCCTTAGATTTACCTTGGGGTGCCTTGGGCATCCCCAAGCTTAGGCTCTTTCCACTCCTTATTCCATAGTCCATCGAATCTTCACCCAAAACTTGAAAACTTCACAACACAAAACTCAACAGAAAACTCGTAAGCTCCGTTAGTATAAGAAAATAAATCACCAATTAGGTACTGTTGTGAACTCATTCTAAATTCATATTGGTGTAATATCTACTCTATTCCAACTTCTGTATGGTTCATACCCTCCGATACTACTCATAGATCATCAAAATAAGCAAACAACACAATGAAAACAGAATCTTTCAAAAACAGAACGGTCTGTAGTAATCTGTATCAAACATATACTTCCGTAACTCCAAAAATTCTGAAATAAATTGCTGGACCTGAGGAATTTATCTATTAATCATCTTCAAGAAGAATCAACTAAATAGCACTCTCCAGTAAAAAGTTGTAGCTAATCTCGTGAGCGCTAAAGTTTCTGTTTTTTACAGCAAGATCATAAAGACTTCACCCAAGTCTTCCCAAAGGTTCTACTTGGCACAAACACTAATTAGAACATAAAACCACATATAACCAGAGGCTAGATAGATTATTTATTAATAAACAGGAGTAAAAGGCAAAGAACTAAAATAAAATTGGGTTGCCTCCCAACAAGCGCTATCATTTAACGCCCCTAGCTAGGCATGATGATTTCAATGATGCTCATATAAAAGATAAGAATTGAAACATAAAGAGAGCATCATGAGGAATATTACTAGCACATTTAAGTCTAACCAACTTCCTATGCATAGGGATTTTGTGAGCAAACAACTTATGGGAACAATAATCAACTAGCATAGGAAGGCAAAACAAGCATAACTTCAAAACTTTAAGCACATAGAGAGGAAACTTGGTATTATTGCAATTCCTACAAGCATAAATTCCTCCCTCATAATAATTTTCAGTAGCATCATGAATGAATTTAACAATATAACCAGCACCTAAAGCATTCTTTTCATGATCTACAAGCATAGAAATTTTATTACTCTCCACATAAGCAAAATTCTTCTCATTCAGAATAGTGGGAGTATCATAAGAAAATACTATAAATTGTTTCCACATTAAAAGGGTAATGTTCAGAAAAAGGGTAATCATAATCATGACAAGTTCTATAAATATAATCATCGCTACCTTTTATAGCATAAGTTTCATCACAATAATCATCATAAGCAGCAACTTTGTTCTCATCATAATCAATTGAAACCTCTTCCGAAATAGTGGATTCATCACTAAATAAAGTCATGACCTCTCCAAATCCACTTTCATAATTATCACAATAAGGTTCAACATCCTCCAAAATAGTGGGATCATTACTTCCTAAAGTTGACACTCTTCCAAACCCACTTTCATCAATATAATCATCATAAGTAGGAGGCATGCTATCATCATAATAAATTTGCTCATCAAAACTTGGGAGGCTAAAAATATCATCTTCATTAAACATAGAATCCCCAAGCTTGGGACAAACATTAATTGCAGAAAATATATTCTCAAACATGTCATTCTCATCAAACATAACATCCCTAAGCTTGGGCCTTTTCGTATCATAAGCATAATCACTCTCACCATTAATAATATGGATAGCACCAATAGTATAGCAATTATCATCATCACAATGAGTAATAGGAGCAACATCATTTGGGAGGGATACCTTTTTACCTTTGTTTCTCCATATTTTCTTTTTCTTCTTCACATCATGTGTGGGTTTAACCCTCTTTTTTTAGCTCCTTATTAATGAGATTGGTTGAATAGAAGGCTCCTCCTCATTACCTGATTCATCATAAGAAATAATAGGAGGATATTGGGAAGCCTCTTCCCTTTCATTAGTATTCTCTTCATCCTCTATTTGTTTTCTTTTCTTTATGTAATTGGCAATATAAGGATTTTCAATGCAATTCACCGCACAATACATAAAAATTTCTTCTAGATCAATATCGAGGAATTTCTCAAGGTTATATTCAGGAATATGCTTAGTTATACATTTCATTACTTCATAACCCAAAAGCAAACTAAGTTCATTATGATGTGCAAGGGAAATCAAGTCATCACAATTTTTGGACACGATACGATTATGAAACAATTTGCATCTAAGATTTAAATGACCATGTTCATTGCAAAGTTCACAAGTATGGTGAAGAAATTTTAAATTTTCAGCACAAACATCTAGCCTTTCTTGCAAACATTTAGTTTCCAAATACTTATGCCTCTTGCAAAATCTATTTTCCCTAATTGGTGTGTACTTGCAAGCTCTATGTATTCCACAAAAGTTGACATGCTTATAAGAGACATTTTCATCATGACTAGTGCAATCATCATTAGTACTATGGATATTCAAAGAGTTCATACTAACAACATTGCAATCATGCTCATCATTCAAAGATTTAGAGCCAAATATTTTAATGCATTCTTCTTCTAACACTTTGGCACAATTTTTCTTTCCATCATACTCAAGAAAGATATTAAAAGATGAAGCGTATGAGGCAAACTCAATTCCATTTTTTTTGTAGTTTTCTTTTATAAACTAAACTAGTGATAAAACAAGAAACTAAAAGATTCGATTGCAAGATGTAAAGATATACCTTAAAGCACTCACCTCCCCGGCAACGGCGCCAGAAACTCCTTGATGTCTACTACGCAACCTTCTTCTCGTAGACGTTGTTGGGCCTCCAAGTGCGGAGGTTTGTAGGACAGTAGCAAATTTCCCTCAAGTGGATGACCTAAGGTTTATCAATCCGTGGGTGGCGTAGGATGAAGATGGTCTCTCTCAAACAACCTTGCAACCAAATAACAAAGAGTCTCTTGTTTACCCAACACACCCAATACAATGGTAAATTGTATAGGTGCACTAGTTCGGAGAAGAGATGGTGATACAAGTGCAATATGGATGGTAGATATAGGTTTTTGTAATCTGAAAATATAAAAACAGCAAGGTAGCAAGCGATAAAAGTGAGCACAAACATTATTGCAATGCTAGGAAACAAGTCCTAGGGGTCATACTTTCACTAGTGCAAGTTCTCTCAACAATAATAACATAATTGGATCATATAAAAATCCCTCAACATGCAACAAAGAGTCACTCCAAAGTCACTAATAGAGGAGAACAAACGAAGAGATTATGGTAGGGTAGGAAACCACCTCAAAGTTATTCTTTCTGATCGATCTATTCAACGGTTCGTACTAAAATAACACGAAGCTATTCTTTCCGTTCGATCTATCATAGAGTTCATACTAGAATAACACCTTAAGACACAAATCAACCAAAACCCTAATGTCACCTAGATACTCCAATGTCACCTCAAGTATCCATGGGTATGATTATACGATATGCATCACACAATCTCAGATTCATCTATTCAAACCAACACAAAGTACTTCAAAGAGTGTCCCAAAGTTTCTACCGGAGAGTCAAGACGAAAACGTGTGCCAACCCCTATGCATAAGTTCACGAGATACGGAACCCGCAAGTTGATCACCAAAACATACATCAAGTAGATCACGTGATATCCCATTGTCACCACATATAAGCACATGCAAGACATACATCAAGTGTTCTCAAATCCTTAAAGACTCAATCCGATAAGATAACTTCAAAGGGAAAACTCAATCCATTACAAGAGAGTAGAGGGGGAGAAACATCATAAGATCCAACAATAGTAGCAAAGCTTGCGATACATCAAGATCGTATCACCTCAAGAACACGAGAGAGAGAGAGAGAGAGAGAGAGAGAGAGATCAAACACATAGCTACTGGTACATACCCTCAACCCCGAGGGTGAACTACTCCCTCCTCATCATGGAGAGCGCCGGGATGATGAAGATGGCCACCGGTGAGGGATCCTCCCTCCGACAGGGTGCCGGAACAGGGTCCCGATTGGTTTTTGGTGGCTACAAAGGCTTTCGGCGGCGGAACTCCCGATCTATTCTATTCCCCAATGTTTTTAGGGTATATGGATATATATAGGCGAAAGAAGTCGGTCAGGGAAGCCACGAGGGGCCCACGAGGGTGGGGGCGCACCCAGGGGGCAAGCGCGCCTCCCTGCCTCGTGGCCACCTCGTTGCTTCCCTGACGTACACTCCTCAAGTCTCCTGTATTGCTTCCGTTCCAAAAATAACTCTCTCGAAGGTTTCATTCCGTTTGGACTCCGTTTGATATTCCTTTTCTTTGAAACACTGAAATAGGCAAGAAAACAACAATTTGGGATGGGCCTCCAGTTAGTAGGTTAGTCCCAAAAATGATATAAAAGTGTAAAGTAAAGCCCATAAACATCCAAAACAGGTAATATAATAGCATGGAACAATCAAAAATTATAGATACGTTGGAGACGTATCAGGGAGCAGCCCGACATGATAAGACATAAATGCCCTTCAATGATATGACCGTTAGGTGGGTAGATATTTTGGGATAGCTGGCACGTAGCACAGCAACGGTCGGATATTTGAGTATCAAATTCCTTAGGGCTATCATGTTCCTCACTTGTAGGCAATCCACACTGGCGAATTTCTAACTCCTCAGTTAGAACAAATTCCTTAGAGAGCATAAGATCTTCGTCTCTATCACTAAAGAAATTGACTGAACTGTATGAGATTTCCAATGGCTTCACTCGAAAGGATTGGTAGGTGTAGGATTTTGAGATGAGCATCACTTGGAAATTTTTCCTTAGTTTTACCTCGACCCCCTTTAACAGTACGGTGTTTCCTATGACTCATGAAAGAGAAAACGAAACTACGAAAACAAAAGTATTCACGCTTCATATTCCTCGCATGAATATCAAGTCTTCACGATCACACCAATTTCTTCACTTTCAAAGTCTTTAGAAAGCCAAAGTCTTCAGTTGAAGACATTCATTTTTAGGGGCCGACATTCTCTGTAAATGTAAAACTCCTCATAGACTTATAGATCTGTGTACACTCACAAACACATTAGTCCCTTAACCTATAAGTCTTCAATACACCAAAATCACTAAGGGGCACTAGATGCACTTACAAGGAAGGAACAGGACACCAGGGCGCGTCTCCTTTTCCTGGCGCGCCCAAGTGGGTTGTGCCCACCTCGGGAACTGTTGGAGATATTACTACTGGGCGGAAACCGGCCAGGACAGGCCGGGTTAACTTCATCAGTAATCAAGTATGCTTGAAGCCCGTGAGGATATTCTATAAGGGCCCAAGGCCCATAACCGGTTAAGGCTTGTAGCCGTGAACCGGCATTAGTATGTAACTTGTGTTGTAAGTTAGAAATACTAGAGACCGAACCGGACACATCTATGAGCCAGTCACGGGACTCTGCATACCGACGGGCGCCACCCGTGTATATAAGGGGATGACCCGGCGGCTGTTTGAGGATAACAGACAACAACTCGAGACTTAGGCGAAGCTTGTTTGCTCCCTAGTCATCGAAACCCCCATCAATTCCCTCACAACTAAACATAGGCTTTTACCTTCATCTAAGGGGCCAAACTGGTATAAACTCTCTTGCGTCCTTGTGTCCACTTTAACCCCTTCAAGCTAACCCGTAGCGATGGCTCCACGACTAAGTCCTTTCATGAGGACATCTGCCGTGACAAAACCATGACAGTTGGCGCCCACCGTGGGGCTATCGCACGATGGTTTCAAGTTCTTGGAGGGCAGCTTCGAAGGACTCAAGGGTTACGCCGTGGGCCGGATGACCAAGAGTCGTCGCGGCAAGCTCTACATCGACGATTCAGGCTGGGGCCCCGAGGCGGCTCGATTGAGTATGGGTACCGGGTCCCCTTTGGTGGCATACACGTCTTCATTGGCAAGATCGGTGAACCAGGCCCTAAGCCGGACATCTGCACCGGCCACGTCGAAACGGCTCAGCGTGCGAGATCTGCCCAGGGTAAACCGGCCATGAAGCGTGCCTTTGTGGGAGTCATCCACGGAGGAGAATATGATGGTGGATCGGAATCTGGTAGCGAGACCGTCGTTTATTCCAGCGACGAGTCCTCGACCAGAGAATCATTGGGGGCTGTTCCGATGGTGACAGTATTTCGGACCCCTCAGATCTGCCCAACCGGGTTGGGATATTCATGGCCGGTACACAGGCGGCGGTCCACTCTTTGACCGCAGCAGCAATGTTCTCCGGGTCGGCAGGCGCGCGGGCAGGAGGCCTCAGGCACCCGCCGGCTCAAGTCCTATTTGATCTGTTTGATGCGTTGGTTGTGCTTATGGCGGAGGTTAACCCGGCGGATCAGGACGCCCACAACGCGGAAATTGCAAAAGTGAGGGAACAGATCACTCAGGCCAAGGCCGACCTAGCGGCTGAGAACAACAGGATGGCCGCAGAGCGGGCCGCTTTGGATGCGCGGGCCTATAGGCTTATGTTGGACCAGAACGCGTCGCATGAAGTCTTGAAAAGGAAGCATCGGTCTCGCCTGCCGATGGTTTTCGATGCCAGAAACCTCTTTAATACCCCCAGGAGCAGGGACTAGTAACCCGCCATGGCTAAACCGGGCGGAGGTACCTAGGCCAGGAGCGCCGGTTCAGCCTCGCCTGATGGAACCGCCTCGACAGAATAATATCGTACCTCGGCCAGTCCGACACCTCCGGTCATTATTCCAATCAATGGACAATCTTATCACCGCCGCTTCACGGTGGAGGCCATCAATTGAAGGTGATTCTCCATAGCGGTGGAGACGCGCGGGTTAAGGAACTTCTTGAACAGCCTTGGTTCAGCGGAAGCATATTCATACAGCCGGACGGATTCATTCCACCCCGTCCAAGCGGAGTTACTGAAAGCGGATGAATGAACCGGCCGTATCCAGTAATGCATGGAACCGTGAAGCGCCCCGTGGCCATAACCCGGCAGGTGATGCTCAGGAAGTGGTGGACCGAACTGGCCTGAGCGCAGGGACGCCGAGTTAGCGGCAAAGCATGAGGCTCGTCGACTTCGCCGTTCGTCCAACCACCTCGATCGAGCCAGAGTCACTTCTAGTTCTTTGGGAGTGCCTTGTCTTGTCCCGCTTTCGCAATGTGCGCTTGCCCAAGGATTTCAAGGGCCAGCGCAAGGTGCCAAATTACACAGCCGATTTGTCTCCGGAAACATGGATAGAGAGCTATGAGATGGCCATGGAGATGCTTGATGTAGATGAAGCGGCATGTGCAAAGTATTTCACCATGATGCTTGAAGGGACAGCCCGTATTTGGCTAAAGAGCTTACCAGCCAATTCTATCAGTTCATGGGCCCGATTCGAGCCGGTTTATCCAGAATTTCAAGGATACATGTAAGCAGCCCATGTCGATAGTGGACTTAGCGGCCTGTGTCCAGGAGGAAGGAGAGTCAACAACCCGCTGGGTACGCCGAGTTTCGGAAATTTTGCACTCATCAGACCGTATCAACGCCGACTCCGCGGTTATAACTTTGGAAAGCAACTACCGGTTTAAACCTCTGAAGTTGAAATTAGGACAGATGAAGCACCATTGTAACGATATGGGGACCCTCATGACTGCGTTAGTGAAGTATGCTGATTCTGATAGTACCGAGAATCCCGAGTCTGATAATGACAAGACAGGGAAGGGAAAGAAGAACAGCAACTCCAAGGGGCAGCAACATAACACGGCAGGTCATGGTAACGGAGGCAAGCGTAAGGCGGATGGCAGCATGGATTTTGTTGCTAATACTAGTGCGCAGGACAGGGGCCAGCGACGAAAGGGTAAACCGCCGAATCACGGTGGAGCTCCAAACCCCAACCTGGACCGCCTGACCTATCTATTAAACTAGCCCTGTCCAAAGCACGGGACGAAGGAGGCGCCGGCCACCCACCTTTGGAAGGATTGCTATATTATGCAGGAGTTCAAAAATTCTAATGTTTTCCGGTATGATCACGGATCAGGTGGTGGCTCAGGATCCGGATTCCATGGGCCAGGTCACAGTGGAGGAAAAGCCGGTTCAGGCTTCAATGGAGATCAGGGTGGACATAATAATCAAAACAATCCGAATAGCCAGGGTGGTTACAACCAGCAGCAGCAGTCGGGCTATCAGAGCAATCCAAAGCAGTTGAATAGCGGGCAATATCATGTATTCACCACTAGGTTAGACAAGCGATATCAGAAGCTTCACAAGCGAGCAGTGAATTCTGTTGAACCGGCCGTGCCTCGTTATTTACGCTGGTCTGAACAGCCAATCATATGGAGCAGAGAAGATCACCCTCCCCGGGTTGACAATCCGGGTCAGCTAGCGTTGGTGGTGGCACCTCAGGTGGGAGGTTATAAGTTCACCAAGGTGCTCATGGATGGAGGAAGCAGCATTAATATCTTGTACTATGAGACCTTCCGTCGTATGGGGCTAACAGACAAGAATCTTAAACCGTCCAATACGGTATTCCATGGTGTGGTGCCTGGTAAGTCAGCATATCCCATTGGCAAGATAGCTCTGGAGGTGGCCTTTGGAGATGATCATGATTCCAGGTCAGAAACATTGGTTTTTGAGGTGGTTAAGATCCGGAGCCCGTACCACGCTTTATTTGGGCGGCCGGCTTATGCCAAGTTTATGGCACGGCCCTGTTATATTTATCTGCAGCTCAAGATGCCGGGTCACAAGGGGACCATAACCATTCATGGAAGTCGCAAGATTGCCCTGGAGTGTGAAGAAGGTGATGCGGCCTATGTAGAGTCGGTTTGTGCCACGGAAGAGTTGAAGTACTACAAGGATAATGTTGATCCGGTGGACATGACTCTGTTAAAGAAGCCAACCACAGAGCATGATCCGGCTCTGAAGTTCAAATCGGCAGCTGAGACTAAGCTTGTTGACTTCGTACCTGGTGATTCGTCCAAGCAGTTTAGTATCAGCACCAACTTGGATCCGAAATAGGAAAGCGCGCTCATCGAGTTCATCCGTGAGAACCGGGACATTTTTGCATGGAAGCCTTCTGACATGCCAGGTGTACCGAGGGAACTCGCTGAGCACACTCCTAATGTTGATCCTAAGTACAAACCGGTGAGGCAGTTTCTCCGCCGGTTCAACGAAGAAAGGCGCAAAGCTATTGGAGAGGAGGTGGCCAGGCTCTTAGCGGTTGGCTTTATTGTTGAAGTGTTCCATCCTGAATGGCTGGCTAATCCAGTGCTGGTCCTCAAGAAAAACGGCACTGGCGCATGTGTGTGGATTACAGATCTTAACAAGGCTTGTCCATCGATCCTTCGCCCTCCCGCATCGATCAGTTATTGATGCTACGGCGGGTTGTGGCGTTTGAGTTTTCGGATGCATATTCGGTTATCATCGATCAAGATGGCGATTAAGGACCAGGAGAAGACGGCGTTCATAACTCCCTTTGGGGCCTTCGCTATGTATCTATGCCCTTTGGGATTAAGAGTGCCGAGCAACTTATCAGCGGTGTGTACAAAATTGCCTTCATAAGCGGATCGGCCGTAATGTACATGCCTATGTGGATGATATTGTGGTTAAGTCAAGGGAGAAGGAGACTCTGGTTGATGATTTGAAGGAAACCTTTGGTAACCTACGGACATACAAAATGATGCTCAACCCGGCCAAGTGTGTTTTTGGTGTACCGGCAGGCAAGTTATTGGGTTTTCTGGTGTCCAACAGGGGAATTGAGGCTAATCCGGAGAAGATCACAGCTATCACCTCCCTGGCTAAACCGAAATGTATCAATGATGTCCAGCGCTTGGCAGGCGGATTGCTGCGTTGAGCCGGTTTATCAGCCGCCTCGGTGAGAAGGCGATCCTTTATATCGAATCTTTGAAAGCGACCCCTTTGTGCAGAGTCCGCCGCTGATAAAGCATTGGAGGATTTAAAGCGGCAGCTAGCCAATCCGCCTGTTCTTGATGCTCCGATTGACAAAGAACCTTTGCTACTATATGTGGCAGCTAATGCTCGTCAAATCGGCGTAGCTATTGTGGTAGAGCGCAAGGAGGCGGGCAAGGAATATCCGGTTCAGCGTCGATTTACTATATCAGCGAGGTGCTTATTGAGTCCAAGCAAAGATACCGCATTGGCGAAGATGGTGTATGGAGTTTTCATGGCAAGCGGAAGCTTAAGCAATACTTCGAGGACATCCCATCACGGTGGTCACTCTGCTCCTTTGGGAGATATAATTGAGAACAGGAGGCGATGGCGGATTGCCAAGTGGGCTATAGAGCTTGGGCATACGGTTTGAAATCGTGCCTCGGACGGCGATCAAGTCTCAAGCACTTGTGGATTTCATCAATGATTGGGCGGAACTACAAGCACTGAAGAAAAGCTGGATCACACCTACTGGACTATTCATTTTGATGGGTCCAGGCAATTGGAGGGCTCGGGGGCTGGAGTCGTACTAACTTCCCCACGAGGTGATAAGTTCTGTTACGTTCTCCGCTTAATGTTCCCTTGTACTAACAATGCAGCTGAGTACGAAGCTTTACTCCACGGTCTCCGGATGGCTAAGGAGATGAATATTAGCCGGGTTAAGTTCTTCGGTGACTCGGACCTGGTGGCCCAACAAGTGTCCGGTACTTGGGATTCTAAGGACCCGCTCATGGCAGCATACCGTCGTGAGGTCGATATTATTGCAGGCCATTTCAAGGGATATCAGGTGGATCACGTGGACAGACGGAAGAACGAAGCGGCGGTCGCTTTAAGCCGGCTGGGCTCTCAGCGTAAACTGGTCCCGCCTAATGTTTTCTTGGATGTCCTGCATAACCCGTCGGTCAAGCTCCCTGGCGAAGAGGATTTGGCTATTCCTGATCCGGAGGCTTAGTTGGTGGCGGCTCTGCATGTTCTTCCGGATTGGACGGTTCCTTATCTGGCGTACATGAACCGGGGCGAGTTACCAGAGGATGAGACGCTGGCCAGACAGATAATCCGGCGATCCAAGTCCATGACTATTGTCAATGGCGAGTTGCATCATTGCAGTGTGTCAGGATCGTTTCAACGTTGTGTGTCACCGGAAGAAGGTTGTGAGATCTTGTGCGAAATCCATGAAGGAGATTGTGGTCACCACGCCGGTTCAAAATCTCTGGTGGCTAAGGCGTTTCGTCACGGTTTCTATTGGTTGACTGCTCATGCTGATGCGGAGGACCTGGTTAGGCGATGTGATGGCTGTCAGAAGTTCTCAAGACGCGCTCATGTGCCGGCTCAATAATTGAGGATGATTCCAATTACTTGGCCGTTTGCGACTTGGGGGCTGGATATGGTTGGGCCTTTCAAACGGTCCAAGGACAAGAAGACCCACCTTTTGGTGGCGGTTGACAAGTTTACAAAGTGGGTGGAAGCGGAGCCCGTCAGCAAGTATGATGCAGCCACGGCGGTTCAGTTCATTAAAAAGGTGATTTTCCGATTTGGCTTTCCACGGTATCATTCGATAATGGTACCAATCTGTCTAAGGGTGCTATGAAGGAGTTACGTGAGCGTGAGCACATCCGGCAGCGTTTCATCAGTGGCTCACCCACAGTCCAATGGCCAAGCAAAGAGAGCTAACCAGGAGATCTTACGAGGCATCAAACCCCGGCTTATGGTCCCTTTGCAGCGAACGCCGGGTTGTTGGGTTGAGGATTTACCATCTGTGTTATGGAGCATCAATACTACACCCAACAGATCGACAGGATACACGCCGTTCTTCATGGTCTACGGAGCGGAGGCGGTTCTCCCCAGTGATATCTGTCATGATTCACCTCGTGTAGCAGCTTATGTTGAAGCGGACAACGAGGTAGCTCGGCAAGACGCTTTGGACCTGTTGGATGAGGAGTGTGACATTGCAGCTGCCCGTTCGGCGATTTACCAGCAGGATCTTCGTCGCTATCACAGTCGCCGAGTTAGAACCAGAACCTTTCAAGAAGGAGATTTGGTGCTCCGGCTCATCCAAGACCAGACTGATATGCACAAGCTATCCCCACCTTGGGAGGGACCTTTCATGGTCAGCAAGAATCTGCACAATGGGTCGTACTATCTGATTGATATTCGAGAGCATAAAGACTCACGTACATCAGAGGAGGAGACCAACAGGCCGTGGAACATAGCTCATCTTCGGCCCTACTATACTTGAGCCATAGGCTCTACTTATGTACATATTATGACAATGTATATATTATGATCAATACAATAAACCGGAGCCTTAGCTAAAGCGGGGTCTCTGTTATTTTACATCATGAGTGGTTACACGGAGTTTTTATCTTAAAGCGGTCTCCGGTTTACCCCTTGAGTTAGCTTTTTTAGCAAAGCTTTATATCATGTCACTTGGGGGCTTGGTCGTGTCCGAACCAATGCAACACCTTTTGATAGGCGAAAGCCACGAGATCACTTGGGGACTTGGTCACGTCTGAACCACCACGCATCTTGATCGGCCTAAGGCCACAGAATCACTTGGGGCTTTGGTGAACCAACCATCGCTACACCTCTTGATCGGCGTAATGCCACCGCATCATTTGGGGACTGGCTGACATGAACCATAGCTACGCCTATTGGGGGCTTGGTGGTGTCCGACCATGGTAATGCCACTTGATCGGCTCAAACAGCCTCTTTTCGCAAAAGATTTTGTCTTTGCCTTTGCTTGGAATTTGCTTGTCTTTTTGCATATTTCTCTTGTTGTGTTCTTAAACCGACAATTATTAAACCGATTCGACTGTCAGTTGACGGGACACGGTTTGTTTTTCATCCGGAGACACTTTTGCCCGGTTTGATTTTTGATAAACATCCTATTATGGAGTAACACCGGTGTTCATCATAACCCGGAACTGTTTACCTGATAAACCGACCCTATATACACAGGAGCTGTTCTCTCCTCCAGCAGAGCGGGTTTCTTACAATTCCGCTTCAAGATTGGCACAGCCAACTTCATGCCCAACGATGGCAGGTATCATACATTCCCATATTTTATCATGTGTTTAATCTAAGGTATTATCTCTGATTTCACATACATAGATATGATGACCCGCCTGGTTATACAACCACAATGGTGTTTTAAGCTTTTTTGCTACAGACAACAGTATAGCATTGGTGATTCAACGGAAGCATAAGTTGAAATAAATATGCACAAAGGATCAACACAAAGTGTGGCAGCTAGTCTATTACAAGGCAACACGGTGCCCAGATAAAATAATTGTTTTTCTGCATAAACATTAGGAAGCAGCAAAGTAAACCGGCCTCTGGTTCATGCTTGGTCGCCAGCTTGGCCTGATGGTTGCGGGTCATCTGCTCGCTTCACCGATTCCCTACCGGTAATTGAAATCAACAGTTGTCTAGTCAATTCCATTAATGCTTGGAATACAGCTTCATCATTGATCAAGAACGTTGTTCAATATCGGGGCGTAAGTATGCTTACAATTGGAGGTATAAGGTTTTCCGCTTCAGAATCGGTGCGACACTCGTTTATTTTCATCATCGTCTTGGGCTTGATAGTGAGACAGATTTGCCTCTTCAACCAGGTGACAAGCCAAAGGCGCACTTCGGTTTATAGCTCGAAGATATTCTTCGCTGAATTCTGTCCCGTCTTCCTTCAAGCTTGGGAAGCCCTGGGCCGCTTCAACAGGATCAAAATCCGGCACCCATGCTTTGGCCCGGATTAAGGCGTTTATGGCACCGGTTCTAGCAGCAGATTTCTTTAATTCTTCAAACCAGGCAGGAAGCATTGCCAACCTTTTAAGGGTGTCCTGGATCAAGGTCGGCGCCGGGTTGTTATGAGAAGCGGTGCTGATGATCCGCTGCGCGCCAGTATAGAGTTGCTCTATCAATGTATAAGAGGCTTTCAATTTCTTCCGCACATCTGATCCCAAGTGGCCAATACGTGTCCCTATGTCATTCAAAGGGTTAATAAACCGGCAATTACATGAGAAAGCTTCATTATGTCAGAAATCAAAAAAGGCTTACCAAAGACAGCGGCGGTCATGGCATGCACTTGCCGCTTTACACTGGTCAGTTCATCCACCACCGGTTTGAGGGCAGCTTCAGATTTTCGCCCGTTGAGTTAAAGCGACCTTTTCGGTGGCCCAATCCGCCCGCTCCTTGTTGAAACCCTCTTTAAGCTTTTCCATGGCGCTTAAAGCGCTGGTTAATTCATCCTTTGCTTTGGAGGTTTCACTGCTTTGATTTCAGTTTTCTTGAAGATCCGTGATTTGGTTTTCTTTCTTGCTCAGATCAGCCTACATGCAGATAAGCATTTGATAAAGATTAGGGAGCAGAGTTAAAGTACCAAACCCATAACAAGTTATGCTCTCGGTACTTGGGGGCTAATGCATATTTGCTTCTTCATCCTACAATTTCTACATAAAGTCCCAAGCTCAATACAAGTATTCAGTTTGGCACTTGGGGGCTAATACCTATTTGCTTTGTCCTTGAGGGATATTGGATTTCTTATGGTATAAAAGTCCCGGTTTAACTACATTAAGTTAAACCGGCCCTTGGGAGCTACTTTCCCAAAAGTACAGTTTTGCTCGGGATTACATTGGGAAGTCCCGGTTTAAGTTCACATCTTAAAACCGTCACTTGGGGGCTATTAGAGTTGACAGATTGAAGTATACAAGCAGAGAGTCGTATGGAATTTACCTCATATTTGTCTTTCATCATATTCACCAGACCGGCTTCATAATCACGGCTGGTATATAACCGGTTCAGATAACCGGAATGAAGATCTTGGGGATTTAAAGCGGCGTAAGTAGCCAAATCGGCATTCCACTTGCCTTTACCAAATGCAGTAAATTCTTCCGTTGCACTGTGCTTAGACAAGGCGACAGGATTACCTGGCTCGGAATGGCCAAAGCCAGTAATAACAACATCGTCATCCTTGGCTTCGCCGGTTCGCACTGGGGTCGCTGGTTTCTCCGTATGCTTTGGTGGACTTGCTGTCTTGTCGGTTTGAGCAGGACTTGTGGGTTGATTTGAAGGGCCTGTGGCATCAACATGTGCCTCTTCAATGGTAACATCATGATCTTGCAGTGGTGGGTCGTTCAGCATATCATCCTGGATGTGTTCTTCAGGATTGGGTGTATTGGTCGGTTCAGGAGCATCGTCCTCTGCCGCTTTGTCCAGGCGAGCTTTCTTGCTTGGCCTAGGCTTGGCCCTGAAAGGAAAAAGACGGATCAGTCCAATGAACATTGAAAGTGGTATATCAAACAGCATTATCAGGAATATGGCTCACCCAAGCACTGTCTTGAGAGGTGGGAGTTGGGTGCCTGTCGACTCGCCAGAGGAAGAATGAGAAGTCACCGATAATCGGTCGATGGATTAAGAGGTTGACGAATGCAACCCGCTTTAGGATAAGCATTGACGAAACAGTTAGAGACCTCTGAGCGCGTTTCGAACCGGACTGTTCGATAAGCGGTGGAGGTGACTACCGGCATTGTGCGGGTTGCGCGACGAGCTTCATGCTGTTGTGTCTTCATAAGAAAGTTTCGATCCAAGTAAGCAAGAGGATGAGAAAATTTAACTTTCCGGTTTGCCCGACGGATTTTTACTGAAGGTAAAGGGTTTGAATCGGAAGAAAGAGCGATTACCTCTACAACATCGGCATGATGACTTCAGATCATCCCGCAATAATCATTATCAATAAGGCGTGTGAAAAATAAACCAAGTGAGTCAAGTTCTACCACAAGATCCGGATTACCCACATCATCGTCAGCTGGTGGATCGGAGGAGGCAGTGGTTTTCTTTCTATTTGTTGGTTTCTTCACAACTTTGGTCTTGGGTCGGGTTATTGCCACCGGTTTCTCTTGTGGAGTCTTCTTGCTCCAAAATGGATCATCACCCTGTTTGAAAGATGTTAATATCAACAAAGGGTACTTAAACATAGTCAGATTTCATAAACGCATAAGATATGAGTCTTACGGCTGGCAATTTGTTAATGGCAAAAAAGGGAGCCAGGCCGGTTTGGGCACAAACAGCTTCCGGTTCGTTTAACATCCTCTTAACAGCCTCAGTAACTTCATCGTCTGTCAGCTGGATCTCAATATGCCGTAGAGGGTCTTTCACATCTTCTGTGTATTTGCACATCAAACCGGAGCGCAGGCTTAAGGGCAGTATACTCCAAGATATCCAGCAGCGAACAAGATCAACTCCTGTCAACCCGTTGTCCATGAAGGCCCGGAGCTTGGATAGTTGAGGGGCATATTTGCTTCTTTCCTTAGAAGTCAGTCTATGAGGGAGGGGATGTGTGTTGCTTAGCCGCTCCGGACGGTAACCCGGTAAAGGATTTTCTCCATCAGGAGAGGTATCTTTGCAGTAAAACCATGTTGAATTCCACTCTTTGGGATGGTTGTGCAGTTTGGCGTGAGGGTAAGTGACCTCTTTCCGCTTCTGAATCGCTACACCACCCAACTCGGTGTTGGGACCGTCAGAAAATTCAGTGCGGCGGTTTAGATGGAAGCAATCTCTGAACAATTCAACTGTGGGCTCCTCTTGAAATAACACCTCACAGAGCACTTGAAAATGACAGATATTGGTTATGGAGTTGGGGTCGATATCTTGTGGACGCAGTCAGAAGTTGGCCAAGACATCCCGATAAAACTTTGGACCGGGCGGACTGAAGCCCCGGGCTAAATGGTCAGCAAAAACAACAACCTCTCCATCCTTGGGTTCTGGAGGACTCTCCGGGCCAGGGACCCTCCAGTGAATGACGTCTTTTTTTGCCTAAAGCGCCGGTGCGGACTAAGTTATCCAGTTGAGTTTTAGTCACTCGAGAAGGGGCCCAATTACACTCGTACACTTGCTTGGCCATGATGCAGTCTGCAAAGCAATAATACCGGTTCAAGAATATGTTGGAAGGCTATATATTGATACATTCATTGTTAAACCGGAAGAAGTTGCTTATAAACCGGAGTTCTGCAAGGTGGCAATACATAACTGGTAAACCCTGGTGGTTCAACAAGGGGACTAATGGTATATGCTGAGTTGTCAATTTTTCTACAAAGTTAAACCGCCTGGTCTGAAACATTGAAGAATCAAGAGTGGATGTGCGAAAACAGGTTTCACAAAAGTATTTCACAGTTTTGGATCTGGAGCACGTTCAGAAAAGAAATAAATATTCAAGGTACAGAACTGAGCGGTACTAATTCAATGAGCAAGGATGTAAATAAGATTTATGATCTTGAGATGTGTAAGTGAAAACGGAGGCTAAAATCTACCATTACACAGAACAGAGATTCAGGAGTTCTTTTGAGAACCATTATATGAACGAAGAACAAAGGATGAACACTGAAAAACCTAGAAACCCTAGAACAGATCTGGGGCGGAAAGAGCAGAAGATTTACCGGAGCTGAGGAAGAAGCGGAAGGTCGCCGCGATGCTCTGGTACGTTCAGGGTGATGCAACGGCCAAGGTTGATGCAGAGACAATGGTTGACGGCGGCGGCGGAGTTCCGAAGCTGGGAGGCGCGAGGAAGACGAAGCAGAGGGGCACGAAGGGGAAAAAGGAAATGACCCTTCGGTCTTATTTATAAAGCAAGGGATGTGTGTCAGGCGCGAGAATCAAGGAGCCGCGAGTTTGGAAACGAAGTTATCGCCTCAATTGTCGCAGGTCTATTAAACAAAAAAGGCATTGTGGATAGTTTTTATGACAGGTGACGTCACGCCGGTTTACGATGACCAGATGAGATGACATCATGGCGGTTCACCTAATTACACAAAGTTTCTGAAGACGAAGTTTTTTGCTGAGGATTGACATGAACCTGTTCAAATCAATCTGGGGCCTAATGTTGGAGATATTACTACTGGGCGTAAACCGGCCAGGACAGGCCGGGTTAACTTCATCAGTAGTCAAGTATGCTTGAAGCCCGTGAGGATATTCTATAAGGACCCAAGGCCCAGAACCGGTTTAAGGCTTGTAGCCGTGAACCGGCATTAGTATGTAACTTGTGTTGTAAGTTAGAAATACTAGAGACCGAACCGGACACGTCTATGAGCCGGTCACGGGACTCTGCATACCGACGGGCGTCACCCGTGTATATAAGGGGACGACCCGGCGGCGGTTTGAGGATAACAGACAACAACTCGAGACTTAGGCGAAGCTTGTTTGCTCCCTAGTCATCGAAACCCCCATCAATTCCATCACAACTAGACATAGGCTTTTACCTTCATCGAAGGGGCCGAACTAGTATAAACTCTCTTGCGTCCTTGTGTCCGCTTTAACCCCTTCAAGCTAACCCGTAGCGATGGCTCCACGACTAAGTCCTTTCATGAGGACATCTGCCGTGACAAAACCACGACAGGAACCTTCCCAACTATGTCTTCCTCTCATTTTGCTTGTCTCCCAAGATAAAAAATCTTTATATACCCCCCGAACGTATTGTCCATCGTATCGCGGAGAAATCCTCTATTCTTCTTTCTTGTTGTTTCTTGATAGATTTGAAATTATGGTTGGACCACGGAGGAAGAAGAGGACTATGATCCGAAGGGCAAGGAGGAGACAAGCTCAGAATAAGAGGAAGTCCCTCTACCACAACCTAGGGACATGCACGTGGAATTCAAGAAGTCAAGTCTCCCTAATAAAACAAAGAAACCTAAGATCCAGTTTATCCCATTTCGTCTTCTGCAGGAGAACAAGCAAGAATTGTGCAAGAAGATATTAATGCTGGAGCAGGAGGTTGCTAGCTTGAGGGAGGAAATTTTAACCCTCAAGTGTAAGCTGAGGAGAAAGGACAGGATTGCTACTACCTCATCACTACCACCATCACCTCTTCACCACCAAAGGAGACTTGAGTAATGGTATGCACTCCCCTTGGCTTGTACCAAGCTTGGGGGAGGTGCCTCGGTATCGTATCACCATCATCTTCTTTGCCTTTATCTATTTTAGTTCGATCTTTAGTTATCTTTTGAATTAGTTGAATAAAAAGTTTAGTTCAATCTATTTTGGAGTGCTTGCTTAGTGATCCATCTGTCTATGTAATCATGTGCAAGATATTTAATAAAGTCTAGTTAGAGTTTTGCTTTCTCTACTTTTATGTTTCAATCAAAATAAAGGAAATAATGGAAAAGATCATATGCTAATCTTATGGTAAGTAATGACATCACATAAAGAAAAGTACAAGTGGTTTGTTGAAAGTTGACAAACATAGCATTGGTCAATGATGCAATTCAAGAAAGAATTAATAAGGGAAGAGAAGATTCACATGCAAATACACTATCTTGGATATCTTTCATGATTGTGAGCCCCCATCAAAATATTATATGCCAAAATTGTTGACGTTGGACAAGGAAGACAATGTAATGATTTATGTTTGTTCATATTCACATATAAGTTGTATTGTCATAGATCCTTTAACATGTGGTGCTTGCCCAATATTTTTGCTAGCCAAAAATTCCGCACTAATTAGAGATACTACTTGTGTATCCAAAAACCCTTAAACCCAAAATCTTGTTTTGAGAGTCCACCATACCTACCTATGGATTAAGTAAGATCCTTCAAGTAAGTTTTCATCGGTGCAATAAGGCAATAAAAATTGCTTCTAAATGTGTTGGATCATTTAGTGTAAGAGAAAATTGAGAGTTGTACGAACTTGTGATGGCGAAATAATAAAAGTGACATACTGCATAATAAAGGTTGCTATCATAAGGGACAATATAACGTGATGTTCTTTTACACTAAGAAATTGAGCATACAAACCAAAAAGCGCATGACAACCTCTGCTTCCCTCTATGAAGGGCCTATATTTTACTTTTATGCAAGAGTCAAATTATTCTTCCCTATTCCTTTTTAGTTTCTATTTTTGCAAGCATCATGTGGTGAGGAAAGATCTAGGCACATATATCCAGTTGGATATGAGTGAGCATGAATTATTTTTGTTGACATCACCATTGAGGTGAATACGTTGGGAGGCGAAACTATAAGCCCCTATCTTTCTAGGTGTCCGGTTGAAACTTTTTGCTCATGTGTATGAGGTGAGTGTTAGCAATCATAGAAGACTATATGATGGTTGAGTATGTGGACTTGCCAAAAGGCTCCGATACGAGACCCTTCCTTGAAAGATGATGAATTGTAGTCGCAAAGTTGACTGAGAACATAGTTTGTTGGTTTGCAATAGAGTTTATGCTTTTACTTCGATGTTGTGATGAATTGTTACTTGTTCATGAGAAGTTATATGATAAAGTTATGTGATAAAGTTCTATGATAAAGTTTGTTGTTGTTAAAATAATAAGCACGATGCTTCTATGTCCGTATTTTGTTTTTATCGATGCCTCTCTCTCTCTCTCTCTCTCTCTCTCTCTCTCTCTCTCTCTCTCTCTCTCTCTCTCTCTCTCTCTCTAAGCACGTGGGCATATTTTTTGATATCGGTTTTTCGCTAGAGAACAAGCTAGGTCTAAGATTGGGGGAGTTGGTACGTCCATTTTGCATCATGTTTTCCTACTATTATTTACAATGTTTTTATGCATAATAATGCTTTATGGAGTAATTCTAATGCCTTTTCTCTCATTATATGCAAGGTATACACAAAGAGGGAGAATGTCGGCAGCTGGAATTCTGGACCTGAAAAAGCTATGTGAGAGTTACCTATTCTGCACATCTCCAAATGAGCTGAAAATTTACAGAAAATTGTTTCGGAATATATAAAAAATACTGGAGCAAATAACTACCGGAGGGGGGCCACGTGGTGAGCACAAGACACCAGGGCGCGTCAGGCCTCCCAAGCGCGCCCTGGTGGGTTGTGCTCAGCCCAACCCACCTCCGGTGCCCATCTTCTTGCATATAGGTCATTTTGACCTAGAAAAAAAATAAGAGGAGGACTTTTGGGACGGAGCGCCGCCTTCTCGAGGCAGAACTTGGGCAGAAGCACTTTTGCCCTCCGGCGAAGCGATTCTACCGGGGGAACTTCCCTCCTGGAGGGGGAAATCGAAGCCATCGTCATCACCAACAACCCTCTCATCTTTGGGAGGCCAATCTCCATCAACATCTTCAACAACACCATCTCCTCTCAAATCTAGTTCATCTCTCTTGTTCAATCTTTGTACCGAAACCTCATATTGGTACCTGTGGGTGACTAGTAGTGTTGGTTACATCTTGTAGTTGATTACTATATGGTTTATTTGGTGGAAGATTATATGTTCAGATCCAATATGCTATTTAATACCCCTCTGGTCTTGAGAATGAATATCATTTGTGAGTAGTTACTTTTGTTCTTGAGGTCACGGGAGAAGTCTTGTTGCAAGTAATCCTGTGAACTTGATATGTGTATCGATATTTTGATGATATGTATGTTGTGATTCCCTTAGTGGTGTCATGTGAACGTCGACTACATGGCACTTCACCATCTTTGGGCCTAAGGGAATGCATTGTGGAGTATATATTAGATTATGGGTTGCTAGAGTGACAGAAGCTTAAACCCTAGTTTATGTGCTACTTCATAAGGTACCGATTTGGATCCAAATGTTTAATGCTATGGTTAGATTTTATCTTAATACTTTTCTAGTAGTTGCGGATGCTTGCGAGGGGGTTAATCATAAGTGGGAGGTTTGTTCAAGTAAGAACAGCACTCAAGCACCGGTCCACCCACATACCAAATTATCAAAGTAGCAAACAAGAATCAAACCAACATGATGAAAGTGACTAGATGAAATTCCTGTGTACCCTCAAGAACACTTTGCTTACTATAAGAGACCGTTTTGGCATGTCCTTTGCCACAAAAGGATTGGGCTACCTTGCTGCACTTTATTTATCGTTACTTGTCCGTTACAAATTATCTTGATATCAAACTACCTGTTATCGACTATTTCAGTGCTTGCAGAAAATACCTTGTTGAAAGTCACTTGTCATTTTCTTCTGCTCCTAGTTGGGTTCGACACTCTTATTTATCGAAAGGACTATGATTGATCCCCTATACTTGTGGGTCATCAGCTGCACCATATTATGCACAATCCGTATGAGTCTATTAAAAACAACTTTTGTAAAAATCTTCGAGCTCACATTAAGTACACATATAGGTATGAACTGCTCGATGCGAACTGCCTCCTCTTTCTTTGGCAACAACGTTCTAGTTCCAAAGTTAAGGTGGAATAATTGTAGTTGGCCATTAAACAGATCATGGAACATGAGCAAAAGATCTCCTTCGATGATTTCCCAACACCGCTTCTAAAATTCAACTGGAAAGAGTATAGTATAAAGCTTCCACCCAACTGAGAGAAGAATAGCTAGAAGGAAGAAAAAAAGAGCAAAACAAACACACATCCACTCCTAGACCTGCACTCTATCACTTCTGCTTCGGTACACCCCTAAATACATGAACGTTTGAGATTATCTCATATCTCTTCATGATAAAGGGCAAGATGGTCATTTCTTAAAGTATGCCGTGAGAGCTCGTATAAAAGTTGGGCCGGCCCAATAAGCCATGTCCCTACCACGTTCAATACAAGTGACGTAAAAGTACTTTTACTAAAATACCACGATCAATACAAGTGACGTAAAAGTACTTTTACTAAAAAAGAGAGCACATGAGGACTTGAACACAAGACCTGCCACACCGCTAGCCACTTCACCCCACCGCTAGCCAAATATACAAGAAAACACAAGAGCGTTAATATATATGAAATATTTTCTTAAAAACCCAAAGTTTTATCCAAAAAAAAAATTGAATAATTTTGAAATACCTAATAATTTTGAATTTATGAACTTAATTTTAGCAAAAAAAAAAACTGAAATTTGAACAAAGTTTTGAAACATGAACATTTTCTGAACATCTTTCCAAACATGTTGTGATTTTTTTATTGTTTGTCTTATTATTTTTCTTCAATTTTAATTTTCTCTTTTTCACTTTCTTTTCTTTATTAAAATTCATGAACTATTTATTAATCATCAGCCTTTTTCCTAATTCCGTGAACTTTTCAAATTCATGATTCTTAAATTCACAAACTTTGTTTTCAAATTTGTCTACTCTTTTTCAATCCATGAACTCTTTTCAACTTTTACAAACATTCATCAAAGCCTGCGTTTCTTAAAAATTCATGGACATTCGTTTCCAAAATTGATGAACTTTTTTTAAAGCCGTGAACGCTTGGGTCGGCCCAACAGGCACCCATCGGGAGCGACGTCGTTGCCTAGTTGAACCAAGGCGTGAGCATATTTTTTGTTTTGTTTTCTTTTTTGCGTTAATTCATTTTTATACTTTTTCAAACCTATTAAAATTTTAAAATACCAAGAAATCTTGTTGTTTTAAAATATTATTTACAATTTTAAAGAATGTTCTGGAATTTCAAAATCTGCTCCTGCTTTGAAAAAATTGTTCACAAATTTAAGAAATGTTTGCGTTTCAAAATTTTGATTTATTTTTAAAAGTATATGGTTTGCAATTTGTGTACAACATCAATTGTTGGGAATTTGTTCACAATTTTGGAAAAAGTGTTCAAGTTTATAAAATTTTCATACACAATTTGAAATTCCAAAATTGTTGCCAAATGTCAAGAAATTGTTTGGACATAAGAAAGTGTTCATATTGATTGATAATGAGTAAAATTACCAATAACATAGACATTCAAATTAGGAAAAAAATACTACATGATCATGAATGGAACTGTCTCGCCTAGTCTAGCACACTCCTAAAACTGTTGTTTTTTGGACTATGGATAAATGACCCCAACTTTTACAGCAGCGTAACACGGATATATGAGGAATCCATGCCAGGTTTGAGCGACTTCCAACGTTGTTTGCGTGTTGCAACACGTCCGACCATTTATCGACCTTTTTTATCGAGAAAACTGCAAAAAAAATGCAAAACTTGTCAAAATCTAAACAATTTGGCATGATGCCTTGAATTCGTCACAGAAGTTGGTGGAATTTTTTGGGGGCTATCTAATGGATGTCGAAAAACAATGTGCTTTCAAACAGTCCCTTTCTGGCCCTACCCGAACACCCTCTGTTGCATATGATATATTTTTTGACATCCTTCCAATGACCCCAACTTTGCAAGCAGGTAGGCATAACCATGGTAGGCATCCATGCCTGGTTTGAACGACTTTCCACACCTATGCAAGTCATGACAGTCCAACCATTTATCGACCTTTTCCGACCAAGAAAATTCCAGAAAATGCAAAATTTGCCGAAAACAAAAACAACTTCGCATGGTGCTTTGAATTGGTCAGACAATGCCATATAAAAAAAGTTGGGGTTATTTCAAGTATGTCGACAAATAGCATGCTCTCGGTAGAGCTTTCTGGCCTACCCAACTTTATATGCATTTTCTAGGGTTTTTCTCCACGCAACCAAATTTGCCTCCATTTGGTTAATGTGAAGAAGAACACAAGGTAGTCCCACATGCAAAATTTGAATGAATTCAGACATCGAATGCATGTTGCATCATATCCTGCCCGTGTTTTAGGTTTTTTTTCACCAGGAGAACCCTAAAAATGCATAAAATGTCATAAACCAACGAAACTTGGTATGCACGCTCGCCATGATGATATGTGTGAAAAAAAATGGGTCCATTTGGTGGAGGTAAAAAAGTGCTTCGAGAGTTGCCCTGTCGGCCTACCCTAACAGTTCAGGTTGTACATGCTGTGTTTGCTACCATGTATGAAATGACACCAAAATTTGCTAGTGTGTGAGCATGCCCAAGGTTGTCCGCCACGCCAAGTTAGACCCAATTCGGACACCTAACGCACGTTGCGTCATGTGCTGGCAATATTTTAGGGTTTTTTTCACCAGGCAAACCCTTGAAAAAGCATATAATGTCAGAAGCAATGAAACTTAGCATTTATGCCTTCCATGGTGATGCTAGTGTGTCAAATTGTTTTGGCTCCATTTGGTTAATGTGAAGAAAAAAACTGGTTCGAGACTTACACTACCAGCAGACCAGAACGCTCCTGGTTGAACATGGTGTAGGTCCTGCCATGCACAGAATGATACCAAATTTTGCAACCGTGTGGGCATGCCCATGGAAGGCCTCCATGCAAAATTTTAAAGAATTCGAACGCCGAACACATGTAGCGTCACATGCGGACAGTATTTTAGGGATTTTTCACTCGGAAAACCCTAGAAAACGTATATAATGTCAGAAAGCAACGAAAGTTGGCATGCATGCCTTCCATGGTTATGCCCACGTGTGGAAAAAATTGGCTCATTTTGGTTAAGGTGAAAAAGAAAACTGGTTCAGGACTTACACTACTGGCAGACCCGAACAATCCCGGTTGAACTTGATGTAGGTCCTTCCGTGCATGAAATGAGACCAAATTTTGCCAGCATGTGGACATACCTAAGGAAGGCTTTCATGCAAATTTTCAAAGAATTCGTACACCAAACGCATGTTGCGTTACATTTGGGCAGTATTTTAGGGTTTTTTCGCCAGCAAAACCCTAGAGAATGCATATAATGTCAAAAAGCAAGTGTCTGAATTTTTTTGGCTCCATTTGGTTAATGTGAAAAAAACTGGTTCGAGACTTGCCCTACCGGCAGACCTGAACGATCCCGGTTGAACATGGTGTAGGCCATGTCGTGCATCAAATGACACCAAGTTTTGCTAGCGTGTGGACATGCCCACGCAAGGCCTCCATGCAAAATTTGTATGAATTCAAACACCAAACGCATGTTGCATCACGTGCAGGCGGTATTTCAAAGCTTTTCGCAGAGAAAACCATAGAAAATGCACAGAATGTTAGAAATCAACAAAACTTGGCATGCATGCCTTCCATGGTGATGTCAGTGTGTAATTGTTTTGCTCCATTTGGTTAATGTGAAAAAAATGGTTGGAGACTTACACTACCGGCAGACCCGAACGGTCCCGGTTGAACATGGTGTAGGTCCTGCCATGCACGAAATGACACCAAATTCTGCCAGCATGTGGGAATGCCCAAGGTAGTCCCCGCGCAAAATTTGAACAACAAACACGCGTTGTGTCACGTCCGGGGTAGTATTTTAGGGGTTTTCCATTAGGAAAACCCTAGAAAATGCATATACTGTTAGAAAGAAATGAGACTTGGCATGCATGCCTTTCATGGGGATCCCGGTGTGTGAATTTGTTTTGGCTCCATTTGGTTAGTGTGAAAAAAAAGGTTCCAGACTTACTCTAACGGCAGACCCCGAACGATCCGGTTGAACATGGTGTAGGTCCTGCCATGACACCAAATTTTGCGAGCGTGTGAGCATGCCCATGGAAGACCTCCATGCAAAATTTGAATGAATTTGGACACGAACACACATGGCGTCATGTCTAGCCTGTGTTTTAGGTTTTTTTTTTCACCGGGAAAACCGTAGAAAATGCATAAAATATCATAAACTAACGGAAGTTGGTATGCATGTTGGCCATGGTGATACCAATGTGTGTAATTTTATTGGTCCGTTTCGTGGAGGTGAAAAAAAATTCTTCAAGACCAAAACAACTTGGCATGGTGCCTTTAGTTGGTCATATGAGCTCGTGAATTTTTTTGGGTCGTTTGACAGATGCAAAAAACGTGCTCTCAAATTGAGCCTTCTGGCCTCTACTGGAACACCCTCCATTTAACATGGTGTTTTCTTACATTCATGAAATGACGTCAACTTTTGCCGGTAGGTGGCATGCGAACAAAGTATTTAAATCATACTTTAAACAAGTACTTAAAATTTTTATTTTAGTTTTTCCCTATTTTCGTGCACGATAATAGACCGGCTACTCGGGCGGCCTCGTGTGAACAAAGTATTTAATTCGTGAACTTTTTCATATTGATGTACTTTTTTCAATTTCACGGTTTTTTGTCAAATTCATGATTTTTTTTCAAATCGGTGAACCTTTTTTAATTTCGCAAACCTTTTTCATCCATGGAGCTAGGGATGGGCATAAAACCGACAGAGCGAATACCGAACCGAAAAAAAACAGATTTTAGGTCATTTGTGTAGGTCTTGAAAAATTTCTGCCACATGTAGCGTCTAGAGCACGTGCGGCAGTGACGTCAATTACATGGACCAAACAGATCACTTGCACAAAAATGTTCATGAATCTGACAAAAAAAACATGAACTACTTTTAAATCATTTACTTTTTCTTGAATTCATGAACATTTTCTTAAATTCGCGAACTTTGTTTTCAACTCCATGCACTTTTTTCCGAATCCACTAACTCTTTTCAACTTTTACTTTTTTTTCAAAACTTTTCAAATCTTGAACATTTTTCAAATTCGCGAACGCTTGGGCCGCCACAACAGGCACCTGACGAGATTGACGGAAATGGAAAATACGGAGGTACTCAATTTAGGAAAAACTATATGCTCAGGGATGCCTTCTGGCCTACACGGACATCCTACGTTTAACATGGTGCTTTTATTCCACAAATACATAAATATTCACGGAAATTGAAAAAGTTTCAATTTTTGTTCCTAATTCTTGTTTTTTATTCCAAATTTGCTAATGCTTTTACAAAATGCCCGTGTTCACAATTTTGTTTGCTCTTTTTAATAAATGTTAGTGTTTTGATATTTTAAGCAATTTAGAAAGACAGATCATTTTTCTAGAATTTTTATAAATTTTTTTAAATGTGAGTATTTGTATTTTATGAACAAAAGTTGAAAAGGCGAACATTTGTTGAAAATTTGGACAAATTTTTAGAAGGGTGAGCATTTTTTGAAAAAGAAAAAAGAAATAGAAATGGAAATGAGAAAAAAAAGAAAATAGTGGAAGAAGACCGGTTAGCTACAGTAAACCGATCACTGAAGGAAAGTTCTAGTAGTCTGCGTTTTTGTAGTTAGACATGGAAGCTTATCAGCTTGTGTGCCTAGCACTGAGTGGCTAGCAATGGGAGCTACAGGTTCGATCCCTCTCACTTCCATTTCTTTTTCGATATATTTTTCTTGTTTTGGCATGGGACAAATGGGCTGGCTAAGTCGGGAGGTCTTTTGTGTGTGGCGTCATCTATATGACTCTACTCCCTAAACGAAGATCTTTATTTGCCGCCCTTGGGCGTCAAACTGTCATGTGTGACCGATGTGACACGGGCCGGCCCACTTCGAGCGTGCAACTGATTTTGGGAACTTTTTAGATTTTTCCTAAGTTCTTTCTTTACCGTTTTGTTTTCTTTTATATTTTTTCCGGTTTCTTCATTTTTATTTTTATTTTTTTCTGCTTATTTCTTCCTTTTCTTGCTCCTTTTTACCTTATTTTGTTTCTTTTTCTGTTTCCTTTTTGTTTTCATTAGTTTAAACTTTTCAAAAAAAAAATAGAATGTCCAAAAAATGTTTGAAATTCCAAATTTTTATCATGTCTTCAAAATTTGTTTATGTTTTCTAAATTTTGCGATCGGTTATTGAAAACCCTTGCATTCCATTGTTTGCATAACGTCCACCAAATGAGCATCAGCAGGGAATCAGGGCCTGACCTGGAGGAGAACGTCCATTGTTTCCAAACCGTCCAGGAGTTCCAACACTCCAAACCGTCCACATTCTTATTTCTTTGTCGATCCTCTTTATTTCCAACGGCTCCAGGAGGTCCAACACTCCAGCATCTAAAAAGGGCCAGTACCAGAATCACAACAGGAGAATACGGAGAACATCCAGAACACCACAGAAACCATCTTCCAACCATAGCCACTGTCATTTTTCATCTCATCTCCATAGCCGTCATCGTCACCATCATCGGAGCAACCCATCCCCAAGTTAGCCATACTTATAATCGTGTATCGCATCTGGCAACAATTGCAATACACATCAAGACTGCCAACGGCCGCCGCCGAGCCAGCCTCGAACCCATGGCCAGGCGAGCTCACAGCATGCCATGTCCGTGGTCACCTGCACTGATCCGCGCACCGACGCATTGGTATCACGACCACCATACCCGCGAGGAGAGCCCGAGCACCACCCACAAGTAGGGTTGAAAATGGAGTGGAAACTTTTCGTTTTTCCGAAGGAAAAATGAAAACGGAGAGGAAATATCGAAACAGAAACAGAAACAAAAACAGAATGGTGTTTTCCGGTGGAACATGCGTAGAAACAGAACTTTCCTTTCCGTGAATATGGAATTTCTGTTTTGACTATAGACCTATGACTGCTTTGTAGCCCAACCACCAAGCAACACACAATAACACAATGAGTAGAATGGACCATTTGAGGCCCAGCTTCTACTATCACACATGTACTTAGCTTGAGAATCCTATACGCAATTGTCCAGTACTACTACAATACTATGCTAAGTTGCTAACATAGTTATATCATTTTGTAGACATGTTCATTAAATTTATTTGTTTTATGTGTATTTCTCTATGATTCAGGGGGTTTTTAAGTTCCGATGAACCCCACTTCTGTTTTCATGTCTGTTTTGTAATTGTTCCGTGTCCGTTTCTGATAGTATCTGTTTTCGTATTCATCTACCGGATTTTTATATTCGTTTCCACTTCTGTAAATATATATAAAAACAAATATGATAACACTCAGCTTTGCCTGTTTCCAGTCTGTTTTCATCTCTACTCATGCACATTCCGGGGCAAGCCCAACCACACCTACTCGAAGCACAAGCTCGTGCCGACGACGGAGAAGGAGGGAGCCACCCCTCCCCCTCCCCCGCGCCTGCGGGGACGATGTGGAGAGAGGAGAGGAGAGATGGAAAGCGTTTTCGTGCGGTGGTCGATCCAAGGGCACACCACCTAGCTACCCGGACAGATTACAAGGTCATATGCTTGCAAAAATAAAAACACCCTAGCCTCTATCGGGACAGATGTAACTTGTGCTTGGGATCAATGCGCCACCACCTTATATTAAAAAAGGAAAAACAGTGATGGACAGAAGTAAAGAGAACTCGGACGGACACTCACATCGGCAGATTGTGTGCCCAGTGCCCAACTCAGTATTCACTAGATCGGGATCGCGCCCTGACGCGAGGGTGCCGGTCCCAACGTTTTGCCGAAGCATGTAACACTGTTATTAGGAACCAAGGTATATCATTTGCACTTATACAGGATAATAATAAAGCAAAGCAACATTCAATTGTGATAGAAGTAAAACACATGGAGCTCAATATCGACATCAGATTATAAGGAAGGATCAAGCTCAGTGCGTTCATAGGACCACAAAAGCTAGCCACTCGACATGAAGTTCGATACCAAAAGCGAGATTACATAAGAGGTAATAAGAGCAGAAACATAATAAAGGAGAGTCAATTATGGAGGCATAACCACTAAGCATACTAATAAGTGGCGTAATTCATCTGCCTTGTCGATGTATTTCATAGGCACCACCTCACATGAACATGACACAAACAAACTGTGAGAGTTTGCCGATGGAGCAGCGACAGGGGAGCCAAGCATTGAGAACCTTCATAATGTCTTGCGATGCTTGCCATCCTGTATAGCCACCTCTTTCTTCATATTTTGGAGCCTCTTAGAATATATAAATGGTATAGATGCCCTGTCAAGGAAAAATATATCAATATAGACTGTGTTTCTTATTTTTATTATGGTGTCAACAGAGGAAAAGGGATGATGTACGACTACAAAACACAACCCTATAACCTGATGGTCAACCAACTATACTACTCAACTAAATAAGAGAGGGATCTCCTGGGCATAAAGAATAAATCCGACATGTTAGATATCTGAATAGTAGCTACAGGCTCAAGTTTGACACAATCGAAGAAGAAACAGGGAGGAAGAGCGAGTTGTACCTGCTTGAGCCAGCCCCTCCTCTTGGAGAGGATGATGGTCCCGCCGGCCTGGTGGCACTACTTATCCGTGCTAAGGAGCGACTTGATCGCCGCGCCGAGGCTGCTGCCCTCCTGCATCAACACAAACCAAATCTCTCTTTTATATCAGTAATACCAATAGATAGGAGGTCCTGTTTCAAAGGGTTACAGGTTTATGACATGTCGATATTCAAGATACATATACATAGTTACGCGACACTTTGGAAGTTAACAGACATTACATGAAGGGTCACAGCGCAAGTACTGGCATTTCATAGAATAGAGAAGGCCACACACTGCAGTACTGCACATGAATAGCCAGCCATGCACACCGTGATACCTCAGTAATGGTATTTGGTGGAGTAATCCTTGGGAGTAATCACCAGAGCTCAGTCAAATGCTTGTGATGGTAAGGTGGATCTAAAGATTACACAAATACTAAAACAAGATGGTGCCTTGATTTTAGCTCTCGGCCATCAACTACTACACCACTTGACCGTGTCGGTCGTTTTAGATGGAAGAGAATGTGTGGAGCTTAGGAGACAAAAATCCTTCATCAACCAGATACCGCGCCTATAAATTCCCAACAAGTAAGGAATAATTTTACACAAAGGGTACCAAGAATCTGAATAAAATGCTTTCCGGTTCACTTGTGTGCTGATATAATATATGATGTTGTTCTGTTGTTAAGTTCAGAAAAATAGGGGTATATAGCAGAAACAGGGGAGGTTCAGATTAAGTTAAATCTGTTGGGTCAGTGACATATAGGAAACAATTTGCTTAACATATATATGCAGGATCTAGGAAATGGCATGTGTTAATATCAACATCACGTAGCTTTATGTAAGTAAATGTAAGACTCGAACCATGGATCATGTCATGCAATACCAAACTACAAGCCATCATATATGATAAAGAAGGATTTCATGTATGAGTGCATGATTGATCATTGACAGAGTTTTGAGTTTATTTCCCCCCTAACTGGAAATGACTCGGTAATTATCTAAAAGTTAAATTGTACAAGATGAGCATATATTCGCAACATCGAATTAAATAATGGAACTAATTATGAATTGCTATAATGAGATGCAATTCCCTGAGTAGGCAATGCATACGAATGGAACATACTTGCTGCCATTTATTTTCAGCTTAGGCTTATCCTGAAACACAGACTAAAATCACTTGATCTACACATGGGCAATAGCTTCTTTTCTTTACTATAACCAGTTAGCACATACTCCCTCCATCCCAAAATAAATGTCTTTGATTTAGTAGTACCACATCAAAGATACTTATTTCGATTTAGTACAACTTTGCACTAAAGTTGTACTAAATCAAAGATACTTATTTTGGGACTGAGCCAATAATAGGCCTGGCATATTATTGTGTCATCTTTTTGGGGATACCAGTGTTTCTACCATACTATTACAACAAAAAAACATGCCATAGAAAATGTAGCCTCCAACAACATGAGCGATCACAAGGATCAGACACCTTTTCACACATCATTCTGGCCATATTAACCACAGCTAGTATCAATTTCATGCACCTTGACCAGATATGTGCACTACAACCAATGTAACTAAAAATGAAGCACAAAGAGACACCTAATTTTTCCGAGGTGGCATTACCTTGTTCTGCAAACTATAATGGTCAGTCTAGTTTGAGAAGTGTTCAAGATTGTTGTGTAAACTCATGCAAGCCTTCCTACTCCACTGAAGTATTAGGAAGTTTTGAGGATCACCGCGTAAAAAACTTCTCCATGTTAATATGTTATTCTCTAGGCTCCTAGTTAAAAAACTGTCTCAAGTATCTTAGCATGATCCAAAATGTCTGAATAAAATATTTCTCAAACTGGGAACAAGAAAAGATGGTTTGATCACGACAAAACATTCACCAACGTAGACACAAAGTGCTCCCACTGGGATACATTGGTATAGACCAACAAGTTTCAGCTTGAAAAAAAAAACATAACATCAGCAAAACAACTATGTGGTGATATTCACTTTTAGGCATGCCATGCAAAAGGATAACCTACATCTTGATAATCGATTGAATAGATAAACTACGCGGTACTAAAGTTACAATAGAAAGGGTAAAAGGAAACGTATAAAATCCTAATCAACTAATTCACATTGTGGCCATGCTATGAGTGGAGGTGCATCTACGATAACTTCCAGGACAAATGAGCACACAGAAAATATAATGAAATTCAGGGACATATATAAATCATCGTACAGAACCCTGACTTCCAGTCAATCAACACAAAATTCATATACACTAAAATGTCACTGTACTTGCAAAGGGAGACAAAGCACCATTAGAATCACATAAAGAGCTCACCTCAGAGACCATCAGTACCTTGCACGACAACACGCTGCATCGTACACCATGTTGTGGAAGGAGAAACCAAAGAGTAAGGCCCGTTTCGGAAGGTACTCAATCCCCACTCCAGTCCATTATATTTATCCAGTGAGTGACCTCCCATATGGCTCACAATTATGGTCACAATCTATAAAAATGTAAGCCATCAGTAGAAGTAGTTGACAGTAAACTGTAAGCATTAATCAGAGAACTATTCTCGGCCGGTCCAACTAAACGCATGTTTTATCAATGTAAAAACAGAAACACATTTTCCGTATATCATCAGGTAGACACACACCATAATCATGAGGTAGTAGTGATGGCTTGTTCCGAAAGGCGGGAAAACATAAGCAAAAGCAAGTATTTACGCTAGTAAAACTACATGGCAATGAAAGCAAAGCTAGTTATAGGACATTTGTTCTAATGGCAGGAGTCCATAACAAATATAGTTATTTCAGGTCATATCAAATCCAAACCTGCACATATTTCTAATATATGTTTTTAATCTATGTAATGTATTATATTTGATGGCTAATCTTCCATGCAGACTACATAAAACTGAATCAACAGTGAGAAAATTTATGATGAGGATTATATATAGAGAGAGAGAGCGATTACCCGAACATGAGGACGACAGTCCGGAGGGCAGCGGTGGCACCGGAGGAAGGGGCGACACCACGGCGGTAGAGCTCTTCTTAACGCCACCACGCCTCTCCCTCGCAGAAGGGGCGGGGTGATGCTCGGGGACGGGGCAGCCGCGGTCGCTGACACAGACGCATGGGCACGAGGTCCTGGTTCCTCTCAGATGCGGCCTAGGAGGAAGCTCTCTCGCTTAGTGCGGCAGCTGCCCACGCTGCCTCTGCCTGAGCACCGTGGAGGAGGAGAGGTCGTTAGGGAAGAGAAGGAAGAAATCAACAGGCAATTCCTTAAAACTTCAGTAAATATAATTTCCTCTATCCTAAGTTCTTCATTGGTATAATTCATGTGCTTCTGTAGAGTTAAATTTATGCAACGAAAAATGCTAATTGCAGTTGGGGAGCCCGTACATAAATAATTTCTTACTGGAATCCGTATCATTTAAGACTACAGAGATCCAAATCCAGATAGATGTCATTTTTTCAACATATAAACTGCAACACTTGAGAAAGAATTAGTAGATTGATGGATAAGTATTGACCATTAATAAATTCTAAAATATTCTGACCGAGAGCAATGGCAACACAAAATTATCAAAGAACACTACCACGAAACACTTAGTATCCATATCTATGGAGCAGAGCTGGTGCATCCACATAGATGTAGCCTACCAAATCAATAGAATATGAAGCAGAATAGCAGAATCCAAAATCAGGATTTGACCGATAAGTGAGAAGAATGAACCAGGAGTGCCACTGAGTTGATTTTGTTGGTCAGCAACCGAAGTCCATAATCTGCTGCTCCATTGTAGCTTCGCTCACCTCCTGTAGTTGGCGAGCAGAGGAACACCTCCACCTACTACAGAGCAACATCACAAGACCGCCCCAAAAGAAACAAAGAACAGATTAAGTGATGGGAAAGAAACTTACATGGTCGTATATTCGTTGGAACAGATGATGAAGCATGAGCTAGAAACAATTCCCTCACGCCACTCCAACGGGAGGGAAGCCCTTCAATGGTGTCTCCCACATCGAAGGACAGACCACATGAAAGTGCGCTGGTGGCGGAGCTCTAGGCAGCAGAGTTGTACCAGAGCACTAACCAAATCGGCAACACCCGGCGCCCCTACATCTCCCCAAATCACCGCACACCCATTTCAAACTTGGGAGGTTGGGTAGAGGGCGAGGAGCATGGTCAGTAGTTGGCTCGGTTTGTGATGGATGAATTGCTGAATCTTTAGCCATGGATTTCAGGCTCACCATGATAATAGTGCCATTTGGGTCTTTAGGCATGAGCATTTCCTTGCTTCAGATCCCCTGCATTATGGTAAAACAATAACATGCCAGTGAGAATGAGACACTGCTGAGTTGTAATATAGCCATGATGAGATCCAATCTTAGTAAATGGTGATCCACTTGTAGTTTTTGGTTCTCAGTAAAGAAAAATTATCAGCAAGAGAAACCTATTTTTGATGATCTGCAAAGTCTAAACTGAACCGACTCTGAATTCTGGACAGGAGGGGGGTGCAATGCAACTGAAGAATAGCATCACGATAAAATCCATTACAATGCAGAGAAAACCCTTCTGGATTCCATTGAAGAATAGGGTTAGCACAAATTAAATGAGCCTAATCAAAAGATCCTGATTTTCTGAGCTGCAAAAAGCATAAACTAAACTGAATTGAAGAGAACATCGTTAAGTCTCACGAATTAGAGAATTGTTCAGAACCAACAAACAATGCTAATTTCACATGCTTGGGCTCCCACAGGAAATTAAATTTCACTTTAGGATAGTATTAGCACAGTTTGCGTAACTTAAAAATCAAATTGACCGATCCAGATTTCTAAACAGCAGAAAATACTGAACTTTACTGAATGAATTAAACACTGTTGAGTCTGAATAATTTGCCCAACTGTTGAGAACCAAAGAATGCAAATTCCTCCTGTTTCTTACTCACACAGGAAACTGGAGGAGTAGACGCTCTAGGGTTCCCAAGGAGGAGAAGATGATGCTGCGGCGGCGGGTGAGCTCGACGACGAGAACAGAAGGAGGAGGTGTGCTATATATAGCTCAACGTAGACCCTTGTCGTTGTCAGAGGAAACTGAATCGATAGATGGGAGTAGCACATACAGAGAACAGAAGGAGGAGGTGTTAGTTACCAGATGATCTGTTTTGTCGGAGGCATAGATGAGGAACTGCTTGTTGACGGCGCCGTCCGTCCCACTGCAACTGCCATCGCCGCTCCAACCTGGCCATGGATGCATGCATGACAGCAGGCCGAGTCAAGAAAGGGCGACATTTCCCAAAGAAAAAAGATGCACAGAAAGGAGAAGGGGGCTCACCTCGGCTTGATACCATTCTGGAACTGCAAAATTCTTCTTGTAGAATTAAAAACATAGCAGTCATTTACACAACATGACAAATGTTTTTGTAAAACATGCTATTATAGTTGCCCTTCATTTCATCCCTCGACCGATCACCGAAGTCTACACCATCAGGAATGGGAGAGCCTATCCAAGCAAGGCACGCAGGACTATTTCTTCCTGAGCCGAGAGAGAGAGAGATATTTAGAAGACAAAAGGTTTAAGATTTCAAGAGAAACGTCAACCATCTAGCACAACATGGCACTCAACTATTTTTGTAAGAATGTTGGATCATGGCAACATAATGCACAAAACCAATCAATTTTTGGTTACTTAACTCTCATGATAATTGCAAAGTAGAGCAAAGTTCGGTCGGATTTGGCCTGAACATCAATATAAGAAGAACACAGAAAATGTAGTTAGATAAAAACAGAAGCTCAAGACTTTTGTTTGAAGATAAACATCAAGCTTCTAGCACCGTTTCTGATTAGAGAGAAACATCAATCATCTTGCACTACAGGACACTCTAATTATCTTTTTGCAAGAATGTTGGATCATGGCAACAAAATGCATACATCAAAACAAAGAGCATGCATATTACCAATTACCATGCCTAACAGGACACTCTAATTATCTTTTTGCAAGACTATTGGATCATGGCAACAAAATGCATACATCAAAACAAACTGCATACATATTACCAATTACCGTGCCTAACTGACTGAGAAGCAGACTAAGGAATCAAGCTTCCGATTGAAGAAACATCAAGCATCTAGCAAAACTAAGTAACCAGATTGTAAGGTTGATAACGGAATCATAATCATAACTAAAATATGAACACACCCTTCACTTGCATCTACAACATATCTGTAGCATGAAAAGCCAAAATCAGGAGTGAAACGTGTCAAGGTAGCACTTGGTTTCATTTCCAAAACTGTAATCACTTCAACCCCCAAAGCTTTTATTGGAGGGAAGCTTCAAAGAGACTGATAATAAAAAGTAAACATGAAACTAAATTTGTTCAGCTAGTAAAGCTACCAGCACCAGCAACTCCGCATCTTCATACAGTACAACTACTTGCTGGCCTGACTCTTTCACATCTATCAATCCAACACAAACAAATCCAACCTCTGTTTATCATGTGTAAATGGAGAAACAAATCTCTGTTTCTCGGCAAACAACCCTGAAAGTGCCAACCAAAAGCAAAAGACTAAATGGACACAGGCAAGCAGACTAATTCAAATGTACCAGACTAAACCAAAACCCCTAAAAAAACCAGACTAAACTAAAGGGCACATGTCTTATTGCATCCACACCTGGCAACACACTGTGACCAACATGTTCTATCATTCAATCCTCACAAACCGACGCCCATCATTCAATCCTCACAAACCGACGCCACTGGAATGACATAGGACATGCAGGGCTAGCACACACATCAGTAGGCCATGCCAATTGAACGAAATGAAAAAAACCACCAAGCACGAAGCACCCATGTGCAAATGAGGAAAAAATTCCAACCCTAGTAGCATCCAGCCAAAGCACACTCCTGTAAACCACAAAGAAACAAAAAGGGAAATAAAACCACTAAAATACAACCAGTGGATAGTACTCTCTGTCTCCACCAATATAAGACAACAAAGAAAGACACTCTGTGCACATCTACATGAACGACAACCACAGTTTACCGAGCTCAACATCAAATATACACGCACACGAGCACCAACCTAGATATGCAAAGGAACAGCAGCAGATAGAAGGAGAAGAGGGGTCGACCTGCAAGTCCCTGGACGAAGACAGGGAGGCTGCCACAGATCCAACAATGAGCAGACAAGAGGGTTGACCAAAAGGAGCTCCTACAAAGAATAGACCAGTCGGCAGCAAAACAAGTATCAAGATCATGGCTCAATTGAAGCAGACAAAACCGGATCAAAACGAGGCTTACCCATAGATCGATGAGTGCGACAACCAATCCAGCCCAACGACCACAAGAACAACGGATCTGCAGGCAACAGAAATCTGAAATCAATTAGCCAGGGTCAATCCAATTGAGAGAAAGCACAAGCGACGTGGGGAATGGCTCACCTGGCAGTCGTCGAAGTGGTTGCACTGGGGAGCACCAACGCCACCGCAGGCCGTGTCGCCCTGGGCCTCCTCGTCGCCGAAGGACGCTACCACACCAGCGGCTGTTTCGTCGCGTGCGCGAAGCAGGGGCGGGAGGCGCAGGATTGGGGACTGGCGGCGGGCGCCATCTCGCCATGTTGCTCCTCGACGCCGAAGGGCTCCGTGTACTCGAAGCAGGGCTGGAGGCACGAGATCGGGGGTCGGTGGCGGCGCGAGGAGAGGGAGAGGATACGCGGGTCGGCGCGGTAGTAGGATGACCGGCGGCAGCTGGTCGTGGATCTCCTCCTCCACAGTTGCCTGTTGCCCCTCCACATCTTGAGCACGAGGGAGGGCCGGTGGAGATTCCATGGGGAGGAGGAGGGAGGCACATCGGCGGCCGTGAGCTTGGCGGCGGGAGAGGAACGAGGGGGAGAGGAGGACGAGCAACGGCGATGCCAGGGAAGTGGACGAGGGGGGCGAATGGGAGCATGAAAGGCCTGGGCCAACCACCCGTCCCCCACCTGATAGCCGCACGGGGCAAACCACCACATGACACGCACGAGGCCTGGACGAGAAATTACCGACGTACCCTCGGCGGGGGCAGGATATTACGTGCAATGGCACAAGATCTTTACCCGCCGGTGCGCGCGACGGGACGACCGGGCCATATCCAAGCCACGGTCGCTAACAAATGTGGCCCATCCGCGAGCGGACCCATACGCCAGCGACGTCAGACCGAGAAAACGGAGTAAAAGGCAGCACGCTGAGGCAGTAACAGGCAATAACTGTTCATTCCAGCAGTGCTCATCCCAGATCCGACGGCCCAGGTTCATCCAGATCTCGATCCAACGCCCAGAAACGCATCAAGCAAACCGATCCAACGGCCGATATTTGCTGATCTCTGAGGAGGCTTGCAGGATGTTTCATCTCTTATTTCCAGATTCACGCCACGAATCAGTCCAAGCCAACGCCCAAAATCGACGAGAACAGCCAGCCTGGGCCGCCGACACGGAGCTCGCGTTCGCCTGGTTGGTGCGGCCACGGCATCGCCGTCGCCGTCCACCCATCCTCGTGTCCACCCCGAGCAAGCAGACGCGTGCCTTGTCTTGGGCTGACGCTATCATACCAGTGGCGCGGCCCGCCCGCACGGCCGACCAAGGTCGCCATCGGCACTACGGCCTAAACCGCGCCCCCAGCCGGTTGAGCCGGTACAGCCCACCTACTTCGTTGATCGGACCCGCATCCGGCCGATGGTCCTGGCAAGCGGCCCTTAATTCAGGCGCTCCAACAAAAAACACTCGCATGTTTTTTGTTTCTTTTTCGAGGACAAAACACTCGCATGCTGGCCTAGCTCTGGTACGTAGAGTACGTACGTGCTGCCTCAGGCTTAGTTTGTACGTTTCCAACGGCCGCCACAGTGCAGCACGTACGGTCGAACCTTGCGGTTATGTGGGTAGATCCGCGCCCCGATCTACCCTTGCTCGGCCGGCAATGCTACACGCACGGGCTCATAGTTACGGAATCAACGGACTGTGCTTAGTTGGCAGTTTTTTATTGGAGATTAGGAATGAGGCGGGGCCCACCCCGTGAAAATCAGGGGGGCAGAGATTGATTAGCACTGAGATGCCCGTGAGATGCCCGTATTGCTCCGTGCGTCTAGGATTATTGCGGGACCGCTCACGTGCGCTGGCCGTTTTACGCGTGTACGCACGGACGGCACACATATGCCGCTGCTTGCTCTCCAACTCGGCGAGGAACTTTCGGAACCTGCAGCCGCATGTGATAAATATCATCCCTCGTCGTCCTGAACGTTGGTCCGGATGTGTCCACCAAGAGGGTCCGATCAACCCTGATTTAGCGTCCGGTGTAATCATAAACCTCAGATTTTGTACTTCAAATTCATACTACACCATGCAAAAAAAAACTAGTCGTCATCGAAGAGGTAGATGCCCTCCGTGCCGGCAGCACCGGAAGGACCAGCCACCTGGTCATGGCCGCCGTCCGCAGCTTCGGCTCGTCGTCTGACTCCATGACAACAAAGAGTGTGTCACACCGCCTTTGCCTGGCGGAGGAAGCGGCGTTTGGCCTCCACCTCCTTCTCTGATCGGATGGAGTCGAGGATGGCTTCGTGCTCCACCGACTCCTCCCATGCCGAATCCGGCAGCCGAAGGCGTCGGATCCGCCTCGCCTTACTCCTCCTTCTTCTCCTCCGGCTCCACATCTTCCATGTACGTGTCTAGCGCCTGCTTCTGTTCCTGAAATCCGAGAAACACGCCTGGCCTGATCTCCTCCACGAGCTCCAACTGCTACTCCGAAGTGAGCATTGCATGTTGGGAACGTAGCAGAAATTCAAAATTTTCCTACGTGTCACCAAGATCTATCTATGGAGAAACCAGCAACGAGGGGAAGGAGAGTGCATCTACATACCCTTGTAGATCGCTAAGCGAAGCGTTCAAGAGAACGGGGTTGATGGAGTCGTACTCGTCGTGATCCAAATCACCGATGATCCTAGCGCCGAACGAGACGGCACCTCCGCGTTCAACACACGTCAGACCGGTGGCGCCTCCCATGCCTTGATCCAAAGAAGGAGAGAGAGAGGTTGAGGAAGACTCCGTCCAGCAGAAGACGACGGCGTGGTGGTGGTGGAGGAGCGTGGCAATCCCGCAGGCTTCGCCAAGCACCAAGGAAGAGGAGGAGGAGGAGAGCGGCTGCACCAAGAGGGAAGAAACTCATGTGTTGGCAGCCCCAAAACCTCAAGTATATATAGGGGAAGGGGCTGCGCCCTTTAGGGTTTCCACCCCAAGGGGTGCGGCCAGCCCTAGATCCCATCCAAGGGGCGGCGAGGGGAGTGCCTCCCAAGTCAAGTGGAGGCCTCCCTTTAGGGTTTTCCTTCCATGCGCATGGGCCTTTGGGGGTGGTGCCCCGCCCATTAAGGCTAGGGCACCCCTACAGCCCATGCTACTGTCTTGACGTGGTGGAACAATTTCGGACCTCCGGACCCCTCCGAATCCTCCGGAACCTTCCGAAGCTTCCGGTACAATACCAAAAAACCCGAACTTTTTCTAACACGAACAACAACTTTCCATATATAAATCTTTACCTCCGGACCATTCCGGAACTCCTCGTGACGTCCGGGATCTTATCCGGACTCGAACAACATTCGGTAACCACATACAAACTTCCTTTATAACCCTAGCGCCATCGAACCTTAAGTGTGTAGACCCTACGGGTTCGGGAACCATGCGACATACGACCGAGACGTTCTCCCATCAATAACCAACAGCGGATCTGGATACCCATCTTGGCTCCCACATATTCCACGATGATCTCATCGGATGAACCACGATGTCAAGGACTCAATCGATCACGTATACAATTCCCTTTGTCTAGCGGTATTGTACTTGCCCGAGATTCGATCGTCGGTATCCCGATACCTTGTTCAATCTCGTTACGGCAAGTCTCTTTACTCGTTCCGTAACACATCATCCCGTGATCAACTCCTTGATCACATTGTGCACATTATCATGATGTCCTACCGAGTGGGCCCAGAGATACCTCTCCGTCACACGGAGTGACAAATCCAGCCTCGATTCGTGCCAACCCAATGCATGTTTGGAGATACCGTAATGCACCTTTATAGCCACCCGATTCGTTGTGACGTTTGGTACACCCAAAGCATTCCTACGGTATCCGGAGTTGCACAATCTCATGGTCTAAGGAAATGATACTTGACATTAGAAAAGCTTTAGCATACGAACTACGATCTTTGTGCTAGGCTTAGGATTGGGTCTTGTCCATCACATCATTCTCCTAATGATGTGATCCCATTATCAACGACATCCAATGTCCATGGTCGAAAACCGTAACCATCTGTTGATTAACGAGCTAGTCAACTAGAGGCTTACTAGGGACATGGTGTTGTCTATGTACCCACACATGTATCTGAGTTTCCTATCAATACAATTATAGCATGGATAATAAACGATTATCATGAACAGGGAAATATAATAATAACTAATTTATTATTGCCTCTAGGGCATATTTCCAACAGATCTCTCACTTGCACTAGAGTCAATAATCTAGTTCACATCGTCATGTGATTAACGCGATAGGTCACATCGCCATGTGACCAACATCCAAAGAGTTTACTAGTGTCGTAAACTAGTTCACATCATCATGTGAGTAAGACTCAATGAGTTCTCGGGTTTGATCATGTTTTGCTTGTGAGAGAGGTTTTTAGTCAACGGTCTCAGAGCGACCCGACCGAATGGATCAAGTCTCGTGCTTCGTGTCATCCACGGATCGGTATCTTTGACACACACGATTACTCGAAGGATTTATAACGAGGTAAATCACATGTATAAAGTAACGTAAATACTATTACCTCGATCCAAATATATAGCGGAAGCAACAAGGTTGTGGATTCCCATCAACACCAACGGCAAAGTTGAGTATAGGAAATCGTAACCCTAACGTATCACTTACTCGTCATTCGAAAATTCTACAACATGAAAAGTTGCAGCCAGAAACGGGTCAAGACATGGAATATCTTGGCAATGTAACACATAGAGAGTAATGGAAGAATAGGCTATACTACATGCATATATGGCTGGTGGAAAGCTCTATGGTTACAGCTTTTGCGAAAAGCCAATTTTTCCCTACTGCAAAGGAATAAATTTATTTAACTATCATGGTGGTTGTTAAACATTGAGAATGGTTGACAGCATTCTCAATCCCAATTAAAAGTACTCATTAAACCCAAACAAATTATATTAAATAACGTGATGAGATCAACAGGATATCCGGTACTAGATACTCAAAATTGTCCATAACCGGGACACGGCTAACCATGATTAGTTTGTACACTCTGCAGAGGTTTGCGACTTTTCCCCACAAGACTCGATCGCTTCGTTTGGTTTCTCGCACTACATGGTGTTTGAGAAGCGGATGACCGAGACATAGTCTTTCGAAGCGCTAGCACCTTACATGTGGGTAGACCGTACCAACCTACATCCCCTACATCTGCTAGTCTGCCCGTAAGAGTTCGCACAACTTAGTCAACTACGCCAGAGCCCATAATGGCTTGTAGCTGCACACGGAAGTTTCTAGTTTGAATAATCTCATGATCCCTTTGGGCTGGGTGGCGGTCCAAGAAATACAGGCAAATCCTGTCTACCTGTGCCTTGACAGCAAGTCTGAAATAGCCAGTGCCTCAATCCACCCGATGTGTGTTTAAGTTGCCACCTTAGATAAACCATTAATTATCAATCTCACATCATCATGGATATTCACTTAAACCCAATCCACGTCTCTGAGCATAGCATGGCGTAATAAGCAAACGTAGAAGTAACTCCCAAAGGTTCATAAGTAAAACAGGTAATAGGTACTACCTCAATCTACTTCCCATCCCACAATTTAATTAGATCCTAACCATGCAAGTGTTTGAGGATTGATCTAATGCATAAAAACTGGGTAGTAGAAAAGATATGATCAAGTGTTACTTGCTCGCAAAGTTGATGAAGATGATTCGCACTCAAAACTCTTGGTAGCTCTACTCATCACACTCCGGTCAATCTATCGTAATCAAGCAATAGTAACCACACATAAGCAATCACTCAAAAGATCGGAAGGATCGAAGAAACAATTCGGAAAACGTCAAAACCAAATCTAATAACTCTTGCAGCATAAAACAATTTCTAACAGTACCAAAATTATGTGAATTTGGCCTTATCAGAAAGTTTAGGTCAGGAGCTTGATTAGCAAAAGAATCAACTAAATCGGAGTTCTGAAACTCAAGTTATGATCAAACGAAGTTCAAATACAAATCTGTTTGAATTCAAATTTTAAAACTTTCAAAAACATGTTTGAGTTGTATTACTGGATATAGGAGATCATAACGAAGAAGTGGGCGTTGGTTTCGTTGGATTCCGACTTCACGAGTAAAAAGTTATAGCCGTTTGAAGATTAGGGACACTACGGATAGGTCCTTGATGAAATTAAAATAAAAAGAAAATTTATCGAGCGAACGCTAAACAAAACCGGAAAGAAAAACCGCGAGAAAATCGATCTAGGGTTTGGAAAGAAAACAAAACGAAAAACCGATCTAGAAAACCGATCTAGAAAACGTGGCGCTGCCTGGGCTAGTACCTCGAAGAGGCGAGGGCTCCGGCGGCGGCAGAGGCGGCAAGGGCGGCTATGTGGGCGGCGGCAAGGGCAAGGGCGGCAACAAGGCGGCTATGGCGGCGGCGGCTATGTGGGGCGGCGCTGGTGGTGGCACTTCTTCTTCTTCTTCTTCTGTGTGGAGAGAGAGAGGAGAGGAGAGGAGAGGAGAGGAGAGTTGATTTGATGTGTTGGAGGGGGGGTGCTTGGGTATTTATATTGAGGAGGGGAGGGGTTTTGCTTGGGATAGGGGGCAAGAAATAGATTAGGATTAGGAAACAAAAGGAATAGATCTAGGAATAGATACGGAATAAACGAAGTAGGAAAGGAGTCCAACTAGGACTTTGGAAAAAGGAGCGGCTCCCTGGCTTGGTGCGTGCGCGATGGCCTTGTGGCCTTGGCCGGCCGGCGGCTAGCGGCTTGGGCCTTTGGCCCAAGGCGCTGCAGTTTTTTTTTAAAACATTTTTTTAAAACAAAGACAAATAAAAATAATAAAACCAAATAAATAAAAATATTATATAGGCATATAATATATCAAAATTTTTAGAAAAAGATTTCCTACAAGATGAACATTATTCTAGATTCAAATAATATACATAAAATTCAAATAAAACAAACAGTGCTACTGCCCTAATAAAATCCAATTGAAAATCATTTTAAAAATACCAAAATGATTTCAAATTAATTTCTCTCAATTTTCGATGTAGGAATCATGTTACCCTATTTCCATATATTTTATTTTGGAGAAAATAATTTGAATAAAACTCAAATAACTCCAAATTGAAAAATAATTCAAAGGAACTTTGAATTTAATTCTTTGAAACTCCCAACTCCTATTTCATATGTTTTGAAGAAGTCATTTTATCTTCTCTCGTGAAAATCATTGAGTTGCATAAAGTTTCAGAATTGGAAATATTTTCCAAATGAAATTCAAATATTTTCAACACCCCTTGTCATTTAAATAAATGGAAGAAGTCATGTCATCTTCTCTCCAGGGTTTTGTGATGAAAAGAATTTGAATTCCCGAAGATCATAAAAGAAAAATGAAAGTTTGGGAAAGTCCTTTTATTCCCTCTCATCTAACTTTTAAAAAGTTTCGAAATCACTCACTTTCAGTCAATTAATCAAGCAATCAATCAAATCTATCTATTTGTTTATAACATTCCAAAATTTAGAATTTTGGGATGTTACAGGGTCTGAACCTTTCAGATCCGTGTGTGCTTTGCAAATTTCTACGTCACATTGTAAACGCTGCTTCCACGCTCCACTTGGATCTATTCCAAATGGTTGCTCCACTATACGTATCCGGTTTGCTACTCAGAGTCACTCGGATAGGTGTTAAAGCTTGCATCGACGTAACCCTTTACGCCGAACTCTTTATCACCTCCATAATCGAGAAACATGTCCTTATTTACTCCAAGGACAATTTTGACATTGTCCAATGATCCATTCTGGATCACTCTTGTACCCCTGCCGGACTCATGGCAAGGCACACTTCGATCGGTACACAAAGATAGCATACTCTGAGCCTATGTCCGAAGCATAGGGGATGACCTTCGTCCTTTCTCTCTCTTACGCCGTGGTCGAGCTTTAACTCTTAACTTCATACCTTACAACTCGTGCAAGAACTCCTTCTTTGGTGATCCATCTTGAACACCTTCAAGATCATGTTAAGGTATGTGCTCATTTGAAAGTATTATTAAACATTTCGATCTATCTTATAGATCTTGATGCTTATTGTTCAAGTAGCCTAATCCAGGTTTTCATTGAAAACGCTTTTCAAACAACCCTATATGCTTTCGGAAATTCTACATCATTTCGATCATCAATATGTCAACAACATATACTCATCGAAATTCTATAGTGCTCCCACTCACTTCTTTGGAAATACAAGTTTCTCATAAACTTTGTATAAACCCAAAATCTTTGATCATCTCATCAAAGCGCACATTCCAACTCCGAGATGCTTACTCCGGTCCTTAGAAAGGATCATTGGAGCCAGATACCTTTAGCATCCTCGGGATCGACAAAACTTTCTCAATGTATCACATACAACCTTTCCTTACGAAAACCGGTAAGGAAACTCATTTTGACATCCATCTGCCAGATTTCATAAATGCAGCTTACGCTAACATGATTCCGACGGACTTAAGCATTGCTACGGATGAGAAAATCTCATCGTAGTCAACTCCTTGAACTTGTGAAAACTCTTTGCCACAAGTCGAGCTTCATAGACGGTGATATTACCGTCCACGTCCGTCTTCTTCTTAAAGATCCATTTATCTCTATGGCTTGCCGATCAACGGGCAAGTCCACCAAAGTCCATGCTTTGTTCTGATACATGGATCCTATCTCGGATTTCATGGCTTCTAACCATTTGTCGAATTTGGGCCCACCATTGCTTCTCCATAGCTCGTGGGTTCATTGTTGTCTAGCAACATGACCTTCAAGATGAGATTATGTGCCACTCAAGTAGTACGCCTCCTTGTCACCCTACGAGGTATATTAGTGACTTGATCTGAAACTTCATGATCACTATCATAAGCTTCTACTTCAATTGGTGTATGTGCCACGGAACAACTTCCTGTGCCCCTGCTACACACTAGTTGAAGTGACGGTTCAATAACCTCATCAAGTCTCCACCATCCTCCCACTCAACTTTTCGAGACAAACTTTTCCTCGAGAAAGGACCCGATTCAAGAAACAATCCCTATTGCTTTCGGATCTGAATTAGGAGGTATACCCAACTGTTTTGGGTGTCCTATGAAGATGCATTTTATCCGCTTTGGGTTCGAGCTTATCAACCTGAAACTTTTTCACATAAGCGTCGCAGCCCCAAACTTTCAAGAAACGACAACTTAGGGGTGTCGTCTCAACGGAATTACGTGGTGCCCTATTAAAGTGAGTGCAGTTGTCTCTAATGCCTAACCCATGAACGATAGTGGTAATTCGATAAGAGACATCGTGGTACGCACCATATCTAATAGGGTGCAACTATGATGTTCGGACACACCATCAAACTATGGTGTTCCAGCGCGTATTAATTGTGAAACAATTTCCACAATGTCTTAATTGTGTGCCAAAACTCAGAACTCAGATATTCATCTCTATGATCATATCATAGATATTCTATCCTCTTGTCACGAAGATCTTAAACTTCACTCTGAAATTACTTGAACCATTCAATAATTCAGACTTGTGTTTCATCAAATAAATACACTCAACATCTACTCGAATCATCGTGAAGTAAGAACATAACGATATTCATCGCATGCCTCAAAGACTCATTGACTTGCACATATCAAAATGTGTTACTTCCAACAAGTTGCTATCTTGTTCCATCTTCTTTGAAACCGAGGCTTTTCAGGTCATCTTGCCCATGTGGCATGATTTGCATATCTCAAGTGATTCAAAATCAAGTGAGTCCAAACGATCCATCTGCATGGAGTTTCTTCATGTGTATACACCAATAGACATGGTTCGCATGTCTCAAACTTTTCAAAAACAAGTGAGTCCAAAGATCCATCAACATGGAGCTTCTTCATGCGTTTACACCAATATGACTTACATGGCGAAGCCACAAGTAAGTGGTACTATCATTACTATCTTATATCTTTTGGCATGAAAATGTGTATCACTACGATCGAGATTCAATAAACCATTTATTTAGGTGCAAGACCATCAAAGGTATTATTCAAATAAATAGAGTAACCATTATTCTCTTTAAATGAATAACCGTATTGCGATAGACATAATCCAATCATGTCTATGCTCAACGCAAACACCAAATGATAATTATTCAGGTTTAATACTAATCTTGATGGTAGAAGGAGCGTGCGATGTTTGATCACATCAAACTTGGAAAACACTTCCAACACATATCGTCAGCTCACCTTTAGTGTTGGAAATATGCCCTAGAGGCAATAATAAATTAGTTATTATTATTATATTTCCTTGTTCATGATAATCGTTTATCATCCATGCTATAATTGTATTGATAGGAAACTCAAATACATGTGTGGATACATAGACAACACCATGTCCCTAGCAAGCCTCTATTGGCTAGCTCGTTGATCAATAGATGGTTACGGTTTCCTAACCATGGACATTGGATGTCATTGATAACGGGATCACATCATTAGGAGAATGATGTGATGGACAAGACCCAATCCTAAGCCTAGCACAAGATCATGTAGTTCGTATGCTAAAGCTTTTCTAATGTCAAGTATCGTTTCCTTAGACCATGAGATTGTGCAACTCCCGGATACCGTAGGAATGCTTTGGGTGTACCAAACGTCACAACGCGTCGGGTGACTATAAAGGTGCATTACAGTATCTCCGAAAGTGTCTGTTGGGTTGGCACGAATCGAGACTGGGATTTGTCACTCCGTAAACGGAGAGGTATCTCTGGGCCCACTCGGTAGGACATCATCATAATGTGCACAATGTGATCAAGGAGTTGATCACGGGATGATGTGTTGCGGAACGAGTAAAGAGACTTGCCGTAACGAGATTGAACAAGGTATCGGGATACCGACGATCGAATCTCGCAAGTATTGTACCGATAGACAAAGGGAATTGTATACGGATTGATTAAGTCCTTGACATCGTGGTTCATCCGATGAGATCATCGTGGAACATGTGGGAGCCAACATGGGTATCCAGATCCCGCTGTTGGTTATTGACCGGAGAACGTCTCGGTCATATGCGCATGGTTCCCGAACCCGTAGGGTCTACACATAAGGTTCGATGGCGCTAGGGTTATAAAGGAAGCTTGTATGTGGTTACCGAATGTTGTTCGAGTCCGGATGAGATCCCGGACGTCACGAGGAGTTCCGGAATGGTCCGGAGGTAAAGATTTATATATGGGAAGTCTGTTTGACCATCGGGACAAGTTTGGGGTTATCGGTATTGTCTGGGACCACCGGAGGGGTCCTGGGCCCACCGGTGGGGCCACCTGCCGGGGGGCCACATGGGCCCTAGGTGGTGCGCTTAGGCCTGCATGGGCCAAGGGAACCAGCCCCAAGAGGCCCATGCGCATGAAACACTTGGAGAGGAAGAGTCCATAGAGGGAAGGCACCTCCGGGGTGCCTTGGGAGGATGGACTCCTCCCCCTCTGGCCGCACCCCTCCCTTGGAGGAGGGGGCAAGGCTGCGCCTCCCCTCTCCTTGCTCCTATATATAGTGGAGGGAGGAGGGCATCCACACCTGAGCCCCTGGCGCCTCCCTCCCTCCCGTGACACCTCCTCCTCTCCCGTGGGTGCTTGGCGAAGCCTGCTGGATTGCCACGCCTCCATCACCACCATGCCGTTGTGCTGCTGCTGGATGGAGTCTTCCTCAACCTCTCCCTCTCTCCTTGCTGGATCAAGGCATGGGAGACGTCACCGGGCTGTCACGTGTGTTGAGCGCGAGGTGCCGTCCGTTCGGCACTAGGATCATCGGTGATCTGAATCACGGCAGTACGACTCCATCAACCCTGCTTCACTTGAACGCTTCCGCTTAGCGATCTACAAGGGTATGTAGATGCACTCTCCTTCCCTCGTAGCTAGAATCTCCATAGATTGATCTTGGTGATGCGTGAAAATTTTGAATTTCTGCTCGTTCCCCAGCAATGGCATCATGAGCTAGGTCTATTGCGTAGATTCTATGCACGAGTAGAACACAAAGTAGTTGTGGGCGTTGATTTTGTTCAATATGCTTGCCGTTACTAGTCTTATCTTGATTGGCGGCATCGTGGGATGAAGCGGCCGGACCAACCTTACACGCACTCTTCACGTGAGACCGGTTCCACCGACAAACATGCACTAGTTGCATAAGGTGGTGGCGGGTGTCATCTCTCCACTTTAGTCGGATCGGATTCGATGAAAAGGGTCCTTATGAAGGGTAAATAGCAATTGGCATATCACGTTGTGGTTTTGCGTAGGTAAGAAACGTTCTTGCTAGAAACCCATAGCAGCCACGTAAAACATGCAAACAACAATTAGAGGACGTCTAACTTGTTTTTGCAGGGTATGCTATGTGATGTGATATGGCCAAGAAGAATGTGATGAATGATATGTGATGTATGAGATTGATCATGTTCTTGTAATAGGATTCACGACTTGCATGTCGATGAATATGACAACCGGCAGGAGCTATAGGAGTTGTCTTTATTTATTGTATGACCTGCGTGTCATTAAACAACGCCATGTAATTACTTTACTTTATTGCTAACCGGTAGCCATAGTAGTAGAAGTAATAGTTGGCGAGACAACTTCATGAAGACACGATGATGGAGATCATGATGATGGAGATCATGGTGTCATGCGGTGACGATGATGATCATGGAGCCCGAAGATGGAGATCAAAGGAGCAAAATGATATTGGCCATATCATGTCACTATATAATTGCATGTGATGTTTATTATGTTTATGCATCTTGTTTACTTAGAACGACGGTAGTAAATAAGATGATCCCTTACACAAATTTCAAGAAGTGTTCTCCCCGACGTGCACCGTTGCTACAGTTCGTCGCTTCTAAGCACCACGTGATGATCGGGTGTGATGGATTCTTACGTTCACATACAACGGTGTAAGACAGATTTACACAGCAAAAACACTTGGGGTTAACTTGACGAGCCTAGCATGTGCGGACATGGCCTCGAACACGGAGACCGAAAGGTCGAGCATGAGTCGTATAGTAGATACGATCAACATGAAGATGTTCACCGATGATGACTAGTCCGTCTCACGTGATGATCGGACACGGCCTAGTTGACTCGGATCATGTAATCACTTAGATGACCAGAGGATGTCTATCGAGTGGGAGTTCATAAGATGAACTTAATTATCTTGAACATAGTCAAAAGACCTTTTGCAAATTATGACGTAAGCTCGCGCTTTAGTTCCACTGTTAAGATATGTTCCTAGAGAAAATATAGTTGAAAGTTGAAAGTAGCGATTATGCGGACGAGAGAAAGCTTATGTCCTTAATGCACCGCTCGATGTGATGAACCCCAAACGTCGTTTGTGGATGTTGCGAACATCGGACATACACGTTTTGATAACTACGTGATAGTTCAGTTAAGCGGTTTAGAGTTGAGGCACCAAAGGCGTTTTGAAGCGTCACGGAACATATGAGATGTTTCGATGGCTGAAATTGGGATTTCGGGCTCGTGCCCACGTCAAGAGGTATGAGACCTCCGATTTTCTTAGCCTGCAAACTAAGGGAGAAAAGCTCAAATCATTGAGCTTGTGCTCAGATTGTCTGAGTGCAACAATCACTTGAATCGAGTGGGAGTTGATCTTCCAGATGAGATAGTGATGTTTCTCCATAGTCATTGCCACCAAGCTGCTAGAGCTTCGTGATGAACTATAACATGTCAGGGATAGATACGATGATCCTTGAGGTATTCGCGTAGTTTGACATCGCGAAAGTAGAAATCAAGAAGGAGCATCAATTGTTGATGGTTGGTGAAACCACTAGTTTCAAGAAGGGCAAGGGCAATAAGGGATACTTCACGAAATGGCAAATCGGTTTCTTTGCTCGATTGAAGAAACCCGAGGTCGAACCCAAACCCGACTAAGTGCTTCGTAATAAGGGAGCAGACATCGGAGCAGAACCACCCTAGATACTTGGTAGATGAGAAGGTGGCAAGGTCGATAGAAGTATATTGGATATACATTATGTTAATGTGTACTTTACTAGTACTCCTAGTAGCACCAGGGTATTAGATACCGGTTCAGTTGCTAAGTGTTAGTAACTCGAAATAAAAGAGCTACGGAATAAAACGGAGACTAGCTAAAGGTGAGCTGACGGTATGTGTTGGAAGTGTTTCCAAGTTTGATCTGATCAAACATCGCACGCTCCCTCTACCATCAAGATTAGTATTAAACCAGAATTATTGTCATTTGGTGTTTGCGTTGAGCATAGACATGATTGGATTATGTCTATCGCAATACGGTTATTCATTTATGGAGAGTAATGGTTACTCTATTTGAATAATACCTTCGATGGTCTTGCACCTAAATAAATGGTTTATTGAATCTCGATCGTAGTGATACACATTTTCATGCCAAAAGTATAAGATAGTAATGATAGTACCACTTACTTGTGGCACTGCCATGTAAGTCATATTGGTGTAAAATGCATGAAGAAGCTCCATGTTGATGGATCTTTGGACTCACTCGTTTTTGAAAAGTTTGAGACATGCAAACCATGTCTATTGGTGTATACGCATGATGAAACTCCATGCGGATGGATCGTTTGGACTCACTTGATTTTGAATCACTTGAGACATGCAAATCATACCACATGGGCAAGATGACCTAAAGCCTCGGTTTCATAAGATGGAACAAGATAGCAACTTGTTGGAAGTAACACATTTTGATGTGTGCAGTCCAATGAGTCTTTGAGGCATCAAATGAATATCGTTATGTTCGACTTCACGGATGATTCGAGTAGATATTGAGTATATTTACTTAATGAAGCACGAGTCTGAATTATTGAATGGTTCAAGTAATTTCAGAGTGAAGTTGAAGATCTTCGTGACAAGAGGATAGAATGTCTGTGATATGATCATAAGAGATGAATGTCTGAGTTACGAGTTTTGGTACACAATTGAGACATTGTGGAAATTGTTTCACGACTAGTACCGCCTGGAACACCATAGTGTGATGGTGTGTCCGAACATCATAACTGCACCCTATTGGATATGATGCATACCGTGATGTCTCTTATCGAATTACCACTATCGTTCATGGGTTAGGCATTAGAGACAACCGCATTCACTTTAAATAGGGCACCACGCAAATCCGTTGAGACAACACCGTATGAACTATGGTTTAGAGAAACCTAAGTCGTTGTTTCTCAAAAGTTTAGGGCTGCGGCGCTTATATGAAAAGGTTTCGGTGATAAGCTCGAACCCAAAGCGGACAAAAATGCATCTTCATAGGACACCCAAAACAGTTGGGTATACCTCCTAATTCAGATCCGGAAGCAATAGGGATTGTTTCTTGAATCGGGTCCTTTCTCGAGGAAAAGTTTCTCTTGAAAGAATTGAGTGGGAGGATGGTGGAGACTTGATGAGGTTATTGAACCATCACTTCAACTAGTGTGTAGCAAGGCACAGGAATTGTTCCTGTGGCACCTACACCAATTGAAGTGGAAGCTTATGATAGTGATCATGAGACTTCGGATCAAGTCACTCCCAAACCTCGTAGGGTGACAAGGATGCGTATTACTTTAGAGTGGTATGTAATCCTGTCTTGGAAGTCATGTTGCTAGACAACAATGAACCTACGAGTTATGGAGAAGCGATGGTGGGCCCGGATTCCGATGAATGGCTCGAGGCCATATAATCCGAGATAAGATCCATGTATCAGAACAAAGCATGGACTTTGGTGGACTTGCCCGATGATCGGCAAGCCATTGAAATAAATGGGTCTTTAAGAAGAAGACGGACATGGACGGTAATGTCACCTTCTATGAAGCTCGACTTGTGGCAAAGAGTTTTTCACAAGTTCAAGGAGTTGACTACGATGAGATTTTCTCATCCGTAGCGATGCTTAAGTCCGTCGGAATCATGTTAGCACAAGCTGCATTTATGAAATCGGCGATGGATGTCAAAACGAGTTTCCTTACCTTTACGTAAGGAAAGGTTGTATGTGATACAATCGAAAAGTTTTGTCGATCCTAAGGATGCTAAAAGGCATGCTAGCTCCAAATGATCCTTCTAAGGACCGGAGTAAGCATCTCGGAGTTGGAATGTGTGCTTTGATGAGATGATCAAAGATTTTGGGTGTATACAAAGTTTATGAGAAACTTGTATTTCCAAAGAAGTGAGTGGGAGCACTATAGAATTTCGATGAGTATATGTTGTTGACATATTGGTGATCGAAATGATGTAGAATTTTCTAAAGCATATAGGGTTAAAGTGTTTTCAAGTGAAAACCTGGATTAAGCTACTTGAACATTGAGCATCAAGATCTATGAGGATAGATCAAAACGCTCAATAGTACTTTCAAATGAGCACATACCTTGACATGATCTTGAAGGTGTTCAAGATGGATCAGTCAAAGAAGGAGTTCTTGCACGAGATGTAAGGTATGAAGTTAAGAGTTAAAGCTCGACCACGGCAGAAAAGAGAGAGAAAGGACGAAGGTCGTCCCTATGCTTCGGACGTAGGCTCTATAGTATGCTATCTTTGTATCGCACTTTTGATGTGTGCCTTGCTACATATCGGCAAGAGAGTACAAAGGTGATCAAGGAGTGGATCACCGGATAGCGGTCAAAATTATCCTTAGAGGAATAAGGACATGTTTCTCGATTATGGAGGTGATAAAGAGTTCGGCGTAAAGGGTTACGTCGATGCAAGCTTTAACACCTATCCGAGTGACTCGAGTAGCAAACCGGATCGTATAGTGGAGCAACCATTTGGAATAGCTCCAAGTGGAGCGTGAAAGCAGCATTTACAATATGACATAGAGAATTGCGAAGTACACACGGATCGAAAAGGTTCGGACCGTTGACTAAAACCTCTCTCACAAGCAAAACATGATCAAACCTCGAACTCATTGAGTCTTAATCACATGGTGATGTGAACTAGTTTAAGACACTAGTAGACTCTTTGGATGTTGGTCACATGGCAATGTGACCTATCGATGTTAATCACATGACGATGTGAACTAGATTATTGACTCTAGTGCAAGTGGGAGACTGTTGGAAATATGCCCTAGAGGCAATAATAAATTAGTTATTATTATTATATTTCCTTGTTCATGATAATCGTTTATCATCCATGCTATAATTGTATTGATAGGAAACTCAAATACATGTGTGGATACATAGACAACACCATGTCCCTAGCAAGCCTCTATTGGCTAGCTCGTTGATCAATAGATGGTTACGGTTTCCTAACCATGGACATTGGATGTCATTGATAACGGGATCACATCATTAGGAGAATGATGTGATGGACAAGACAATCCTAAGCCTAGCACAAGATCATGTAGTTCAGTATGCTAAAGCTTTTCTAATGTCAAGTATCGTTTCCTTAGACCATGAGATTGTGCAACTCCGGATACCGTAGGAATGCTTTGGGTGTACCAAACGTCCTGGCGTAATCGGGTGACTATAAAGGTGCATTACAGGTATCTCCGAAAGTGTCTTGGGTTGGCACGAATCGAGGCTGGATTTGTCACTCCGTGTAAGCGGAGAGGTATCTCTGGGCCCACTCGGTAGGACATCATCATAATGTGCACAATGTGATCAAGGAGTTGATCACGGGATGATGTGTTGCGGAGCGAGTAAAAGAGACTTGCGATAACGAGATTGAACAAGGTATCGGGATACCGACGATCGAATCTCGGGCAAGTATCATACCGATAGACAAAGGGAATTGTATACGGGATTGATTAAGTCCTTGACATCGTGGTTCATCCGATGAGATCATCGTGGAACATGTGGGAGCCAACATGGGTATCCAGATCCCGCTGTTGGTTATTGACCGGAGAACGTCTCGGTCATATGCATGGTTCCCGAACCCGTAGGGTCTACACACTAAGGTTCGATGGCGCTAGGGTTATAAAGGAAGCTTGTATGTGGTTACGAATGTTGTTGAGTCCGGATGAGATCCCGGACGTCACGAGGAGTTCGGAATGGTCCGGAGGTAAAGATTTATATATGGGAAGTCTGTTTTGACCATCGGGACAAGTTTCGGGGTTATCGGTATTGTCTGGGACCACGGAGGGTCCCGGGCCCACCGGTGGGGCCACCTGCCGGGGGCCACATGGGCCCTAGGTGGTGCGCCTAGGCCTGCATGGGCCAAGGGAACCAGCCCCAAGAGGCCCATGCGCATGAAACACTTGGAGAGGAAGAGTCCATAGAGGGAAGGCACCTCCGGGGTGCCTTGGGAGGATGGACTCCTCCCCCTCTTGGCCGCACCCTCCCTTGGAGGAGGGGCAAGGCTGCCCTCCCCTCTCCCTTGCTCCTATATATAGTGGAGGGAGGAGGGCATCCACACCGAGCCCTGGCGCCTCCCTCCTCCCGTGACACCTCCTCCTCTCCGTAGGTGCTTGGCGAAGCCTGCGGGATTGCCACGCTCCTCCATCACCACCATGCCGTTGTCTGCTGCTGGATGGAGTCTTCCTCAACCTCTCCTCTCTCCTTGCTGGATCAAGGCATGGGAGGCGTCCACCGGCTGTACGTGTGTTGAGCGCGGAGGTGCCGTCCGTTCGGCACTAGGATCATCGGTGATCTGAATCACGCAGCAGTCGACTCCATCAACCCGTTCACTTGAGCGCTTCCGCTTAGCGATCTACAAGGGTATGTAGATGCACTCTCCTTCCCTCGTAGCTAGAATCTCCATAGATTGATCTTGGTGATGCGTAGAAAATTTTGAATTTCTGCTACGTTCCCCAACATTTAGCTAGTCTCCGTTTATTCCGTAGCTCTTTTATTTCGAGTTTACTAACACTTAGCAACCGAACCGGTATCTAATACCCTGGTGCTACTAGGAGTACTAGCAAAGTACACATTAACATAACGTATATCCAATATACTTCTATCGACCTTGCCAGCCTTCTCATCTACCAAGTATCTAGGGTAGTTCTGCTTCAGTGTCCGTTTCCCTCATTACAGAAGCACTTAGTCTCGGGTCTGGGTTCAACCTTGGGTTTCTTCGCTAGAGTAGCAACTGTTTTGCCGTTTCATGAAGTATCCCTTGTTGCCCTTGCCCTTCTTGAAACTAGTGGTTTTACCAACCATCAACAATTGATGCTCCTACTTGACTTCTACTTTCGCGGTGTCAAACATCGCGAACACTTCAAGGATCATCATATCTATCCCTAATATGTTATAGTTCATCACGAAGCTCTAGTAGCTTGGTGGAAATGTCTTTGGAGAAACATCACTATCTCATCTGGAAGATCAACTCCCACTCGATTCAAGTGATTGTTGCACTCAGACAATCTGAGCACAAGCTCAACGATTGAGCTTTTCTCCCTTAGTTTGCAAGCTAAGAAAATCGTCGGAGGTCTTATACCTTTTGACGTGGGCACGAGCCTGAAATCCCAATTTCAGCCCTTGAAACATCTCATATGTTCCGTGATGTTTCGAAAACGTCTTTCGTGCCTCAACTCTAAACCGTTTAACTGAACTATCACGTAGTTATCAAAACGTGTATGTCCGATGTTCGCAACATCCACAAATGACGTTTGGGGTTCAGACACCTTTGGCGGTGCATTAAGGACATAAGCTTTCTACTGTCCGCATAATCACTACTTTCAACTTTCAACTATATTTTCTCTAGGAACATATCTAAATAGTGGAACTAAAGCGCGAGCTACGACATAATTTGCAAAGATCTTTTGACTATGTTCAGGATAATTAAGTTCATCTTATGAACTCCCACTCAGATAGACATCCTCTAGTCATCTAAGTGATTACATGATCCGAGTCAACTAGGCCGTGTCCGATCATCACGTGAGACGGACTAGTCATCATCGGTGAACATCATCATGTTGATCGTATCTACTATCGACTCATGCTCGACCTTTCGGTCTCTGTGTTCCGAGGCCATATGCATACATGCTAGGCTCGTCAAGTTAACCCTAAGTGTTTGGCGTGTGTAAATCTGTCTTACACCGTTGTATGTGAGCGTAAGAATCCATCACACCGATCATCACGTGGTGCTTAGAAGCTGACGAACTTTAGCAACGGTGCAGTTAGGGAGAACACTTCTTGAAATTGTTGTAAGGATCATCTTATTTACTACCGTCGTTCTAAGTAAACAAGATGCATAAACATAATAAACATCACATGCAATTATATAGTAGTGACATGATATGGCCAATATCATATAGCTCCATTGATCTCCATCTTGAGGCTCCATGATCATCATCGTCACCGGCATGACACCATGATCTCCATCATCATGATCTCCATCATCGTGTCTTCATGAAGTTGTCTCGCCAATTATTACTTCTACTACTATGGCTACGGTTAGCAATAAAGTAAAGTAATTACATGGCGTTGTTTAATGACACGCAGGTTATACAATAAATAAAGACAACTCCTATGGCTCCTGCGGTTGTCATACTCATCGACATGCAAGTCGTGAATCCTATTACAAGAACATGATCAATCTCATACATCACATATCATTCATCACATTCTTCTTGGCCATATCACATCACATAGCATACCCTGCAAAAACAAGTTAGGCGTCCTCTAATTGTTGTTTGCATGTTTTACGTGGCTGCTTTGGGTTTCTAGCAAGAACGTTTCTTACCCATAAAACCACAACGTGATATGCCAATTGCTATTTACCCTTCATAAGGACCCTTTTCATCGAATCCGTTCCGACTAAAGTGGGAGAGCGGCACCGCTAGCCACCTTATGCACCAAGTGCATGTCGGTCGGTTGGAACTCGTCTCACGTGGAAATGCGTGTAAGGTCGGTCCGGCCGCTTCATCCCACAATACCGTCGAAACAAGATTGGACTAGTAACGGTAAGCATATTGAACAAAATCAACGCCCACAACTACTTTGTGTTCTACTCGTGCAAAGAATCTACACAATAGACCTAGCTCATGATGCCATTGTTGGGGAGCGTGGCAGAAATTCAAAATTTTCCTCACGTGTCACCAAGATCTATCTATGGAGAAACCAGCAACGAGGGAAGGAGAGTGCATCTACATACCCTTGTAGATCGCTAAGCGAGCGTTCAAGAGAACGGGGTTGATGGAGTCGTACTAAATCGTGATCCAAATCACCGATGATCCTAGCGCCGAGCAGACGACACCTCCGCGTTCAACACACGTACAGCCGGTGGCGTCTCCCATGCCTTGATCCAGCAAGGAGAGAGGAGAGGTTGAGGAAGACTCCGTCCAGCAGCAGCCGACGGCGTGGTGGTGGTGGAGGAGCATGGCAATCTGCGAGGCTTCGCCAAGCACCAAGGGAGAGGAGGAGGAGGAGGCGGGGCTGCACCACGAGGGAAGAAACTCATGTGTTGGCAGCCCCAAAACCTCAAGTATATATAGGGGAAGGGGCTGCGCCCTTTAGGGTTTCCCACCCCAAGGGGTGCGGCCAGCCCCAGATCCCATCCAAGGGGCGGCCAAGGGGAAGGAGTGCCTCCCAAGTCAAGTGGAGGCCTCCCTTTAGGGTTTTCCTCCCATGCGCATGGGCCTTTGGGGGCTGGTGCCCCTGCCCCATTAAGGCTAGGCGCCCCACAGCCCATGCTACTGTATTGGACGTGGTGGAACAATTTCCGGACCTCCGGACCCCTCCGAATCCTCCGGAACCTTCAGAAGCTTCGGTACAATCTGAAAAAACCCGAACTTTTTGAACCCGAACAACAACTTTCCATATATAAATCTTTACCTCCGGACCATTCCGGAACTCCTCGTGACGTCCGGGATCTCATCAGGGACTCGAACAACATTCGGTAACCACATACAAACTTCCTTTATAACCCTAGCGTCATCGAACCTTAAGTGTAGACCCTACGGGTTGGGAACCATCTGAGACATGACCGAGGCGTTCTCCGTCAATAACCAACATGGGATCTGGATACCATCTTGGCTCCCACATATTCCACGATGATCTCATCGGATGAACCACGATGTCAAGGACTCAATCGATCCTCGTATACAATTCCCTTTGTCTAGCGGTATTGTACTTGCCGAGATTCGATCGTCGGTATCCGATACCTTGTTCAATCTCGTTACGGCAAATCTCTTTATCCGTAACACATCATCTCGTGATCAACTCCTTGATCACATTGTGCACATATCATGATGTCCTACCGAGTGGGCCCAGAGATACCTCTCCGTCACGGAGTGACAAATCCCGTCTCGATTCGTACCAACCCAATGTACACTTTCGGAGATACCGTAATGCACCTTTATAGCCACCCGATTCGTTGTGGCGTTTGGTACACCAAAAGCATTCCTACGGTATCCGGGAGTTGCACAATCTCATGGTCTAAGGAAATGATACTTGACATTAGAAAAGCTTTAGCATACTGAACTACGATCTTTGTGCTAGGCTTAGGATTGGGTCTTGTCCATCACATCATTCTCCTAATGATGTGATCCCATTATCAACGACATCCAATGTCCATGGTCGGAAACCGTAACCATCTGTTGATTAACGAGCTAGTCAACTAGAGGCTTACTAGGGACATGGTGTTGTCTATGTACCCACACATGTATCTGAGTTTCCTATCAATACAATTATAGCATGGATAATAAACGATTATCATGAACAGGGAAATATAATAATAACTAATTTATTATTGCCTCTAGGGCATATTTCCAACATTGCATACGTGGTCATCCATTGTCGGGCCTAGCTACCGACGGATGGCAAGTTCGGGCGGATTGGATGGTGGCGCGCAGAGGAGGGAGAGGATGGAAATGAGCCCGACTAGGGTTGGGGTGCCGACGTCCGTCTTAAATAGCCAGATTTGGAGTCTCAGACGGCATGAATGTGAATGCATCCTCATCGGATCACTGTGTTTAGATGCGTGCCCATGTGGATCATGTTCATCATTCCGACGTAGCGAACATGCCCGGATGCGATCGGGCCTTCTCATACACACCCCAGCTATGGGCCGGATATGAGGGAAGCCGGTCAGCCCAAACGTATAGGTACGGTATGAGGAGTCTGAATGGGTCACGCTTTTGTGACCGATCGGCAGTCACTGACCGGGTTGAATATGTTGTTGTTTGATGTATGTGGTGATCTTGGGAAGCTTCAACTGTAGCCATATTTTGTTTACATGATATGTAAAATATGGTCAACAAATTGTGATGCGATTGTCGTGCGACTGATCTATTTTAGGGCAGCCGTTGAAGCAGTAGTGCCCTATTTTAGGGTCATTGTTGGAGATGCCAAATTTTTGCCAAAAAAGCGTATTTAGATGCCCAATTTTTTTTACTCCAACCACTTTTGATGTCTTATAATTTGATAATATGGCTGCTATTGGAGATGCTCTTGAGCATCTACAACCAGACCTAGCTAATTCTGGCCCCTAAACGCCCACGGGCCCACCTCCATGGATAGTGACCGGTGACCTCTCAAATGTTCACGTCGACAATCGGGTAGCTGATTAGCAAATTCTCAAATCCATACAATATCATGCAATGCAAACTAAACTGCACGTATTACATCTCAATTCCACACATAACATATGGCTACTTCTTCATGCATGTCATCGAGCTACCAAAAATTGTCATGCTCCTACTTCATCGTACATGTCATCGGACAATCGCATGTTGTACATACTAGAGCTATGTGAAAAGTTCACTCACGGTTGCTCTTGCCCTTGTCGTCTTTGTCACGAAAGTAGCGGCCGAAGACACATTATGGATCCAACCAGATCTTTTCACCAACGGAGCTCTCCGATCTGTCGCTGGCTTCCTGCTTCTCCTTTTTGGGAGTAGTCCGGCCATGGCACGGACCGCCCGATTTTGCTCTCTTTTGAGGGCGCGCACCGTCCTCCTTTGCCGCTTTTCAATGACGCAGGCTCGGAGGGCTTCCTCTTTCCTGTCCATGGTGGCGTGCGACTCCACCTCTGTGGCTTCCCGCGCCCTCTGTTGGTGTCAAAACCGGCGGATCTCGGGTAGGGGGTCCCGATCTGTGCGTCAAGGCTGATGGTAACAGGAAGCAAGGGACACAGATGTTTACCCAGGTCCGGGCCCTCTCGATGGAGGTAAAACCCTACTTCCTGCTTGATTAATATTGATGATATGGGTAGTACAAGAGTAGATCTACCACGAGATCGTAGAGGCTAAACCCTAAAAGCTAGCCTATGATGGTATGATTGTAATTGTGACCGGCCTTCTAAGGACCAACCTCTCCGGTTTATATAGACACCGGAGAGGGCTAGGGTTTACATGGAGTCGGTTACAAGAAAGGAAACACAATATCCGAATCGCCAAGCTTGCCTTCCACGCGAAGGAGAATCCCATCCGGACACGGGCCGAAGTCTTGAGTCTTGTATCTTCACGCTTCAATAGTCCGGACGTTGTACACAGTCCGGCTATCCGGATACCCCTAATCCAGGACTCCTCAAGAGCCCGTGAACCGAGGCTTCAATGACGATGAGTCCGCGCTAGCGATTGTGTCTTCGACATTGCAAGGCGGGTTCCTTCTCCGAATACTCAAAAGTACATTCTGACGAATAGTGTCCGGCCTCCAACCAATGTTGTGCCCTCGGCCAAAGGCCTCGATGAATGACCATCTCCACGTGGCGGCGAATGCAGGAGTCGAGGCATTTTTCATTTGCCACCCTCGATCCTCCGGGCTAACCATCTATTTGAAGGGCCGGGGATTCTCAGATCCAAGCCTCACTCTCCTCCCGAGCTAGCATCCAACAGGCGCTCCGCAAAAGCCATTCGGCATGGCCGGCCATCGCAGCTCTTCTCGCCGCCCTTCTCGTTCCAAGTCGGGGATTGGGGAGAGTGTTCGATTCCTCATAGCCGTTTGATAGAGTTACAAACCCAAGGGTTTCTCCCACCAGCGTTCATGGTCCCCGTCCGAGCTGGAATAGCCACTTATGACGGAGGGGAACAAGCTGAGGGATCTCCTACCCATCTCCAGAGGAGCGTATATGCCTCATCCCACATCTGCTGAGGGGTGTCGGGTTCCCTATCCATCCATTTCTTCGCGGGCTCCTCAGAGTTCTCGGCCTCCAGCACACAATCTTACCCTGCCTCTATTCGCACATAGCGGGTATGTTGCCCTTTGCGAGCTGTTTTAGGCTGCAACCACACTTCGGATTATGGAGGAAGTTGTTCTGCCTCGTCCCCCGCACCCAGGGGGAGTCCCTATGTCAAGTGGGCGGGGCCGAAGTATGGTGCATTGCCGAGACCGGATACCTGTCCGGAATTCCTAAGAAGGCACCAGAAAACTGGCCTTCAGAGTGGTTCTATATAGATGGCGTCCCCTTCCGGATCCAGTCGGACGGGTCTCCCAAGTTCAAGAACGCCCGCCGAGGGCACGCCTAAGCCGGCGCCCGGGTCCCTCAAGAAGAGGACACAAGGAAATATTCCTCGATGAACAGGATAAAGTTCTTGCCAAATCCGGATGACGATTGTTGAGGTTATGGCGATATGCATAAGACGGGAGTGCAACCGCCCAATATCGGGGAAGCCCATGTGGCATTTCAGCGGGAAGGCGACGCCACCCGCCGCGCCGTAAGGGTCCGGACTCCGCTGCCGCTTTGGCAAGGATATTGTCCGATTTGTACAAAGGGGAAGAGGAGGAATTCCTTCGCATAAAAACACGGGACGGATTCTCCATGTACAGCCCCCCAGAGTGGGTAAGTTGCCATTCTTTTTCCATGCTTTACTTACTCTAGCATTCTTCTGCTAAGATTACTTGCATCAATGCTTTTGAGCAGGAACTAAGGAGGGCCGTAGAAGGAATCTTTAGCCCCTCCCCGCAACCAGAGGACCCTGGAAGGGCCCTAGATCCGGGACTTAAAGTGGATCCGGATATCACTGTGGAGCTTGTCAAAGGGGTATTCTATCAAGCAAGCTGGGATGGCGCCCTAGTGGCCATTACGGCCGACTACCCTGGACTGCTCCCCGCGTCGCGTGTAAGCCGAACTAAGAAACCCTATCCTTCGAAGAGGACTCCCCCTAGGTATTATAATTTACCCTTGAGGCGTCGTTCTATTTGCAGAAACGACGACCGGAGCGAGGGGCCGAGCCCCTAGGGACTCGTCAACCACGGGCGTCCGGATCGGGCAGGCTCAAGAGGAAGGGGGTGAGGGTTGACACACCGCTACAGAGATAAAGTAATAACCTGTCCTGTAATTATAGAATTTGAAATATGACTACGCCCTTTGTGTCTGGCAGGAAGAGGAATAACCGGACTATATCCGGAGACCCTACCAATCACGCCTCCACCAGCTGGGTTCCAGAACCGGCTTCGAGGGCGGAGGCGGACACGGGGCCAGCACCGCGTAGTTCCCCGACGGAGGATGCGGATATGCGTTCGGCCACGAACTCCGAGGTGAAGAGCGCCATGAATCACCGGCGTCGGAGGGCCGTGCTTCAGAACAACATCTTTTCCGAAGAGGCTTTTAATGCCTTCAATTCAGCGGACGCATACGTCCAAGCTGCTCGGGACGGGCTTGCCCAAGCGACAAACCAGTATACCAAAGACATACGGGTAAGAAATTTTGATAAGTATGTATAGTAGTAGCCCCTGAGACTTAGAATAGTTGGGACAACTATTTGAAGGATCAATATATGCACAGGTCCTTGTGGACAAGAATGAACAATTGGCTCGAGAGCTGGAGGCATGCAAGGCCCAGCTGAATGATGCGGTAGCCAAGTTAGGGGGATCCCAGAAGGCCCCCTCTGGTAATATTTGTCTCCATTATACGCAGATGTACCATTTAGTAAATGGCCGGTGCGGTTAGTCTAACAGAAAATTCTGCAGATAATCCCGAGGTGAATCCGGAAGGCGTAATGGGTGACGAATCGCATCTCCAACAGCAGCTAAAGGCTGGCGAGCGCATCCTTACGCAGGTGACGCAAAAGAAGAACAAGCTACAAGATGCCAATATTCGTCTGGACGTGGAATTAAAGGACGTCCGCGCTCAACTGGCGGACTCCGTGAAGGAGAACAAAAGGCTTCGACGCGGCATTTATGGTAAGAGCTCAAGTGAACTGTGTGATAGTTCGGCGAGGAAGTTTTTTGAAAAAAATTTGCTTGCAGGAATGTTAACGGGTCGCCCTGAAGAGGAGATGCCCTCATCTGCCGGTGATTTACTGCAAGAACTTTCGCAGATTGCACGGCGTGCGTCGCGGTGATGCACGGCGTTACTTTCGAGCCTTGTGGCCATCAAGCCTCCTGTCGAATGGCATGGGGGGACTTGCGGACCTGCTTCAAGGAGCCTGGCGGTGCTTCCGTCTATGGAAGATATCAGCATGCCGGCAAGGAGCAAGATAAGCCTAGGCAATGGTGAAGACGCGCTACACCAAGCTGGACCCGAACCATATGGCCGAAGTAGGACCGGCGGGGCCCGATGGGCAAGAAAATCCCGTAAGCCTGGTGTATGACCAGGTAGCGTTAGCCGCTAAGTATTCTCAACAGGATTGTAAGCTAGATAGCCTGTTAGATGGTATAGAGGAGGAATATAGTCAGTCCCAGTCACTATGTAATTTAATGGGCTTAAGTAGCCCCTAGCCGGGTTAAAATCATTTGTCATGGCGGACCTTTTCGCTTCAGCCCCCGGATCCTACGGTCCGGGGTGTATCCGACTACCCGCTCTGTTATACAAAACCGGGGTATGCGTGGAGACCAGGCGTATGGGTCATAAGTGCTTGAACAGACAAGTACCCAACTAGTTATGTTATATTACATGGATAGTAAGAAACATCTTCCGGGAGAATAGTTCGTTAGGGGTTCCTTTCCCGAATGCGCATGCGCCAATGCACATGTCCGGACTGCGAACGATGGCGCAGGATACAAACTTCTGGGGTTTTTTTTGTAACCAACGAATACATCTTTTGTTCACCGATCGAATATTCTCTTAAGGAAACTAGCTTTGGCTTCACCCGGTCGAGGTACACATCCGCTGAACCGGCAAGAATAATCGCAGAGGTGCTCCCCTTATGCCCTAGCCAAATTAACGGGAACATAGGGCATAAACACAAGAGTCAGGCAACCCAGCTTGGCCACATCTTAAGTCATATCGATGCATATAATGGTGAAGAAAAGGCACATATGGGAAAAGAACGCATATGCGATGGGAAAAAAGCCATTTAAAGTAATTATGTCTAACTTCCGAATAGGAAGCCCCCAGGTATGGCTTGCACGCATAGTACGGCCGGAGTAATCCGAGGGTCCGCACTGTATTAAATACTTTGTGTGAAGAGAAGAAGGGGCGAGAAAGGAGAGGAAAGGGGTGGAGCATAATTAAAAAGGAGGGGTAAGGAGACGGACACTGAGTTCGGCATTAGGCGTAGAATCTCCGGAGTCTGGCCGCGTTCCATGGGTTCGGCTCGAGTCTGTTATCGGATGCATTACGTAGACGGTATGCTCCTCCGGTGAGAACTTTGTCAATGACGAAGGGACCTTCTCATTTGGGTTTGAGTTTGTCCTTCTTCTTCTCCGGTAGGCGTAGAACGAGCTCGCCAACATTGTAAGTTTTGGCCCATACTTCTCAGCTTTGATATCGTCGAGCCTGCTGCTGATAGAATGCGGAACGGGCTTTTGCGACATCGCGCTCCTCCTCCAGGGCATCCAAGTTATCCTGCCGATCTAACTCGGCTTCCTTCTCTTCGTACATGTGCACGTGTGGCGAATCATCTATTATGTCGCGGGGTAGTACTGCTTCCGCACCATACACCATGAAAAATGGTGTATATCCGGTGGTGCAATTGGGTGTGGTCCGCAGCCCCCAGAGTACGGAGTCGAGCTCCTCTACCCAGTGCGTATCCGATTCTGTAAGAGATCGCACTAGTCTGGGTTTGATGCCGCTCATGATGAGACCGTTTGCTCGTTCGACCTGGCCGTTTGTTTGGGGGTGGTAGACGGAAGCATAGTCGAGCTTAATGCCCATTTTGCCGCACCAAGTTTTCACTTTGTCAATTGTGAAATTTGAGCCATTATCAGTGATGATGCTATGGGGGACACCGTATTGGTGTACGACCCCGGATATGAAGTCTATCACAGGTCCGGATTCGGCTGTTTTGACTGGTTTGGCTTCTATCCATTTGGTGAACTTGTCCACCATGACCGAGAGGTATTTTTCTTATGGCTTCCCCTTTAAGGGGTCCGACCATATCCAGCCCCGCACGCGAAGGGCCAAGTTATGGGAATTGTTTGGAGAGCGGTAGGGGCATGTGACTCGATTGGCGAAGAGTCGGCAACCGACGAATCTTTGGACAAGGTCCTGTATGTCTCTCGAACCGTTGGCCAATAGAAGCCCGTCTGAATGCCTTGCGACTAGCGCTCGAGCAGCGTGATGTCCGCCATCCGGCATGGATTTCAGCCAAGAGTTGCCGCCCTTCCTCTTGGAGATGCACCTTTGGAGCACTTGTCGCGCTTTTCTTGTAGAGTTCCCTTCGTGGACCTTGTAAGCTTTAGGCGCCGGATTATGCAACGTGCTTCGTTTTGGTCTTGGGAGCTCCTGCCTATTTAGGTAGGCCAAGAAAGTCTCGGTCCACGGGCAATTACGCCATGATTTCGTGGGCGAAGATGTTATTTTGGGGCGAGCCTCCGATTGTGTCTGATGGTTGGAATGCGGGATGTGCTCGGGTCCGTCTTTGGTCTTGCCGGACTCCCCTTCCCATACTACGGATGGCTTGAACAGCCTTTCTAGGAATATGTTAGGTGGGACAGGGCCGCGTTTGGCGCCGATGCGAGCAAGGACGTCCGCCGCTTGATTGTTTTCTCGAGCCACATGGTGGAATTCGAGCCCCTCGAACCGAGCTGATATTTTGAGGACGGCATTACGGTAGGCCGCCATTTTCGGATCCTTGGCATCGAAGTCTCCATTTATTTGTGATATTGCGAGGTTCGAATCCCCGTGCACTTCCAGGCGTTGGATGCCCATAGAGACCGCCATCCGAAGACCATGCAACAAAGCCTCATATTCGGCTGCATTGTTGGAGTTTGTGTAAAGTATTTGGAGGACGTACTGGACCGTGTCTCCTGGTGGGAGACGTCAGGACTACACCTGCTCCCAGTCCAGCCAGCATTTTAGAGCCATCAAAGTACATGATCCGGTTGGAGTATGCGCCGTACTCTTCAGGGAGTTCGGCTTCCGTCCATTCAGCGACAAAGTCGGCCAGTACTTGCGACTTGATGGCCCGCCGTGGTTTGTACATTATGTCGAACGGAAGGAGCTCGATGGCCCATTTAGCAATCCGGCCCATAGCGTCGCGGTTGTTTATTATGTCATTAAGTGGTACTTCAGAGGCTACTGTGATCGAACACTCTTGAAAGTAGTGTCGCAGCTTCCGGATGCCATGAAGACCGTGTATGCTATTTTTGATAGTGTGGGTATCGGGATTTGCATGGGGTGAGGACTGTGGATACGTAATAAACCGCTTTTGGAGCGGGAATTTGTATCCGCCAACCTCTCGTTCGACGCATTTAGTAATCGTGCTTACAACTTGGTGTGTTGCTGCTATGTATAATAGCATAGGCTCGCCGTGTTCGCGCCGTTAGGACCGGATTCTTGGCGATAAGATCTTTATTTCATTGAGTCCGCCGCCGCATCCAAATCCATCGAAGTGTATTGTGCGCCGCAGGAGGCGGTAGAGAGGCAATGCCTTTTCTCCTAGCCTGGAGATAAAGCGGCTCAAAGCGGCCATGCATCCCGCTGAAGGAAATATGCCCTAGAGGCAATAATAAAGTTATTATTTATTTCCTCATATCATGATAAATGTTTATTATTCATGCTATAATTGTATTAACTGGAAACATGATACATGTGTGAATACATAGACAAACTTAAAGTCACTAGTATGCCTCTACTTGACTAGCTCATTAATCAAAGATGGTTATGTTTCCTAACCATAGACATGTGTTGTCATTTGATTAACGGGATCACATCATTAGGAGAATTATGTGATTGACTTGACCCAATCCGTTAGCTTAGCACTTGATCGTTTAGTATGTTGCTATTGCTTTCATCATGACTTATACAAGTTTCTATAACTATGAGATTATGCAACTCCCGTTTTCCGGAGGAACACTTTGTGTGCTACCAAACGTCACAACGTAACTGGGTGATTATAAAGGAGCTCTACAGGTGTCACCAAACGTACATGTTGAGTTGGCGTATTTCGAGATTAGGTTTTGTCACTCCGATTGTCGGAGAGGTATCTCTGGGCCCTCTCGGTAATGTACATCACTATAAGCCTTGCAAGCAATGTAGCTAATGAGTTAGTTACGGAATGATGCATTACGTAATGAGTAAAGAGACTTGCCGGTAACGAGATTGAACTAGGTATTGGATACCGACGATCGAATCTCGGGCAAGTAACATACCGATGACAAAGGAACAACGATGTTGTTATGCGGTTTGATCGATAAAGATCTTCGTAGAATATGTAGGAGACAATATGAGCATCCAGGTTCCGCTATTGGTTATTGACCGGAAACAGTTCTAGGTCATGTCTACATAGTTCTCGAACCCGTAGGGTCCGCACGCTTAACGTTACGATGACAGTTATATTATGAGTTTATAGTTTTTGATGTACCGAAGGTTGTTCGGAGTTCCGGATGTGATTACGGACATAACGAGGAGTCTCGAAATGGTCGAGACATGAGGATTGATATATTGGACGACTATATTCGGACACCGGAATGGTTCCAGGTGTTATCGGATATATACCGAGTCTTGAGGGTTACCGAACCCCCGGAGGTTAATGGGCCTCATGGGCCCAAGTGGAGGAAGAGGAGAGGCGACCAAGGGGCAGCCGCGCGCCCCTCCCCTCCCCCCCCAAGTCTGAATTGGACAAGGAGGGGGGGCGGCGCCCCCCCCCCCTTTCCTTTCCCCCTCTCTCTCCTTCCCTCTCCTCTCCTACTCCAACAAGGAAGGGAGGGAGTCCTACTCCCGGTGGGAGTAGGACTCCTCCTGGCGCTCCTCCTCCTGGCCGGCTGCACCTACCCCCCTTGCTCCTTTATATACGGGGGCAGGGGGCACCCTAGACACACAACAATTGATCCTTGAGATCTCTAGGCCGTGTGTGGTGCCCCCCTCCACCATAGTCCTCGATAATATTGTAGCGGTGCTTAGGCGAAGCCCTGCGATGGTAGAACATCAAGATCATCACCACGCCGTCATGCTAACGGAACTCTTCCCCGACACCTGCTTGGATCGGGTCCGGGATCGTCATCGAGCTGAGCGTGTGCTAGAACTTCGGAGGTGCCGTGGTTTGATGCTTGATCGGTCGGGCCGTGAAGACGTCGACTACATCAACCGCGTTGTTATAACGCTTCCGCTTTCGGTCTCAGGGTACGTGGACAACACTCTCCCCTCTCGTTGCTATGCATCACCATGATCTTGCGTGTGCGTAGGAAATTTTTTGAAATTACTACGTTCCCTAACAGTGGTATCAAAGCCTGGTTTTATGCGTAGATGTTATATGCACGAGTAGAACACAAGTGAGTTGTGGGCGATACATGTCATACTGCTTACCAGCATGTCATACTTTGGTTCGGCGGTATTGTTGGATGAAGCGGCCCGGACCAACATTACGCGTACGCTTACGCGAGACCGGTTCTCCCGACGTGCTTTGCACAGAGGTGGCTAGAGGGTGTCAGTTTCTCCAACTTTAGTTGAACCGAGTATGGCTACGCCCGGTCCTTGCGAAGGTTAAAACAGCACTAACTTGACGTTGTGGTTTTGATGCGTAGGTAAGAACGGTTCTTGCTAAGTCCGTAGCAGCCACGTAAAACTTGCAACAACAAAGTAGAGGACGTCTAACTTGTTTTTGCAGGGCATGTTGTGATGTGATATCGTCAAGACGTGATGCTATATTTTATTGTATGAGATGATCATGTTTTGTAACCGAAGTTATCGGCAATGGCGAGAGCCATATGGTTGTCGCTTTATTGTATGCAATGCAATCGCATACGTAATGCTTTACTTTATCACTAAGCGGTAGCGATAGTCGTAGAAGCGAAGATTGGCGAGGCGACAACGATGCTACGATGGAGATCAAGGTGTCGCGTCGGTGGCGATGGTGATCACGACGGTGCTTCGAGATGGAGATCACAAGCACAAGATGATGATGGCCATATCATATCACTTATATTGATTGCATGTGATGTTTATCCTTTATGCATCTTATCTTGCTTTGATTGACGGTAGCATTTTAAGATGATCTCTCACTAAATTATCAAGAAGTGTTCTCCCGAGTATGCACCGTTGCGAAAGTTCTTCGTCTTTGAGACACCACGTGATGATCGGGTGTGATAGGCTCTATGTTCAAATACAACGGGTGCAAAACAGTTGCACACGCGAATACTCGAGGTTCAAACTTGACGAGCCTAGCATATCTGAGATATGGCCTCGAACACGGAAACCGAAAGGTCGAGCGTGAATCATATAGTAGATATGATCAACATAGTGATGTTCACCATTGAAACTACTCCATCTCACGTGATGATCAGACATGGTTTAGTTGATTTGGATCACGTGATCACTTAGATGACTAGAGAGATGTCTGTCTAAGTGGGAGTTCTTAAGTAATATTATTAATTGAACTTAAATTTATCATAAACTTAGTACCTGATAGTATTTTTCTTGTCTACGTTTGTTGTAGATAGATGGCTCGTGCTGTTGTTCCGTTGAATTTTAATGCGTTCCTTGAGAAAGCTAAGTTGAAAGATGATGGTAGCAATTACACAGACTGGGTCCATAACTCGAGGATTATCCTCATTGCTGCACGAAGAATTACGCACCGAAGCACCGCTGGTGCCGAACCTGCTGCAGATGCAACCGACGCGTTAAGAACGTCTGGCGAGCAAAGCGATGACTACTCGATAGTTCGATGTGCCATGCTTTACGGTTTAGAACCAGGTCTTCAACGACGTTTTGAACGTCATGGAGCATATGAGATGTTCCAGGAGTTGAAGTTAATATTTCAAGCAAATGCCCGGATTGAGAGATATGAAGTCTCCAATAAGTTCTATAGCTGTAGGATGGAGGAGAATAGTTACATCGGTGAACATATACTCAAAATGTCTGGGTATAATAATCACTTGATTCAACTGGGAGTTAATCTTCCGGATGATAGTGTCATTGATAGAATTCTTCAATCACTGCCACCAAGCTACAAGAGCTTCGTGATGAACTATAATATGCAAGGGATGGACAAGACTATTCCCGAGCTCTTCGCAATGCTAAAGGCTGTGGAGGTAGAAATCAAGAAGGAGCATCAAGTGTTGATGGTCAATAAGACCACCAGCCAAGAAGAAGGGCAAAGGGAAGAAGAAGGAACTTCAAGAAGAACAGCAAACAAGTTGTCGCTCAGAGAAGAAACCCAAGTCTGGGCCTAAGCCTCAAACCGAAAGTGCTTCTACCGTAAGAAGATCGGACACTGAAGCGGAACTGCCCCAAGTATTTGGCGGATAAGAAGGATGGCAAGGTGAACAAAGGTATATGTGATATACATGTTATTGATGTGTACCTTACTAATGCTCGCAGAGCACACAGGTATTTGATACTTTGTTACATTGCTAATATTTGCAACTCAAACAGGGACTACGGATTAAGTGAAGATTGGCTAAGGACGAGGTGACGATGCGCGTGGGAAATGGTTCCAAAGTCGATGTGATCGCGGTCGGCACGCTACCTCTACATCTACCATCGGGATTAGTTTTAGACCTAAATAATTGTTATTTGGTGCCAGCATTAAGCATGAACATTATATCTGGATCTTGTTTGATGCGAGACGGTTATTCATTTAAATCAGAGAATAATGGTTGTTCTATTTATATGAGTAATATCTTTTATGGTCATGCACTCTTGAAGAGTGGTCTATTTTTATTGAATCTCGATAGTAGTGATACACATATTCATAATGTTGAAGCCAAAAGATGCAGAGTTGATAATGATAGTGCAACTTATTTGTGGCACTGCCGTTTAGGTCATATCGGTGTAAAACGCATGAAGAAACTCCATACTGATGGACTTCTGGAATCACTTGATTATGAATCACTTGGTACTTGTGAACCGTGCCTCATGGGCAAGATGACTAAAACTCCGTTCTCCGGAACTATGGAGTGAGCAATTGATTTATTGGAAATCATACATACTGATGTATGTGGTCCAATGAATATTGAGGCTCGCAACGGGTATCATTATTTTCTCACCTTCACAGATGATTTGAGCAGATATGGGTATATCTACTTGATGAAACACAAGTCTGAAACATTTGAAAAGTTCAAAGAATTTCAGAGTGAAGTGGAAAATCATCGTAACAAGAAAATAAAATTTCTACGATCTGATCATGGAGGAGAATATTTGAGTTACGAGTTTGGTTTACATTTGAAACAATGCGAATAGTTTAGCAACTCACGCCACCCTAACACCACAACGAAATGGTGTGTCCGAACGTCGTAATCGTGCTTTACTAGATATGGTGCGATCTATGATGTCTCTTACTTGATTTACCGCTATCATTTTGGGGTTATGCTTTAGAGACGGCGCATTCACGTTAAATAGGGCACCATCAAAATTCGTTGAGACGACGCCTTATGAACTGTGGTTTGGCAAGAAACCAAAGTTGTCGTTTCTTAAAGTTTGGGGCCGCGATGCTTATGTGAAGAAACTTCAACCAGATAAGCTCGAACCCAAATCGGAGAAATGTGTCTTCATAGGATACCCAAAAGAGACTATTGGGTACACCTTCTATCACAGATCTGAGGGCAAGATTTTTGTTGCTAAAAACTCGGATCCTTTCTAGAGAAGGAGTTTCTCTCGAAAGAAGTGAGTGGGAGGAAAGTAGAACTTGATGAGGTAACTGTACCTGCTCCCTTATTGGAAAGTAGTGAAGGAAATATGCCCTAGAGGCAATAATAAAGTTATTATTTATTTCCTTATATCATGATAAATGTTTATTATTCATGCTAGAATTGTATTAACCGGAAACATAATACATGTGTGAATACATAGACAAACAGATAGTCACTAGTATGCCTCTACTGGACTAGCTCATTAATCAAAGATGGTTGTGTTTCCTAACCATAGACATGTGTTGTCATTTGATTAATGGGATCACCTCATTAGGAGAATGATGTGATTGACATGACCCATTCCGTTAGCTTAGCACTTGATCGTTTAGTATATTGCTAATGCTTTCTTCATGACCTATACATGTTCCCGTAACTATGAGATTATGCAACTCCGTTTACGGAGGAACACTTTGGTACTACCAAACGCGTCAACGAATCGGGTGATTATAAAGGAGTACTACAGGTGTCTCCAAAGGTACTTGTTGGGTTGGCGATTTGAGATTAGGTTTTGTCACTCCGATTGTCGGAGAGGTATCTCTGGGCCTTCTCGGTAATACACATCACTTAAGCCTTGCAAGCATTACAACTAATGAGTTAGTTGTGAGATGATGTATTACGAACGAGTAAAGAGACTTACCGGTAACGAGATTGAACTAGGTATTGGATACCGACGATCGAATCTCGGGTAAGTAACATACCGATGACAAAGGGAACAACGGATGTCGTTATGCGGTTTGACCGATAAAGATCTTCGTAGAATATGTAGGAACCAATATGAGCATCCAGGTTCCGCTATTGGTTATTGACCGAGAATGGTTCTAGGTCATGTCTACATAGTTCTCGAACCCGTAGGGTCCGCACGCTTAACGCTTCGATGACAGTTCATTATGAGTTTATAAGTATTGATGTACCAAGGTTGTTCGAGTCCGGATATGATCACGGACATGACGAGGAGTCTCGAAATGGTCGAGACATAAAGATTGATATATTGGAAGCCTATGTTTGGACTTGGAAGGGTTCCAATGAAAACAGAAGTTACCGAACACCGGGAGTTACGGAACCCCGGGGTATATGGGCCTTAATGGGCCACAAGGGAGAAGAGGAAGGGCCGGCCAGGGCAGGCCGCGCGCCCCCTTCCCCCCTCTAGTCCGAATAGGACAAGGAGAGGGGCGGCGCCCCCTTTCCTCTTCCCTCCCCAATCCTACTCCAACTAGGAGAAGGGGGGAGTCCTACTCCCGGTGGGAGTAGGACTCCTCCAGGCGCGCCTCCCTAGGGCCGGCCGCACCCCCCCCTTTGCTCCTTTATATACGGGGGCAGGGGGGCACCCCATGACACACAAGTTGATCTACGGATCGTTCCTTAGCCGTGTGCGGTGCCCCCCTCCACCATATTCCACTTCGGTCATATCGTCGTAGAGCTTAGGCGAAGCCCCGCGCGGAGAAGTCATATCGTCGCGAGCTTAGGCGAAGCCCTGCGTCCGTGGAGCATCAACATCGTCACCACACCGTCGTCGACGGAACTCATCCCGACACTTTGCTGGATCGGAGTCCGGGATCGTCATCGAGCTGAACGTGTGCGTAACTCGGAGGTGCCGTGACGTTCGGTGCTTGGATCGGTCGGATCGTGAAGACGTCGACTACATCAACAGCGTTGTTATAACGCTTCGCTTTCGGTCTCACGAGTGCGTGGACGGACACTCTCCCCTCTCGTTGCTATGCCATCACCATGGTCTTGCGTGTTCGTGAGGAAATTTTTGAAATTACTACGTTCCCCAACAAAGGCATCCGAGCCTGGTTTTATGCGTTGATGTCATATGCACGAGTAGAACACAAGTGAGTTGTGGGCGATATAAGTCATACTGCTTACCAAAGATGTCATACTTTGGTTCAGCGGTATTGTGAGATGAAGCGCCCGGACCGACATTACGCGACGCTTACGCGAGACTGGTTTCACCGCTCCGAGCACTCGTTGCTTAAAGGTGACCGGCGGTGTCTGCTCTCTCACTTTAGTTGAACTGAGTGTGGCTACGCCCGGTCCTTGCGAAGGTTAAAACAGCACCAACTTGACAAACTATCGTTGTGGTTTTGATGCGTAGGTAAGAACGGTTCTTGCTCAGCCCGTAGCAGCCACGTAAAACTTGCAACAACAAAGTAGAGGACGTCTAACTTGTTTTTGCAGGGCATGTTGTGATGTGATGTGGTCAAGACGTGATGCTATATTTTATTGTATGAGATGATCATGTTTTGTAACCGAGTTATCGGCAATGGCGAGGAGCCATATGGTTGTCGCTTTATTGTATGAAATGCAAGCGCCATGTAATTGCTTTACTTTATCACTAAGCAAGAGCGATAGTCGTAGAAACAATAGTTGGCGAGACGACAACGATGCTACGATGGAGATCAAGGTGTCGCGCCGGTGACGATGGTGATCATGACGGTGCTTGGCGATGGAGATCACAAGCACAAGATGATGATGACCATATCATATCACTTATATTGATTGCATGTGATGTTTATCCTTTATGCATCTTATCTTGCTTTGATTGACGGTAGCATTATAAGATGATCTCTCACTAAAATTATCAAGAAGTGTTCTCCTGAGTATGCACCGTTGCCAAAGTTCAGTAGTACCCGCACACCACGTGATGATCGGTGTGATAAGTTCTCGTCCATCTACAACGGGTGCAAAACAGTTGCACACGCGAATACTCAAAGTTAAACTTGACGAGCCTTGCATATAACAGATATGGCCTCGAACACGGAGACCGAAAGGTCGAACGTGAATCATATAGTAGATATGATCAACATAGTGATGTTCACCATTGAAACTACTCCATCTCACGTGATGATCGGACATGGTTTAGTTGATTTGGATCACGTAATCACTTAGATAACTAGAGATGTGTCTGTCTAAGTGGGAGTTTTTAATATGATTAATTAAACTTAAATTTATCATGAGCTTAGTACCGATAGTATTTTGCTTGTCTATGTTTATTTGTAGATAGATGGCTCGTCTTTGTTGTTCCGTTGAATTTTAATGCGTTCCTTGAGAAAGCAAAGTTGAAAGATGATGGTAGCAATTACACGGATCGGGTCCGTAATTTGAGGATTATCCTCATTGCTGCACGTAAAAATTACGCCCCGGAAGCACCGCTGGGTGACAGTGCCTGCTGCAGAGCTGAGCGAGAAGTTGTGAACGTCTGGCAAAGCAAAGCGATGACTACTCAATAGTTCGATGTGCCATGCTTTACGGCTTAGAACCGGGTCTTCAACGACGTTTTGAGCGTCATGGAGCATATGAGATGTTCCAGAGTTGAAGTTAATATTTCAAGCAAATGCCCGGATTGAGAGATATGAAGTCTCCAATAAGTTCTATAGCTGCAAGATGGAGGAGAATAGTTCATCGGTGAACATATACTCAAAATGTCCGGGTATAATAATCACTTGATTCAACTGGGAGTTACTCTTCCGATGATAGTGTCATTGATGTAATTCTCCAATCACGCCACCAAGCTACAAGAGCTTCGTGATGAACTATAATATGCAAGGAATGACTAAGACAATTCTGAGCTCTTCGCAATGCTAAAAGCCGCGGAGGTAGAAATCAAGAAAGAGCATCAAGTGTTGATGGTCAACAAGACCACTAGTTTCAAGAAAAAGGGCAAAGGGAAGAAGAAGGGAAACTTCAAAAAGAACAGCAAGAAAGTTCTTGATCAAGAGAAGAAACCCAAGTCCGGACCTAAACCTGAAATCGAGTGTTTTTACTGCAAGCGATGGACATCGGAAGCGGAACTGCCCCAAGTATTTGGCGGATAAGAAGGATGGCAAGGTGAACAAAGGTATATGTGATATACATGTTATTGATGTGTACCTTACTAGAGCTCGTAGTAGCACTGGTATTTGATACTGGTTCATTGCTAATATTTGCAACTCAAAGCAGGACTACTGGAATAGACGAGCACCGCAAAGGACGAGGTGACGATGCGCGGGAAATGGTTCCAAAGTCAATGTGATCGCGATCGGCACGCTACCTCTACATCTACCTTCGGGATTAGTTTTAGACCTAAATAATTGTTATTTGGTGCCGCGTTGAGCATGAACATTATATCTGGATCTTGTTTGATGCGAGACGGTTATTCATTTAAATCAGAGAATAATGGTTGTTCTATTTATATGAGTAATATCTTTTATGGTCATGCACCCTTGAAGAATGGTCTATTCTTGTTGAATCTCGACAGTAGTGATACACATATTCATAATGTTGAAACCAAAAGATGCAGAGTTGATAATGATAATGCAACTTATTTGTGGCACTGCCGTTTAGGTCATATCGGTGTAAAACGCATGAAGAAACTCCATACTGATGGGCTTCTGGAATCACTTGATTATGAATCACTTGGTACTTATGAACCGTGCCTCATGGGCAAGATGACCAAAACGCCGTTCTCGGAACTATGGAGCGAGCAACTGATTTGTTGGAAATCATACATACTGATGTTTGTGGTCCAATGAATGTTGAGGCACGCGGCGGGTATCGTTATTTTCTCACCTTCACAGATGATTTGAGTAGATATGGGTATATTTACTTAATGAAACACAAATCTGAAACATTTGAAAAGTTCAAAGAATTTCAGAGTGAAGTGGAAAATCATCGTAACAAGAAGATAAAATTTCTACGATCTGATCGTGGAGGAGAATATTTGAGTTACGAGTTTGGTTTACATTTGAAACAATGTGGAATAGTTTAGCAACTCACGCCACCCGAACACCACAGAGAAATGGTGTGTCCGAACGTCGAATCGTATTTTACTTGATATGGTGCGATCTATGATGTCTCTTCTTGATTTACCGCTATCGCTTTTGGGGATATGCTTTAGAGACGGCCGCATTCACGTTAAATAGGGCACCATCTAAATCCGCTGAGACGACACCGTATGAACTGTGGTTTGGCAAGAAACCAAAGTTGTCGTTTCTTAAAGTTTGGGGCTGCGATGCTTATGTGAAGAAACTTCAACCGATAAGCTCGAACCCAAATCGGAAAAATGTGTCTTCATAGGATACCCAAAGGAGATCATTGGGTACACCTTCTATCACAGATCTGAAGGCAAGATTTTCGTTGCTAAATTCGGATCCTTTCTAGAGAAGGAGTTTCTCTCGAAAGAAGTGAGTGGGAGGAAAGTAGAACTTGATGAGATAATCAGATTCTGCTCCCTTATTGGAAAGTAGTTCATCACAAGAAATGGTTCTGTGACAACTACACCAATTAGTGAGGAAACTAATGATGATGATCATGAAGCTTGGATCAAGTTACTACTGAACTCGTGGTCAACCAGAGTAAAATACGCACAGAGTGGTACGGTAATCCTATTCGGAAGTCATGTTACTTGACCATGGCGAACCTACAAACTATGAAGAAGCGATGGTGAGCCCAGATTCGCAAAATGGTGGAAGCCATGAAATCTGAGATGGGATCCATGTATGAGAACAAAGTATGGACTTTGGTTGACTTGCCCGATGATCGGCAAGCCATTGAGAATAAATGGATCTTTAAGAAGAAGACCGCGCCGATGGTAATATAATCGTCTACAAAGCTCGACTTGTTGCGAAAGGTTTTCGACAAGTTCAAGGGTTGACTACGATGAGACTTTCTCACCGTGAAGCGATGCTTAAGTCTGTCCGAATCATGTTAGCAATTGCCGATTTTATGATTATGAAATTTGGCAAATGGATGTAAAACTGCATTCTTGAATGGATTTCTAGAAGAAGAGTTGTATATGATGCAACCAGAAGGTTTTGTCGATCCAAAGGGTACTAACAAGGTGTGCAAGCTCCAATGATCAATTTATGGTCCGGTGCAAGCCTCTCGGAGTTGGAATAAACGCTTTGATAGTGTGATCAAAGCATATGGGTTTATATGAGACTTTTGGAGAAGCCTCAGATTTACAAGAAAGTGAGTGGGAGCTCAGAGCATTTCTAATATTATATGTGGACGACATATTATTGATTGGAAATGATATAGAATTTCTGGATAGCATAAAGGATACTTGAATAAAAGTTTTTCAATGAAAGACCTCGGTGAAGCTGCTTACATATTGGGCATCAAGATCTATAGAGATAGATCAAGACGCTTAATTGACTTTCACAAAGCACATACCTTGATAAAGTTTTGAAGAAGTTCAAAATGGATCGCAAAGAAAGGTTTTTACCAGATTACAAGGTGTAAGATTGAGTCGACTCAATGCCCGACCACAATGCAGAAGATAGAGAGAAATGAAAGATGTTCCTATGCTTCACCATAGGCTCTATCATGTATCAATGTTGTGTACCGGACCGACATATGCTTAGCTGTAAGCTTGGCAGGAAGGTACCAAAGTAATCCAGAGTGGATCATCGACAGCGGTCAAGAACATCCCAAATACGAAAAGGACTAAGGATATGTTTCTCAGATATGGAGGTGACAAAGAGCTAGTCGTAAATGGTTACGCCGATGCAAGCTTTGACACGATCCGGACGATTCTAAATCGCAAACCGGATACGTATTTTTATTAAACGGTGGAGCTGTCGGTTGGTGCAGTTCTAAACAAAGCGTCGTGGCGGGATCTACATGTGAAGCGGAGTACATAGCTGCTTCGAAGCAGCAAATGGAGGAGTCTGGATGAAAGAGTTCATTTCCGATCTAGGTGTTATACCTAGTGCATCGGGACCAATGAAGATCTTCTGTGACAATATTGTGCAATTGCCTTGGCAAAGGAATCCAGATTTCACAAGAGGACCAAGCATATCAAGAGACGCTTCAATTCCATTCGGGACCAAGTCCAAGTGGGAGACATAGAGATTTGCAAAATACATACGGATCTGAATGTTGCGACCCGTTGACTAAGCCTCTTCCACGAGCAAAACATGATCAGCACCAAGACTCCATGGGTGTTAGAATCATTACCGTGTAATCTAGATTATTGACTCTAGTGCAAGTGGGAGATGAAGGAAATATGCCCTAGAGGCAATAATAAAGTTATTATTTATTTCCTTATATCATGATAAATGTTTATTATTCATGCTAGAATTGTATTAACCGGAAACATAATACATGTGTGAATACATAGACAAACAGATAGTCACTAGTATGCCTCTACTTGACTAGCTCATTAATCAAAGATGGTTGTGTTTCCTAACCATAGACATGTGTTGTCATTTGATTAATGGGATCACCTCATTAGGAGAATGATGTGATTGACATGACCCATTCCGTTAGCTTAGCACTTGATCGCTTAGTATATTGCTAATGCTTTCTTCATGACCTATACATGTTCCTGTAACTATGAGATTATGCAACCCCGTTTACGGAGGAACACTTTGGTACTACCAAACGTCCACAACGAATCGGGTGATTATAAAGGAGTACTACAGGTGTCTCCAAAGGTACTTGTTGGGTTGGCGATTTCGAGATTAGGTTTTGTCACTCCGATTGTCGGAGAGGTATCTCTGGCCTTCTCGGTAATACACATCACTTAAGCCTTGCAAGCATTACAACTAATGAGTTAGTTGTGAGTTGATGTATTACGGAACGAGTAAAGAGACTTACCGTAACGAGATTGAACTAGGTATTGGATACCGACGATCGAATCTCGGGTAAGTAACATACCGATGACAAAGGGAACAACGATGTCGTTATGCGGTTTGACCGATAAAGATCTTCGTAGAATATGTAGGAACCAATATGAGCATCCAGTTCCGCTATTGGTTATTGACCGAGAATGGTTCTAGGTCATGTCTACATAGTTCTCGAACCCGTAGGGTCCGCACGCTTAACGCTTCGATGACGCTCATTATGAGTTTATAAGTATTGATGTACCAAGGTTGTTCGAGTCCCGGATATGATCACGGACATGACGAGGAGTCTCGAAATGGTCGAGACATAAAGATTGATATATTGGAAGCCTATGTTTGGACTTCTAAGGGTTCCAATGAAAACAGAAGTTACCTAACACCGGGAGTTACTGGAACCCCGGGGGTATATGGGCCTTAATGGGCCACAAGGAGAAGAGGAAGGGCCGGCCAGGGCAGGCCGCCCCCCCCCTCTAGTCCGAATAGGACAAGGAGAGGGGGCGCCTCTTCCCTCTTCCCCCTCCCCAATCCTACTCCAACTAGGAGAAGGGGGTCCTACTCCCGGTGGGAGTAGGACTCCTCCAGGCGCGCCTCCCTAGGGCCGGCCGCACCCCCCCTTGCTCCTTTATATACGGGGGCAGGGGGGCACCCCATGACACACAAGTTGATCTACGGATCGTTCCTTAGCCGTGTGCGGTGCCCCCTCCACCATATTCCACTTCGGTCATATCGTCAGAGAGCTTAGGCGGCCTGCGCTACGAGAAGTCATATCGTCATGGAGCTTAGGCGAAGCCCTGCGTCGGTGGAGCATCAACATCGCCACCATGCCGTCGTCGACGGAACTCATCCCCGACACTTTGCTGGATCGGAGTCCGGGGATCGTCATCGAGCTGAACGTGTGCAAAACTAGGAGGTGCCGTACGTTCGGTGCTTGGATCGGTCGGATCGTGAAGACGTACGACTACATCAACCGCGTTGTTATAACGCTTCCGCTTTCGGTCTACGAGGGTACGTGGACGGACACTCTCCCCTCTCGTTGCTATGCCATCACCATGGTCTTGCGTGTTCGTAGGAAATTTTTTGAAATTACTACGTTCCCCAACAAGTAGTTCATCACAAGAACCGGTTCCTGTGACAACTACACCAATCAGTGAGGAAGCTAATGATACTGATCATGAAACTTCAGATCAAGTTACTACCGAACTTCGTAGGTCTACCAGAGTAAGATCCGCACCAGAGTAGTACGGTAATCCTATTCTGGAAGTCATGTTACTTGACCATGGCGAACCCACGAACTATGAGGAAGCGATGATGAGCCCAGATTCCACAAAATGGCTTGAGGCCATGAAAACTGAGATGTGATCCATGTATGAGAACAAAGTATGGACTTTGGTTGACTTGCCCGATGATCGGCAAGCCATAGAAAATAAATGGATCTTCAAGAAGAAGACTGACGTTGATGGTAATGTAACTGTCTACAAAGCTCGACTTGTTGCAAAAGGTTTTTGACAAGTTTAAGGGGTTGACTACGATGAGACTTTCTCACCCGTAGCGATGCTTAAGTCTGTCCGAATCATGTTAGCAATTGCCGCATTTTATGATTATGAAATTTGGCAAATGGATGTCAAAACTGCATTCCTGAATGGATTTCTGGAAGAAGAGTTGTATATGATGCAACCGAAAGGTTTTGTCGATCCAAAAGGTGCTAACAAAGTGTGCAAGCTCCAGCGATCCATTTATGGACTGGTGCAAGCCTCTCGAGTTGGAATAAACGCTTTGATAGTGTGATCAAAGCATATGGTTTTATACAGACTTTTGGAGAAGCCTGTATTTACAAGAAAGTGAGTGGGAGCTCTGTAGCATTTCTGATATTATATGTAGATGACATATTATTAATTGGAAATGATATAGAATTTCTGGATGGCATAAAGGGATACTTGAATAAAAGTTTTTCAATGAAAGACCTCGGTGAAGCTACTTACATATTGGGCATCAAGATCTATAGAGATAGATCAAGACGCTTAATTGGACTTTCACAAAGCACATACCTTGATAAAGTTTTGAAAAAGTTCAAAATGGATCAGGCAAAGAAAGGGTTCTTTCCCGTGTTACAAGGTGTGAACTTGAGTCAGACTCAATGCCCGACCACAGCAGAAGATAGAGAGAAAATGAAAGATGTTCCCTATGCTTCAGCCATAGGCTCTATCATGTATGCAATGTTGTGTACCAGACCGACGTGTGCTTAGCAATAAGCTTGGCGGTAGGTACCAAAGTAATCCAGAGGGATCATCGACAGCGGTCAAGAATATCCTGAAATACCGAAAAGGACTAAGGATATGTTTCGCTTATGGAGGTGACAAAGAGCTAGTCGTAAATGGTTACGCCGATGCAAGCTTTGACACCGATCCGGACGATTCTAAATCGCAAATCAGATACGATTTAAATTGAACGGTGGAGCCGCTCGGTTAGTGCGATTCTAAACAAAGCGTCGTGGTGGGATCTACATGCGAAGCGGAGTACATAGCTGCTTCGAAGCAGCAAATGAAGGAGTCTGGATGAAAGAGTTCATTTCCAATCTAGGTGTCATACCTAGTGCATCAGGACCAATGAAGATCTTCTGTGACAATACTGGTGCAATTGCCTTGGCAAAGGAATCCAGATTTCACAAGAGGACCAAGCACATCAAGAGACGCTGAAAGCACAAGTGCTCCCTAGGTGGTTTTGGTAATTAATGTCAACATATCTCTTGTTGGACTAACACTTTTATCTAGTATGTTTCAGATAAGTTCAACAATGGAGTGGCACGGACTAAAGGATGTGGGAACTCCTTCAAGATGCTAAGGACAAAGGATTGGCTCAAGCTTCAAGCTCAAGACTCTTCATTTTACATTTTAGTGATCCAAGATCACATTGAGTCTATAGGAAAAGCCAATACTATCAAGGAGGGATGAGGTGTTGCTTAATGAGCCTCTTGCTTCAAGTGCTTAGTGATATGCTCCAAATACCCTCAATTACTTTCCCACTTCCACACATATGTCCTAAAACCTAAAGTCAAACTCGCCCCATTGCGATTCTTCCTATCCGCGCCACCGAAGTTTGGATGTCTTAGCCACCGCCAAAAACCCTAGGCAAATCGATCTCACGGATAGGGATCTCGGTCTCACTGAGATGGGATTGTAATCTCTTTGTGTATGTCCATTATCAAAATTGGTCTCACCGAGTTTGAGCAATCGGTACTACCGAGATTACAATGCAAACTTTCTGGTTCACTCATTATCAAAATCTGTCCCACCGAGTTTGAGTAATCGGTCCAACTGAGTTTGCCTGACCAACTCTCTGGTTAGCTAATTACCAAAATCGGTCTCACCGAGTTTGTGTAATCGGTCTCACCGAGATTACGTTATGCCCTAAACCTAACCATATCGGTCCTACCGAGTTGCATTTCGTCCCATCGAAAATCCTAACGGTCACTAGATTTGCTGAATCGGTCCGACCGAAGTTTCTCAATTCGGTCCCACCGAGTTTGGCAAATTGTGTGTAACGGTTAGATTTTGTGTGGAGGCTATATATACCCCTCCACCTCCTCTTCATTCGTGGAGAGAGCCATCGACCGAACCTACACTTCCAAAGATCCTATTTCTCGAGAGAGAACTACCTACTCATGTGTTGAGGCCAAGATATTCCATTCCTATCATATGAATCTTGATCTCTAGCCTTCCTCAAGTTGCTTTCCACTCAAACCCTCTTTCCACCAGATCCAAATCCTATGAGAGAGAGTTGAGTGTTGGGGAGACTATCATTTGAAGGACAAGAGCAAGGAGTTCATCATCAACGCACCATTTGTTACTTCTTGGAGAGTGGTGTCTCCTAGATTGGCTAGGTGTCACTTGGGAGCCTCCGACAAGATTGTGGAGTTGAACCAAGGAGTTTGTAAGGGCAAGGAGATCGCCTACTTCGTGAAGATCTACCGCTAGTGAGGCAAGTCCTTCGTGGGCGACGGCCATGGTGGGATAGACAAGGTTGCTTCTTCGTGGACCCTTCGTGGGTGGAGCCCTCCGTGGAATCGCGCAACTGTTACCCTTCGTGGGTTGAAGTCTCCATCAACGTGGATGTACGATAGCACCACCTATCGGAACCACGACAAAAACATCCGTGTCTCCAATTGCGTTTGAATCCTCCAAACCCTTCCCTTTACTTTCTTGCAAGTTGCATGCTTTACTTTCCGCTGCTCATATACTCTTTGCATGCTTGCTTGTTATGTATTGAAAAAGTTAAACTTGTGCCTAAACTCCACTTAAACTTTAATAAGGTTAAAACTGCAACTTTGGTACTTAGTGTCTAATCACCCCCCTCTAGACACCTCTTCTCAAGATCCTCAGACGCTTCAATTCCATCCGGACCAAGTCCAGTGGGAGATATAGAGATTTGCAAGATACATACGGATCCGAATGTTGCGCACCCATTGACTAAGCCTCTTCCACGAGCAAAACATGATCAGCACCAAGACTCCATGGGTGTTAGAATCATTACTGTGTAATCTAGATTATTGACTCTAGTGCAAGTGGGAGACAGAAGGAAATATGCCCTAGAGGTAATAATAAAGTTATTATTTATTTCCTCGTATCATGATAAATGTTTATTCATGCTATAATTGTATTAACCGGAAACATGATACATGTGTGAATACATAGACAAACTTAAAGTCACTAGTATGCCTCTACTTGACTAGCTCATTAATCAAAGATGGTTATGTTTCCTAACCATAGACATGTGTTGTCATTTGATTAACGGGATCACATCATTAGGAGAATGATGTGATTGACTTGACCCATTCCGTTAGCTTAGCACTTGATCATTTAGTATGTTGCTATTGCTTTCTTCATGACTTATACAAGTTCCTATAACTATGAGATTATGCAACTCCTGTTTGCCGGAGGAACACTTTGTGTGCTACCAAACGTCACAACGAATCGGGTGATTATAAAGGAGCTCTCTGGTGTCACCAAAGGTACATGTTGAGTTGGCGATTTCGAGATTAGGTTTTGTCACTCCGATTGCTCGGAGAGGTATCTCTGGGCCCTCTCGGTAATGTACATCACTATAAGCCTTGCAAGCAATGTAGCTAATGAGTTAGTTACGAATGATGCATTACATAACGAGTAAAGAGACTTGCCGATAACGAGATTGAACTAGGTATTGATACCGATGATCGAATCTCTGCAAGTAACATACCGATGACAAAGGGAACAACGATGTTGTTATGCGGTTTGACCGACAAAGATCTTCGTAGAATATGTAGGAGCCAATATGAGCATCCGTGTTCCGCTATTGGTTATTGACCGAAACAGTTCTAGGTCATGTCTACATAGTTCTCGAACCCGTAGGGTCCGCACGCTTAACGTTACGATGACGATTATATTATGAGTTTATAGTTTTGATGTACCAAGGTTGTTCGGAGTTCGGATGTGATTATGGACATAACGAGGAGTCTCAAATGGTCGAGACATGAAGATTGATATATTGACGACTATATTCGGACACCGGAATGGTCCCGTGTTATCGGATATATATATCGAGTACCGGGGTTACCGAACCCCCGGAGGTTAATGGGCCTCATGGGCCCAAGTGGAGGAAGAGGAGAGGCGGCAAGGGGCAGCCAGCCCCCCCCCTCCAAGTCCGGATTGACAAGGAGGGGGCGGCGCCTCTTCCTTTCCCCTCTCCTTCCTCTCTCTCTCGGGCGCGCCTCCTCCGGCCGGCCGCACCACCCCCTTGCTCCTTTATATATGGGGCAGGGGGCACCCTAGACACACAACAATTGATCCTTGAGATCTCTTAGCTGCAGCGGTGCCCCTCCACCATAGTCCTCAGTAATATTGTAGCGGTGCTTAGGCGAAGCCTCGCGACGAGTAGAACATCAAGATCGCCACCACGCCGTCAGGTCGACGGAACTCTTCCCCGACACCCTGCTGGATCGGAGTCCGGGGATCGTCATCGAGATGAACGTGTGCTAGAATCCTTTTATAGCTCATCATTTATTGGCAAAGATAGAAAAGGTCAATATGAAGGAGGAGAAAGAAACAATAGTAACGTGGTCCCGGGCATCTAGCATTCTACCCACAATGGTTGGCCATACAATCACGATTCATAATGGAAAGGAACATATACCTATTTACATAACAAATCCTATGGTAGGTCGCAAATTGGGGCAATTCGTGCCAACTTGAAGTATTAATCATATATTTAGGATACCAAGAAAGCACATCAGATCATAATATATATCAATACCCTCTAATATATATCAATATTCCCCTTCTTTTTTCTATGCAAAAAAAGATATAGTAAAGTAAGTGATTCCATAAATTTACGCAGTTGCCCAAGAAATCACTATATATTCTTAATCAACGCCTTATATAGAGAGAGAACGGCCCTCACAAATTGAAAATACTAATTTGTTAACTCGGAGGTGCCGTAGTTTCGGTGCTTGATCGATCGGGCCGTGAAGACGTATGACTACATCAACTGTGTTGTTATAACGCTTCTGCTTTCGGTCTACGAGGGTACGTGGACAACACTCTCCCCTCTCGTTGTTATGCATCACCATGATCTTGCGTGTGCGTAGGAATTTTTTTGAAATTACTACGTTCCCTAACACCGGCTAGCTTCTGGATGTGCTTGAGGTCTGTTGGTATAGCCAACTGAGACAGAGCTCGGATTTCTGTCGAGTTCGCTTCAATTCCTCTATTGGAAACAATGAAGCCGAGCAGTTTCCCCGATGGGACGCCGAAGACGCATTTTTCCGAATTCAACTTAATGTCATATGTCCGGAGGTTATCGAATGTGAGCCTCAAGTCATCTATCAGGGTTTCGACGTGTCTAGTTTTTATGATCACGTCGTCCACATATGCTTCCACTGTTTTGCCGATTTGTTTTCCAGGCATGTTTGAATCATGCGTTGATAGGTTGCGCCGGCATTCTTGAGCCCGAAGGGCATAGTGTTGAAGCAAAAAGGGCCATATGGCGTTATAAAAGCTGTTGCAGCTTGGTCAGACTCTGCCATCTTTATTTGATGGTATCCAGAGTATGCATCGAGAAAACACAACGAGTCGTGTCCAGCTATGGCATCGATGATTTGATCGATGCGAGGGAGGGGAAAGGGATCCTTGGGGCAAGCCTTGTTGAGGTCTTTGAAGTCAACGATAGGCGCCAGATTTGTCCTTCTTGGTACCATCACCAAATTTGCCACCAATCCGGATGTTTGATATCTCGATGAATCCGCCTCGAGTAGCTTGGCTAACTCTTCCCCATTGCTCGTCGTTTAGGCTCGAGAATCGCCTCGAGATTTGCTTGATGGTTTATATCCTTTTAGAATATTGAGGCTGTGTTTGGCCATCTGCGTGGGATGCCCGGCATGTCCGATGGGTGCCAAAGAAAATGTCCCAATTCTCGCAGAAGAAATCTCGTAGAGCGGCGTCAATCGCGGGCTCACCTGTGTCCCGATGGAAGCTGTCTTCGTGGGGTCCGCTGGATGGACCTCGAATTTGACTATCTCGTCTGCGAGCTTAAATGAGGTGGACTTGGGTCACTTGTCTAGTATCACGTCGTCCCTGTCCACAAGTGGCCCAGATGTTGTTAACTCTTCTACCGCTAGGGCTTCAGACATCGCTTCCAAGGCTAGAGCTGCGGTTTTATTTTCGCGCAAGTGCAACGTCTGGATCATCGGCTAGAGTGATGATTCCATTGGGTCCGGCATTTTAAGCTTCATGTACCCATAATGGGGTACAACTTGAAAGCTTGTAAATGCGTCCCGCCCTAGAAGGGCGTGGTATCCGCTGCTAAAAGGAGCCACCTGGAATGTGATTTTCTCGGACCTATAATTCTCCAGGGTGCTGAATACCACATCGAGTGTGATTTTTCCCGCATACCGCGCTTGCCGAGTAGGGATAATTCCCCTGAAGTTCGTGCCACTTTGTTCAATGCGACTTTTATCAATCTCCATCTTGCTGAGTGTTTCTTCATAAATCAGATTTAATCCGCTTCTGCCGTCCATGAGTACTTTAGTGAGCCGAAAGTCATCTACGATCGGACTAAGGACCAGAGCGGCTGGTGCCCGGACAGCCCGGAATCGAGGTTCATCACTGGCAATAAAAGTTATAGCGATTGTCGCTCCAAGGGTTTATTTTTGCCACATGGTAAATTTCAGCGAGCTTCGACGAGCTTCGCTTGCGCCTATTGTTCGAGGCAAAAGTCTCAAAGACCGTTAGTACCGTATTGTGTTCGGCCGGCGGATGTTGTTCCGCTTTATGGCCCACAAGAAGATCTCGCCACTTTTGCCACCGCCGAGTATCCAACATGCCTTAAGGCTATGAGTAGGTGTGTTATCCGGAGTACTGTGGAGCTTACATGGCCCGTCAAGCCATTCTTCCAATACGGATCCCCGCCATGGGGTGGGCTTTGGTTTCTTGGGGTTGGGTCTGACGACTTACGAGAGTTCGTCCGTTTAGTTCGGACAAAGGTTTTGGTGAGAGCAAGATTATCCCAAAATTCTGTTTGGGTTTTCAAGTGTTTCCATCGCACAAGATTTCCGTATTATGGTTGCCAAGTCCGCTGGCGCACTATGTCGTCGGCTTATAGCATTGAGGAGTCCTTCGTCCGTGCAGTTTTTGCGTAAAAGTGAGACCATGTTCTCTTCAAGGCAGTCCGGACCTTGTTAAGCGCAAGGAGGAGTCTGGCCCAGTAGCGATGTGCGGTTTCCTGGGGCTCTTGCCTGATGCGGGAGAGACAGTTTTGGTCCAGGCAGGTGTTGTTAGCAGAATCCCGATTTTGATCCGATCTAACGCCCAAGGGCGCGGGCGGTCCCGAGCTCAACAGCTCAGAATCCGGAGTGCCCAATTTCTTCGGCCCAATGCCCGATTCTAAGTCCGGGACCTGGGTCAGGTTTTCCTTTGAGCGGGTCTTTGGCTCAAGGAGTTCGGTGATCCGAACATAACTTGTCCTCAAAGTTGAGGGGCAATCCACGTGTGGTTCTTCAACTATCGCTATCTCATGGGTGGCCGGCAGGGACCTGATATCCCTTTGGTCGGGTTTAAGCCCAATCTGGTCGTAGTCTTTAGCGACTCCCAGAGCAGCGATGCGATCCAAGAGTTCGTTAAGGGAGGAGAGCTCCATTGGATCCATCTGTTCGGCAAGTTTCGAACTGACGCAAAGGTTACTATTGATGACCCGAGAAGTCATCTTCGGCGCCACCGCCGATGGGGCGGCCATGATGAAGCCGCCGAGCCGGAGCGTCTGGCCCACAGCCAGAGCCCCCTCCAAGGTAATGTCGTCCTTGACAATGAGGCGAGCCATCGAGCCTTGTGGCGACGTCACATAGGAATTCTCAATGAAAGCACCAATGTCGGTGTCAAAACCAGCGGATCTCAGGTAGGGGGTCCCGATCTGTGCGTCAAGGCTGATGGTAACAGGAAGCAAGGGATACAGATGTTTACCCAGGTTCGGGCCCTCTCGATGGAGGTAAACCCCACTTCCTGCTTGATTAATATTGATGATATGGGTAGTACAAGAGTAGATCTACCACGAGATCGTAGAGGCTAAACCCTAAAAGCTAGCCTATGATGGTATGATTGTAATTGTGATCGGCCTTCTAAGGACCAACCTCTTCGGTTTATATAGACACCGGAGAGGGCTAGTGTTTACATGGAGTCGGTTACAAGAAAGGAAACACAATATCCGAATCGCCAAGCTTGCCTTCCACGCGAAGGAGAGTCCCATCCGGACACGGGCCGAAGTCTTGAGTCTTGTATCTTCACTCTTCAATAGTCCGGACGTTGTACACAGTACAGCTGTCCGGATACCCCCTAATCCAGGACTCCCTCACCCTCTACCTCGCATGACGGGCACGCCGGTCCTTCACATTGGCTGGGCCGTAACGCATGCCGTTGACCTTCGAATCGGAGCCCGGCGTCGTGGGGAGGAGGTGCCACACCGGGGTTGCACCGCCGGTCGATGGTCGTTGCGCCCGGCAAGGCCGCGGTCACATGCCTCGAGCCACCGCAAATCCAAGCGCCATTTGCGTGGACGCAATGGATTCCTGCCGGATCGACTCGGATTGTGGTCGGACACGGTCCTCTCAGGAGCGGGGGAGAGCCACACGATCGGTCATCTCCTCCTCGTCCCCGCATGAGACAAGGTCCCAGTCGATGTATCGGAAAATCTTAGAGTCTGATACACTGCCCTTCATGTAGGAGAAGACCGGAGATCACTGGCCATGAGCTTAGGTGCGGAATGAAGTGAAGTAACTAGAGTTTGCTCAGAGATGCGGATATGAAAGAACATATGTGGGGTCAGGGTGGGTCAGACTGGGCCGGGTCCGACGTGGCATACGTGGGGTTGGGGTGGGTCAGCCTCCTCATATTCACCTCTGAACATGAGGAATGTTTGTCAGTTCGAAAGCATAACGTCAGTACGAGAGGGGTGGCTGGATCACGATTTTCTAACGGATCACTGGCCGGGTGTAGATGTTGTAACGTCCATAACAGGAGCGCATGTCCTGTTTATGCCTCCAAATTCACAATACGACAGAATTCGCTCGGTCGCAAGTATTCCTCCGTTCCTAAATACTTATAAGTCTTTTTAAAGATTTTAATATGAACTACGTACAGAGCAAAATAAATGAATCGACACTCTAAAATATTTCTATATACATTCGTATGTATTCTATATTGAAATATTTAAAAAGACTTATTTTTAAGAACGGATGGAGTATGTATATAACCTGGCGACTAGAGTAGTAAATAGTACTCCAGCGCTAGAGCACTCGTAGCCAGTACCACCGGCAGAGAGCTAGCAGTGGCACGAGCCAACCGGATTCGCTTCATATCCTTGTCCCAACAGCCAGGCAGACGAGCAGCAACAGCGAGGTAGGTGCTGATTATCTATAGAGAGACCGCGGCCAGTGATGGACGACTTCACCTTCCCTACAACGGCCGCCGCGGCAGAGCATGCGGAGCCACTGTTCCTACATCACCACCACCGCCTTCTCCCCTTCCCACACTTCGCCTCCTCGCCGCTCTGGTTTCCCGGCGACGGCGTCGCCGTTACACCGGTGGTGGCCGTGGTGAGCCGCCGAACCGTGGACGGCATGGAAGAGCAAGAGCCCACGTCGTCGGATGCCGGACGGCGGACTAGGGGGGAGAAGGGAGGAGAAGCGGATGAAGGGGTGGTCGTGCGCGCTACCGTCGCCGACGGCGAGGACAAGATGGACAAGCTGTGGGAGAACTTCAACGAGGAGCTGGAGGCGCTGCGAGGCGCCGGTTCTTACTCGAAGACGGCGGCGTGCGGGCTGGACGAGCTGTCGGACACGGAGTCGGAGGCGGGGGAGCGCGGGCGCGGGTGCGCGCCGATGCTGCGGGCGTCGTCGAGGGCCGGCGCGACGGGGCAGTACTACCGCCGGAGCGGCAGCTGGGTGCTGCTCATGAGGATCTTCAAGAGGCTCTTCGTCGTCGAGAAGACGGCCGTCTCCGCCGCGCATCGGCGCCGGAAGGCCAACGCGGCAGAGTGATGCGTGTGCACACACAGCACACGTACAGCATGCACAATCGCCTGGGGCATCCTTGTGATGCAAATGCCGAGTAAGTTAAGTTATACCAGACGGACATGAGTAAGTAATTAAGCGTTCATGATGGGCGTAACTAGAGCCCATCCGTTACAGAGGAATTCAGCATATATCACTCCTTTGTTTTGCATCATCTTCCTTGCTACTCCTTTTGTTTTGCAAAAATATATAGAAAGTCAAGACCCGTGGAGATTCTTTTGTACCCACTTGTCACTACGCAGGAGATATGTCCTGTCATAATCACGATCTTGTGGTAAATTATACTAGTAGACGGGTATGAGTTATTAAGTGTTCATGAGTGGCGTAAGTGTAATTACAGTTCATCTGAACAAAGAAACTCAGTATACATCACCCCATTTTCTTGCATCTTCCTCCTAGTTTACTACGAGTAGTACTGTAAAATATAATAGATAAGTATATAGAAAATCAAGACCAATGGAAATTCTCTTGTGTCCATTGGTGACGACTCAAAAGATATCGTGTCATGACTCATGACTCAATGATGTAATCGTTGGAAGCAGCTAAGTGGTCGCCTCGGTGACACAATGTAATGATCGATATGGAGGTTGCTTTCCAGACAGTGGAAGCTTAGCTGCCCAGATTCTGTATGCCGAACATTTCTTTTTACTCCGTTCCTAGAACTGGAAAAGGGACGAGGCTCTTATTTTTCGTCTAAAAGATATGGTTGGATCTGAAGACAGAAAGGCGCACGACATTTTCCTGGGCCACCTATCAATTTGTGTGCGTTCGTGGGGTAAAAAGCTCGCGCTGTTTTTAGTGGGGAAAATGGAGGACGCGTGCGTGTTTTGTGTGGGTTGCTCGCTCGCTCAGCTCACATAGGGAGGGACAGCAGATTTGGCTCGCACTAAAGTCGAAAAGTGGGACAGCGACGTCCAACCGTTTAGTAGACTAGCCACAATGGAGAGTAACATACACTAGTAACATACACATATCCCTAGACTATGTTATTACCTTCATACTCCCTCCTTTTCGGTTTATAGGGCTTATCTCAAAATTTTAGTTTTTCCATTTTATAAGGCTCAATTTGGTTGTTTCCCATCACATGTTCAGATTCCAATGTGCATTAAATCATTGCATGCAAGTATTAAGAGAAAATTGACCAATGCATGTAATTTATGCATGCATGCATTGCAATTAATGCATTGGTAAACATACTTTTTTGAAAAAAACAAGAGCATTAATTGGGTGCTTTTGCAAACTACAAAAAGTATTCCACCACTCATCATATACCTTGGTTGGTGAGATTTTTGAATTGAGCCTTATAAACCGGAAAGGAGGGAGTAGTGGTGTTAACATGCACATATCCCTAGACTATGTTACTACCTCCATAGTGGGTAGTAACATAGGTGTGGTAACATGCAAATCTTTATTTATTATGTTATAGACTCATATTGCGTTGGAACATGTGATGTTACTGTAACTAGCTAAGTTACTACAACTCCCTCTCTCCTCATTAACTCATTGCCACGTAAGCAAATTTGCTGAGTTGTACTCGATGTTACTGCTGAAGTTACTCCCATTGTGACTAGTCGTAGTCCTACCTCATTACCAGCAGAACAGTAGTCATCTCCTTTCTCATAATACATGCCATCTACTAGTCCAAGCCAGCTGTGTGTCGCCGGCTCAATTTGCATCGGAACTTATTCGCAGCGCTGTGAACCAACAGGTGTAGTAGTAGACTAGATGACAGTGTCAAAAAACGTCTTATGTTAAGTTAAGTTACAGAGGGAGCAGTAAGCAAGGATTTGATGTTATGACTCTTTTTTTGGGCAAACTTTATAATGTTGTGACTTGGGTGGGAGCGAGCTGCACCGGGGTTTGGCACTTTGGAAATGACAAAATCGTACAAATTCATAATGCAAGCGGTGCCGAATGCCAGAATGGACATTCATGAGTGACGTTTTGTCTTGTTTTTTTTTTTTTTTGCGAGGGACGTTTTGTCTTGTTAGCAACTACTCTACCTACATCACAGTTGTTGGGCATTCTATTCTATCAATCTGCTCAATTTTTATTTTGCTTCCCTACCGAAATCGACCAGCAGTTAAGAGGAGGGGAGGCACTCAGGGTCAGGGACAGCACACAAGAACTTAATAGCTTGTGCACACATACGCGAGCATGATGGTAGCTGGGCCTCTTCTCACCAACTATCTCAGACAGTTAAGAATAACGAGGAAAGGGCACTCATCTTTTACTCACCACGCCAATTATACAATAATGAATGAGGGGGGAATCTATCTCCCTCAAGATGAGGGCAGACTACAGTAATCCATCAGTTGACGATTAAGCATCAACACAATAGGATTTTACAAGTGTTACTTTCCAGCTGCTCCGTATTCTCAGGGACCCTGTTTGGAAAGCTGGAATTGGGTATGAAATTCGGAGGACTTGCTGCGTTTTCTGTGAAGTTCCTGCGTTCCAAAGTCCAAACAGGAAGTGTACTGTTTCAAAGATATTAGTATCTGACAAAGGTTGAAAGGCGAAAATGAAATGAGCAGAGCAGTATGTGTTGCACAATTTCAGATAGATATAACCAGCCTTTCTTAAAAAAATGTAGCACTACATTGTGCTGATGTTGTCTATTGATAAAGGGCAGCGAAGAGCTGGACAGAACCATGTTTTTATCTTACAACTGAAGGGAATCCTCACAATCTGCTAGATACAGCAAGGTACTTTGTATGACGCGCCTGAGCCATCAATTTGCCGCTCCTTTTCTTCCTGAAATCAACAGAGACAACACCGACTGATTTTCCAGCACGCAACAGCTTCGCCTCAACCTCTATTTCTTCCTGGAAAATTAATCAAAGAGTTTACAGCATGTCAAATACGTAACTACTAAAAATAACATAACAGCAAAAAGACGAAGGTGCGTTCAAAATTAATCAAGTCATTACAATCAATATAAGATGTTATCACAACCAATATGTGAGTACATCAGTTGTAATAACATCTTATATTATGGCATGGACGGAGGGAGTAACACCTAGTCGTGTAAATGCAAGTGCGCTGAATTCAACCATCTTTTTGCTTAATACATATTTAAATTTCTATAGATAAAAATTACTGGAAGGTAAGAAGTGTTGGTCCTTTTATCTTGCCAACTGAGATGTCATTCTCCCATGTTCACCGATGTTAACTCTTCAGAATACCGACTTTCACCTTTCTAGAAGACTATGAATATGCAAGCAATCAAAGTTTTAAGTTAATTTTAACCAATGAAAAATTATTTGGGAAAAAGGAAATGTGCATGCGAGGGTGGGTGTTTAGGGTTTCTGTACTTGTGCATCTTAAAAAACTTCATAAATGGGTATCATGTTAGAACATGTCGGTATGCAATATATTATGGAAACATATGATCAAATGTGTCATGTACAAAAGAAGAAGAAGTGGTTGTAGTTGCAATGTTCTCTGTTTATTCTATAGAAATAGTACCTAGTACAAAAGAAAAGAAAAGTGAACAAAAACCGACACACACGAACGAAACACCACGCCAGCCCTGAGGCCACGCACCAAATGAGATGGCGACTCTGCAACCCAACCAGCCGGAGTCGATACCCTACAACACAACCCGGAGTCTCCACTCCAGCATATAGACCTCAGCGAATTCACCCTGCCGGCCCTGGGGCTGCACACCCGACGAGACAATGACTCTGCCGCCTGAGCGGCCAAAGCAGACACCCTACATCACAAAGGCGATCTCCGGAGCCGCCACTCCGGCTTCCACACCGGCCCCGAGGCCGCACACCCAACGAACCGACGTCTCTACCACCCAACCTGCCAGAGCAGTCGCCATGCATCACGAAGGCAATCTCTGAAGCCACAGCTCCGGCTTCCACACTGGCCCTGAGACCGCACACCTGCCTAGCCAGCGACAACACTGCAGGAGAACACACGCCCCCGACGTCTGCTTCAGCCAAAGCCGAAGCTCGAGTTTTCACCTGGAGAACTCGAGATTCAAATGACAAGGGAGGTGAAGGGGCTCCACAATGATGCCTCCAACTCCAAGGAGGGTAACGATGTCCGAGGACGCCACCATTGCCAACATCATCTGAAGTCAGTGCTAGGCTTTCGCCTGGAGCTCACCAACTAAAGCTTACGCAGTGGATCTCCAGGCAACCACCCCGGCACATCCAATTCCGATCAACAACTTGGATCATTTCCCTTAGGTATTAAACCCTAGGAACTGAAAGTAAGCATATATGGTTGAGCACAGAATTCAATAATAAGCCAATCTCGAAATTATTTTTTATTAAATTATATACGTTGGCATACAATAGGAATGCCGCTCAAAAGGTGTGTCAAAACAAGGAAAGTGGGTTTATTGGAACATGAGAAAAGAAAACAATTAGGAGTACCCTCTTTCTATGACATATCGGAATATCAAACAAAAAGATTGCACGTAATGATTAGTAACGAGCAATATAACCAACATCTAAGATGGGAAAAACCCCACCGACAAAACAGAGACTGTATCACCATAGCATGAGATCATCTCAAAAAGACAAAAACTTCCTAACTACTCTCTATATAAAGGGCACTCCATTAGATTGCTATTGTCACCATTATGGAAAACTGAAGAATAAGTATTTAGAGCCTCCTAACTTCTGTCACGTATGAGCATTCCTAATCATTCATGAAGAAGTACAAAAATGTTGCATGGTTGTTATCCCAAAACAAATTGAATACACTCTACTGCTTATGTTCCAGGTCAAATCCTAATTATGAAAAGGAGGCAGCAAATAAGAATTTCTAAAAACTTTCACCAAGTGCAAAGTAGACACAACTAACCCCTGTTCACTCATGTCATCTTCAACAACTTGTTAGTATCACAAACTGGTTAGTTGTACACATGATACCAATGGAGGTACACCACTGAGATCCCAGTCAACACCTAAGTGATACCTTCAGCTAGGCATACAGATATTCCTAATACCAAGTCATGACAAGCATACCCAATTGCAACTTCTAGAACAATAATCTAATATTGACTTTCAACTGAAACTGCACTATAGTGTTGGGGTCAGCTGACCCAAAGGTTGCGTCAAAAGGATAGTAAGTTACTTATCAAAAAGTAATTAGTGTTGAACCAATGTAGTATATGATGTCCACATTAAAGAATTTTGGCTGGCTTCGCCACGATCAGCAGGATATAGTGTAATTACTGAGTACTGACAACCTGATCCAACCCCTCACATAAAAATTAAGATGTGCTCTGAAGCGTTCCTGAACAGAAACACCAAGCAAAGGTAGGAGCCTCATTGCGACTCAATTACTCCCCAAGTCCAATGCCTCAGCAAATGCACAGGGCAGAATTCTAGTTCGAAATGCACGTCAACTTGGACAGAATCATAGTTTCATCACAAAAAATTCCAACCAACATAACTAAAATCTGTTGATGACGAACAGGAACAATGTCTGAAGCCATAGTATGGAAGAGAGAAATTGTAGTCTCACCCCGACGGCGGCCGTGTCGACGTAGGACACGCTGATCTCGAGGGAGACCCCGCTCGTGCCCACCCCGCTGGAGAAGAACACGGCCGAGCCCAACTGGTCGGCGAGCGTTGCCGTGACGCCGCTGAGAAGGTACCCTTGGGGGCTCTGCAAATCAATCCCCAATTCGAACCAGACACCACGCGCCGTCACGTCAGCGTGTCGAAACCGAAGGAGTAAGGGAGCTAACGCTCGAGGTTTCGGCGGGGAGGGAGCGCGTGGCTTACGGCGATACGGGGGGTGACGACGAAGGAGCAGAGGACGCGGCCGTGCTCGGCGGCCTCGAGGCGGACGCCGCTGATGACGAAGGAGTCGTAAGGGGTGGAGCCCGAGATGTCCGCGGCGGAAGCGGTGGGCTCGAGGGCCCTCCGCACCGCCTCCGGGTCCATGCCGCGGCGGTGGCGCTGGGGCCGGCGACGAGGTAGTGGTCGCCGCCGGATCGGGGAAAGAGTTGCGGGGGTTTGGCGGGGGCACGCAACACAAAGACAATGTGGGTGGATACCTGCGGTGTGCGAGCGTGGTTGGCTGGCAGTGGCAGCGCCTTGCTAGGCTGGCGGGTGAAGCTACAGCTGACAAACGGTCCCACAAAGTAAGGAACATGATTGGGCCCACTAGAACGAACTAAAAGCTTTTATTTCTAGGTTCAAGTACTATCTACTTTAAAATTTGTCAAAAAAAGTTGACATTCTGAGCCTTATTTGGTCTACTACCTCCGCCAACGAATAAGTGTACGGTTGGCACCAAAATTTATCCAGAAAAGAGTGTCCAGTGCACTTCAAAATAGAGAAAAATATTTCTCTCTCATTACACGGTAATCAACATCAATAACATTCAACACATGGCCTCCTCACTTTCTACATGCACTTAGCTCGTTGGGGTGGGGTAATTAAAAAGAACAGAAATGGTGGCTTGCACCTTCACAATGCATTTTTACCCACTCTATAATCTGTCCTAAAATTTCTACATGTACACTTATTTTTGCGGGATAAAACTTGTATTACTCAATCTCCCAAGAATTACAATCACGCTTGCAATGTCTAGGAGTTCTTCCGGACCGGATCCAAGCCACACAACCGTTTGGCATCGTGATTGTCCAAAATTTGCCAAGAAATGACTAGCATTATTTTTGCTACGAACAATATGAATAATACAAGAATTACGCTCAATCAAAAGATTTTTGATCTCCTTATCATAAAGGCATATTTTGATTTATTTGTTTCTGCACTTTGTATCATCTTCACTGCTTCTAGACTGTCTGATTCAACATTGATAGGTTGATTGCTCCATTGTAGCACAAGCAAAAGGCCCTCCCGGATGCCCATGATCTCCGTCTCAAGCACATCAACACGAGTAAACAAATGTCTGCATGAAAAAAAAATTCTGCATCCATGGTCTCTTAAAATCATACATGTACCTGCTACACCATTCAAAACAGATACGTCGGTGTTCAACTTCACCCGAGCAGCCGATGGGGGAGCCCAAGGACTGGAATCCAGTTGCCTTATATTGCATGAAGGAGCAGCCAAAGGGAAGCACACCTGGGCTGGGTACTTACCCTTTGAGTGGTCTGCCAGCGGGTCTGAAACAATTAAGTTTAACGAGGCGACGTAACTAGCAAGAAAGCAGCAGGAGACATCCCTCGAACAACAACTCGTTTTTTTAGAGTGCGTCAATAGCGTGCCATATTTTTATAGAAGTGAAGAGAATGTAAACTACGAGAGTTGGACCCAACATGTAAACAATAGAACCGCAGTACACCCACACCAACTCCACACTAACTAGGCTAAGATCACACAAAAACAATTTATACTATAGGCACCTGCTTGCTTCCATTTCACAAAGATAAATCCACCACTCCCGTTATTGAGAGTTGCGCAATATGATTGGCAAAAACCCTCGCTTCCTCTACTTCCACAAGGACCAACATATAAAATCACTAGGGAGCCACAACCTTTCTGGTTGACATTGGGAATCATGCACTCGACAACCATTCACCAACTCTTTAGCGAATCTGAGCCTGTAGGGCAACCGACAACAGAGAAGCATCTCTGCCAAACCTCGCGGGAGACCATGCACTGCATCAGAACATGATCCATCAAGTCTATCTCTTGAAGGAAAGTGAAGTAAGTCGAAACATTATCCTAAAGGTCATGGTTATGCCTTCTATCCGACGTAAACTATGTATTGTATAGCAAGCCACATGAATATATGGCACTTAAGCACTGCCAGACAAAAGTTAGATGCTCATTGCCGCCTCGAAGCGAATTCTGCCATGACAAGGCATGCGGTTGATGCCCTTTGAGATCCGGTTGGAAAACGAAGGTATTCCTGCCCTTCCCAAAGGAGTGATCCTAAGTTTATCGAACCCACAAGAGCATGGCTACTACGACAGAGTCTCTACCAAGTCTTTGCAAGAGAATTAAATTCTAGTTTTTACAACCGGACCTTAACGGCCTTGGTGTGTAAACACTTATAATTAAATCAAGCATGGGTATGTGGACTTGTTTCTTACAACCATATATTAATGATCAGGATCATCATGATTTAGGTTTATGCTTTGGAAGACACCCATTAAGATGTGCTTGCAATGAGACAAAGTGGGGTGCATGTCCAACTTACGTCTTGAATGGTTCGCGACCTGCATCAAGAGTCAGTTGTCCAACCGCATGCCTTGCATCACGCAGGGTTACCTCAGTTATAAAGAATAAATCAGACAAAAGCATTGGGCATTTAGTGACTACACCTCATGTATCACCAGGGATTGACTTTTCGCTACCGTACTAAACCGTTATGTCACTTGTGTTTAGAATAGCATTCCGCGTCCTCCCTGCTCCTAACCTCCTCCTTGATCGAACTCCATGATCCAAGGTACATGCATGGTCGAAGAGCGAGAAAGAGACAAGAGACAACTACAAATGCAATTCTAACACATACATGTCGTTAATTTGAAGTCATTCCATCGAGCCCTCATACAAATACACCTGGTTGCAAGGCTATGCCTTAACCCGTTGCCTTACCGAATTACTCACATATGGTGATCCAATCGCAAGAAGAAATCATTGGAGAAGACATAAAAATAAATGCTTTATTGATAATATGTCTTACAGTTGGTTGTCGAATGTGATACACGATTACAAGTATGGCTAACATGGAGGTGGTTTTCTGCGGTGATGGTGATGGTGGTGGCTATGGAGATGAGATGGGAAATGACAGCGACTAGGGTTGGAGAATGGTTTTTGCTACGGTGATAGAGGTTTTTGACAATGCTCCCTTGTGAATCTGGTATTGAGCCCTTTATAAAAGTGGTTGTGTTGGACGCCAAGAAACCGCTAGCACCCCTCGTCTTCTCTTATGTTTCACTTGTTACACCAGCAAATTATCTCCTTCTTCCTCCATTTTGCTTCTTTCCTTCTAATTGATGATTTTTATCCATGTATGGTCTCTTTTCTGGTGAAAACAAAATAAAGATAGAATTTCGCGATTGCTCGCATTCATTAGTCATTAGTGGAAATATCAGAGTGATTTTCTCAGATTTTATAAGATAAACCAGTTTAAACAATGGTGTGATGAGCGTAAGAACTACACTCATCAACCTTCCCAACTTGATCGTCCTTGAGAAACAAAGATATAAACCCAACCGTAAGAAATTCAGTTGTTTAAACTGAAACACCGAGAATGTGTTGGTTCACTTACGATTAGTATGCCTAGATAATCCTCCGCTTCTTCATCTAAAAACTTAATACAGTTGTTGCGGTGGCATGGTTATTATGCAAATTGACCACTCAGAGCCGGAGGTGCACGCCCAGCAGCTGGGCATGCAGCCAAGCACGTACACCCAATCCGACACGTACACCCCACTGGGCATGCAGCCGGGTACGTACACCCAGTAGCCGGATTCATACATCGGCCAGCTGAAGCAGGACGACAACGAGGACCTTGATCTGGAGGAGTGGCCGGTTGACTCATAGAAGAGAGGTAGAGGAGAAAGCTTCAACATGAGGAATGACGAATTGTTGTGTGATGCGTGGTTGGCCACTAGTATCGGCCTGATCCATGGCACGGAGCAAAAGGGAGCAACATTTTGGGCCAACATTCATACTTGGTTCCATGAGTACAAGAATTTCAAGCCCTACCACAAACGAACTCATCTGCAATCGTGGGACAAAGTTGTTTAACCACCGATTGTAACATCCCAAAATTCTAAATTTTGGAATGTTATAAACAAATAGATAGTTTTGATTGATTGTTTGATTGATTGACTGAAAGTGAGTGAATTTGAAACTTTTGAAAGTTAAATGAGAGGAATAAAAGGACTTTCCCAAACTTTTATTTTTTCTTTTATGCTCTCCGTGAATTCAAATTCTTTTCACCACAAAACCCTGGAGAGAAGATGACATGACTTCTTTCATTTATTTAAATGACAAGGGGTGTTGAAAATATTTGAATTTCATTTGAGAATATTTCCAATTCTGAAACTTTATGCAACTCAATGATTTTCACAAGCGAAGATAAAATGACTTCTTCAAAACATATGAAATATGAGTTGGGAGTTTCAAAGAATTAAAATTCAAAGTTCTTTTGAATTTATTTTCAATTTGGAGTTATTTGAGTTTTATTCAAATTATTTTTCTCCAAAAATAAAATACATGGAAAATAGGGTAACATGATTCCCCGCAATAGAAAATTGGAGAGAAATAAATTTGAATTAATTCTGGTATTTTAAAATGATTTTTATTGGATTTTATTAGAGCAGGAGCACTCTTTGCTTTATTTGAATTTGTGTGTATTTTATTTAAAGCTAGAATAATGTTCATCTTTTAGAAAATCTTTTTCTGAAAATTTTGATATGTTATATGCCTATATAATATTTTCATTTTATATTGTTTTATTATTATTTTTTCTCTATTTGTTTAAAAAGGTTCCCTACCAATGGGCAAGCCCACCAGTGCCCAAGTCGCGCCGCCTTCCTCCTCCAGGCTCAACCCGGACTCACTGAGTCCGAGTGAGCCACGCCAGCCTTGCCACCTCTTCCCCACGCCAACGCCTCCTCCTATAATGCCGCCCTTTCTCTCTCTCTCTCTTCTCTCTTGCTGCCTCCGTTCACGCCGGAGCCACCGCCGACGCCAACCTCCTCCTCGCCAAGCCGCCCCCGACGCTCCGCCCTTCTCTGCGATCACGAGCGCCCCCATCTCGCCGGATTTACCTCACGGGAGAAAGCTGCCGCCGGCTTCCTTCTCCGAACAGTATAACCCAAGAAAACCGACCAGTTTATTTTATTTTTTAGGTTTTTTTCCTTTTAGTTTGGTTTAATTTTACTAGATCGGTTTTCTTTTTAGCATAGTTATTTGAGAACGTCACGGGTTAGGTCTTCACAAATGAACGGATTCAGATAGTTAAACGTTCGGCAGCAAACGTTCGTTATTTAGTTCTTTTCTTTTTCTGTTAGTTTTTAGTCAGGGACTTCTTTGCAGATATATTATTTACAGATTAGCCCCTGGTTTTCAAACGACCATAACTTATTATCCGTTTATCCAAATCCAACGAAACCAACGCCCACTTCTTCGTTATGATCTCCTCTATCCAGTAATCCAACTTAAATATGTTTTTGAAAGTTTAAAATTTGAATTAGATCAGATTTGAATTTGAACGTCGTTTGATCATAACTTGAGTTTCGTAACTCCGTTTGAGTTGATTCTTTTTGCAAATCGAAACTCTTGACCTAAACTTTCTGATAAGGCCAAATTCACATAATTTTGGTACTGTTAGAAATTGTTTTATGTTGCAAGAGTTATTTGCTTGGTTTGATGTTTTTCTGAATCGTTTTCTTCGTTCTTTCCGATCTTTTGAGTGATTGCTTATGTGTGGTTACTATTGCTTGTTCATGATAGATTGACCGGAGTGTGACGAGTAGAACTATCAAGAGTTTTGAGTGCGAATCATCTTCATCAACTTTGCAGGCAAGTAACACTTTGATCATACCTTTTCTACTACCCAGTTTTTATGCATTAGATCTATCCTCAAACATTGCATGATTAGGATCTAATTAAATTGTGGGATGGGAAGTAGATGAGGTAGTACCTATTACCTGTTTTATTATCAAACCCTTGGGAGTTACTTCTACGTTTGCTTATTATGCCAAGCTATGCTAGTAGACGTGGATTGGGTGAGTGTATTCCATGACAGATGTGAGATTGTTAAATTAATGGTTTATTTAAGGTGGCAACTTAAACACACATCCGGGTGGATTGAGGCACTGGTTTCTATCAGACTTGCTCAGATTTCTTCGGACCGCCACCTGTGCTCAAAGGGATCATGAGATTATTCAAACTAGAAACTTCCGTGTGCAGCCACAAGCCATTATGGGCTCGCATAGTTGATCAAGTTGTGCGAACTCTTACGGGTAGACTAGCGATGTAGGGAAAGTAGGTGTACCGGTCTACCCACAAGTAAGGTGCTAGTGCTTCGAAAGACTATGTCTCGGTCATCCGCTTTCTCAAACATCATGTAGTCGAGAAATCCAACGGAGGCGATCGAGTCTTGTGGGGAAAAGTGCTAAACCTCTGCAGAGTGTATAAACTAATCATGGTTAGCCGTGTCCCCGGTTATGGACATTTTGAGTATCTAGTACTTGGATATCTTGTGAATCTCATCATGTTACTTCTAATTAATATTGTTGGGTTTTTAATGAGTACTTTTAATTGGGATTGAGGATGCTGTCAACCATTCTCAATGTTTAACAACCACCATGATAGTTAAATAAATTTATTCCTTTGTAGTAGGGAAAAATTCGCTTTTCGCAAAAACTGTAGCCATAGAGCTTTCCACCAGCCATATATGCATGTAGTATAGCTTATTCTTTCATTACTCTCTATGTGTTACATTGCCAGCATATTCCATGTGTCACCCGTTTTGGCTGCAACTTTTCATGTTGCAGACTTTTCAGACGACGAGTAAGTGATACGTTAGGGTTACGATTTCTACACTCAACTTTGCCGTTGGTGTTGATGGGAATCCATAACCTTGTTACTTCCGCTATTTTGGATTGAGGTAATAGTATTTACGCTACTTTTTACATGTGATTTACCTCTGTTATAAATTCTCGAGTACTGTGTGTGCCAGCATACCGATTCAGGGACGACACTTAAGCACAGAGACTTGATCCATTTGGGTCGGGTCGCTACATCGATGTTACATCATCTAGGAGGCCATGAGCAAGTATTGTGGCCATTTAAAACAACTAATTGATCATTGGCCAATGGTGCACTAATCACCGAGCAAGTAAGTTGTTATATGTGTCGATCATTTTACCGGATATGCTATATGTGTTGGTCATTTGGCCGGATATGTAACTTGTTGCCAATGTTTTTCTTTCTAGCCCTCCAGTGCGTGCAACTTATTCTTGAAAGTGGAGAAGAAGAACTTCGTCCTCATGCATTTGTTGGTTGAAGTTGAATGGGGCACCCAAGTGGAAACTATCGATTGCCAACTCCATCAAGGCCGCCGACATTGAGACCGAGGAAGAAACAGGTGATCCAACCAACCCAACAAAAGAGCCACCCAAGAAAGTTAGAAGGGGGTTTCGGGGAAAGAAGCAGAAGTAGGAGAAGGAGCGAGAAGGGGCGGCAGCCAAGATGATGAAAAGGTTCGAGGACATCTTGGTGAAGAAGGAGAATTGTGTGCTCCGATGTGAAGGAGGAAAAGAAGGCCGAGAGGCTTAACATCTTGGTGGCGGCGACTGATAAGAAACTCAACCTCGAAGAGAAGAAGACCAATTCGAAGAGAGGAGGGTTGAGCTCGTGGCCGCTTTGGAGGATACCAAGGTGTTGTGACAATGAGGATGGAAAAATTGGATGATGATGCGGTGATGATCGTGCACACCATTTGTGTCAAGATGTTGAAGCGCTTGACGCTCGAGACGGAGGCGTCCAAGAAGGAGGCGTCCGAGAAAGAGCCGGACGGTGAGGAGGAGGCGGGGGCAGAGTGAGCGAGGAGGTTTGGATAGCCAGGCTGGTAGGGGAAACGCCCTTTTTCTTCTACGGACTTCTGGGCAGATACTTTTTTGGTCGCATGTAAATACTTAAACATCCTTCTCTTTTTGATTGTGATGGGACTTTATGAACACCGCACTTTAACTTGCTCTCATATTACTATTCATTTGGAATGAAATTGACCGAACATGAACGGACGCTTAAGGCTGGTCATAGTGGGAGTAACATAAGTAGTAACATAGATGCCACATAAGGAAAAGTAATGATGTGTCAAGTAGTTAATGAGGAGAGAGACAAATAGAGTAACATAATATATTACCATCACCTAGCGGTTCCCAATGCTAAATGAGTCTATGAAATAATAAATGAAGTGATGCATGACACTACATATATATTACTACCCACTATAGAAGTAGTAACATAGCCTAGTAACATATACATATTACTAGTCTAAGTTACTCCCCACTATGACCAGCCTAAGGGATACAATTGAATGGTCGGCTGCCGCTTCGCTATCCGCAGGCTGGTTCGGACAAGTGCACGGATTAGTGACGTGGTTGGAGATGTCCTGACTCCGTTCTAAAAACTGCAGGTTACAAACATATCACAGTACGGTTGGCCGGCCCGTCATTACGTGCCATGATTCATGATTAGGAAAGGCCGATGAGCAAAGAGAACAAGCAGAAAACCAATCACGTTGCCACAACCACCATCGCCAACTTGGATGTTTGACGCGTCTTTCGTCGTCAGGTCGTCACACCACACTACACCCGCAGATCCTGTTCTGTGAAGCAGGCCAAAGCCCAATCTAGTGGCCGAAGAGCAGTAAAAAACTGTTTGATCCGAACGCGAAGGCCATTTAGACTCAAAAAAAAAAAAGAAAAAGAAAAAAGAACGCGAAGGCCATTTGCACTTGCACCCGAAGCCTAGCACACATTTAGCCTAAGGCTGGTCATAGCGGGGAGTAACTTAGACTAGTAACATGTATATGTTATTAGTCTATGTTACTACGTCTATAGTGGGTAATGTCATAGATGTGGTAACATAGAGCATTTTATTTATTACTTTGTAGACTCATTTTACATTGGGAACCGCTATGTGATGGTGACATATTATGTTATTTCATTTACATCTCTCCTTATTAATTACTTGCCACATCATATATCTTGCCTATGTGGCATGCATGTTAGGCCAACTCCACCGCGCGACCCCAAACGGACGTCCGGATTGGGCCGAATCTGTCCTTTGGGCGCCGATGGAACGCCTGCGTCTTGCTTTGTCCATTGGGTCATGCGTGCGCCATCACATGCCGCACCCCAAATCGTGTCTGGGTGGACGGGATTAAAATAATAATTAAATAACTAAAAAGCAAATAAACACATTTAAAAAACATAAAACATATATATGGGTTGGCCACAAACGGCCCAGCTTCAACGGCCACTTAAAAGGCCCAGATTCATAATTAACATAATAAGAAAATAAAAAACTCCTCCGCGTGCTCTCGCCGCCGTCGATCTTGTGGCGTCGCCGCCTTCATCGGTCGCCGGTGTCGCTGCTGTCGCCGACGAGGTCGACGAGGGCGGCGGCGTCCACAGTGGGCGGCGCGCGCGTGGCGGTGGCGGCCGGAGGTGCTCGCACCACCTCCTCCCGCGGCGCCGCGCCTTTCCGGTGATCAGCGAGTGGGGCACCGATTCGCCCACGCCGGCAGCCATCTCCGAGCAATGCAGACCAGCCCCACCTCGCCCAAAGAATGGCCGAAACGCGGCGGCGGGTCCTCCTCCTTAACGGCCGCAATCTGCAGCTCCGGAAGGCGACGTCCCGGCGGCGAGAGGGCCATGGCCTCCTCCAGCCGCCCCATCGCTGCCGTCGTGCGTGTTCATGGAGTCGCCCATGACACACCGCAGAGACGAGCCTCCTCCTCCGCTCATGCGAGAGAGGAGAAGCGACGGAGACGGGAAGGCGACGGCGTGGGCGTCGAGCAGCGCACAGACGCCTGCCCGCTCAAGACGTATTCTCCGCGCCCCGCGACCCGAGGCAGTCGCCGGCGAAGGACGCTGCGCCGCATGTCGTGCTTCGCCCCGGAGCCACGTGTCCCGTAACGGCGAAGTCGGGGTGTACCGTGGTCGTAGTACAGTCGTCGGGGAGGCGGTGGCGGCGGTTGATCTCATCGCGCGCACGGCCGGTCGCCGCAGATCGGCGGATGGGGACCGTCCGCGGAGAGTGCCACCCGTTAGGAGGTGGGCGTCGCTCCACGGGACCGGCATCCTCGTCTCCAAGATACCTCAGACACGTCCGCGCAGATGTAGCCGGTCGCGCTTCGCCGGGCGAGGCGCAATGGTGAAGGGTCGGCGCTCGGCGGAGGAGCGCGGCGGAGACGCTGGGCTCGGCGGACGAAGCCGGCGGAGACGCTGGCTCTCCTTCTTCCGCAGTTCGGCGGCGCCGAGGAGGAGCCGGCCTCGCGGTCGTGCTTGCCTTTGCCGTTCGAAGCCCATGGCGGCGGGCGGCGGCGAGCTCGAGGAGAGGCGGGCTAGGGTTTCGCTATTGTCGGGTTTGAGAGGCCCCAGGTGGCGTGGGGCGGTGTGGACGACGACCGTCCCATGCTTCCCACTTAAAGAAGGATTACCGCTCGGCGACGCGGGATGACAGTGGGGCCGCCCGCGTCGTGCGCATTGATGTGGGCGGGTGGGAGGTAGGTGGCCGCTTTGCGCTGCCGTAAACGGACGACGGCGCTGGCGTCGTTTGGTGTTCGCCGCGCTTAAACGCGCGCAAGTATGCTTTGAAATGGGTCGGTCCGGACACAAACAGACGAGGATGGGTCCGGACCGTCGCGTCTTTGGTAGCCTCGCTGTCCTTTTCGCCTTAAACGAACGGTAGGACGGAGAATGGGTCGCGCGATGGAGTTGATCTTACTACCTATGTTACTTCCAGCAGTCTAAAACACTAGCGCGAGTAACGCGAGCTCCACGGAGCAAAACTCGAATGCAAATCTGGCTTCGCCACGTGCTCCGGTCTGATGGACGGTCGTGCCAGTTGAATTGTCGCCGAGTCCACGTCGGATGGTCGGCAGAGGAAAGCCGAGTTGGACGCGATGGGCACACGGCGTGAGGTAACCGTCACGTTGTTGTTTGACGCTGACCCCTCCTACGTCACCGCCGCACCCATATGCCCCGCCAGGCAAAAATGCTTGGATCACATGTCCATGCGCTCTGAATAATGGACAGAGCATCGGCTGCACTGCAGGCTTGTGTGCCACACGCCCATGCAAAATTGATCCACAGCCAACGCTTTGCTGAACGGGGCGTTTGGTTTGTGAGAGCATTTTTTTTTCAAGAACATGCCAGAGCATTGCATGTCTTTTCCATTAAGAAGAAGAGGGAGATCCCAACACAAAGATCATTACGGGGTCATATCCGCCGTCGAGGGCCATGGCCCACAACGTGCTTTACTCCGCGTTTGGTTTGTGAACAAGGTTGGCTTGGCTAAGGATATACCTAACCAGGTGGTTGGGGATATGCTCGTTCTTGTGTTTGGTTGTAATCTGATAGATGATTAAGGATAGCCAATTTTATGTTTGGTAAGAAGGATGAGAGATGGATATCTTACCATTTGATTCCTTTTTTTAATCAACAAATTAAACAAAAAATATATATCATGGAATGGTCTACAACACCATACAAAAATGCATTGGATTTGTAACTTCATGATCCAAACATATCCATGCGTACACCCCAATCTGACAAAAAATAGAAGCTATACATCACCAGATTAGAAGATGTGTCTGATGGGCAATCCAAAGTCGATCTTGTCATCTCATGTCACAGCCAGACGCAAATATACTAGTCTGAAGAACGATATCTCCAGTCAGCCTTGACATGGTCCATGAACTCGTGATCGTCCCGAGACGTGGAGGCGATTGCCTCGGCCTCGGCGTCCGCATAAACCATGGCTACCGCTGCCGTGGAGTTAGAAGTGTAGGACAGCGGTCGCCAGATGGCGCGGGGCGAGCGCGAGGGTCCGCCTACTCCACGCGCACCACCGGACCTTTGCTCACCGATGCCGCACACCCCGTCGACCATGAAGCTCGCTAGGTCGGGCTTCGCCAGCGGGAAAAAGCGCGGCCGGCCCGACTTGCTCAGCGATGCCGTACCGCGTCGCCGTCCTTGCTGAAACGCCTTGGTCGCCGATCCAAATCGAACCCGCCGTCAATACATTATGCGTGTTCGGAGGCGAGACAAAGAAAACGTTTCGCGGCTCGGGAGCACATCGCGTGGGTGGTTGCCACCATCCGCCATAATTTCGCTGCTCCTTCAACCAGCTTTTGAGGGAATATTCCCAGGTATCTGGTTATCCTTAGTCATCTTCGCCAACAAACCAAACGAGTGATATCCCCTCCAAAACTGGCTATCCCTATCCACTAGGTGGTTATCCTTTGAACCAAACGCCACCTTAGTGGATCTAAAAGGGGTGTCCACCCGCTACTCTAGCATGACTCCACAGGTGGAGCTCAGCATGAATTAGTGCGACAATGTCGGCCGGTGAGGATGTCTTGCGTTCGAAGATATGACTGTTACGCTCTAGCCAGATGTAATGCAGTGTGGCTGCAACAATCTTGTTCGTTTGCCTCCGTTGACCTGCCGGTACCGCCTCCGCCAGCTAAGGCCACCAGTCGGTAAGACACGTTGTTCCATCCGGTGTGAAGCGATGCAACCCCAGGGGAAGCAGCACGTTGTACCAGACCTCGTGCGCATAGGGCATCCAAGAAGCATGCGCGTGGTGTTCTCATCTTCCTGGCAACATAGCTGACATAAATTGTAATCCCCTACAAAGAAAAATATCCGGTTTATGGAAGGAAGGAAGGCCAATCTAGTATTTTCGTCTCAAAACCTTTTATACTAAAAAATTTAGGGAGAAGGTCCTCAAATACATACTTCCCGCTACAAAAATATGCAGGCCGAACACACTCTCAGCAAATTTTCCCTCCTATCACTCGCCCACCCGACCTGTACCGTCCCTATGGGAGTCATAGTCAGCAACACCATCCGCCTGCAGCCCTACCCCCCCCCCCCCATCTTCTTCGTCGTCGCCAACTGTAGCGGTCAAAATCATCGCAATACTTCATAAGTTGAGTCTATCCAAACACCATTGTTTAGATAACAACGTGTTCTTATTTTGATGACATCCTTGTTACTTTAACAATGCCAGTGTTCATGAAAACAAGATCATCAACAATACACGGGCTAGTCCTAAAGGACTAGGGATCCATTTGGTGTTTATGTTTTCACACATGCACTTGAGTATGCTCGCTTCAGTTCTTGTAGTCGTTGCTAGGTGGTCTATGGACCTGGATATAAATTTTACTTCTAGTGTTCTTTCTACTGCCTTAACAATTATGAATAGATCATAAGTTTTCTCGCAAAAAAAAGTCTCTATGTGGGCCGCTGGGCCTGCTACACATTGCAGATAAAATACCCCCTATGTCTGTAAATACTTGTCATTAAAATGAATAAAAGGGGATGTATCTAGATGTATATTAGTTCTAGATACATCCCTTTTTATCCATTTTGATAACAAGTAATTTCGGACGGAGGGTGTATTTGTCGAGGCTAATAGTATTTGCTAATGTGGGGGTTTGAACTCAACACGTCACCTACTGTCAGAAATCCTTCATGCATATAAACTACTCCCACGTGATCCAACCCGCACGGGATGACACCCCAGTCGACGGATCTGGACTGGTCGGAGTCAGATCCACTACCCGCCATGCCGGAGACGACCAAAGATCGCCGGAGGGGAGCTTGGGTGGTGGAGGGGAGCGGCTAGGGTTTAATCCGGCGAGCAGATGGGAAGGAATATATATGAGCTGGATATGAGGGCTGCCGGTCAGCCCGGATGTTTGAGACCCTTTGAGGCGTCTGTCTAGATCAAAATTCCGTGATCGGTCAGTGACCGGACCGTCCGTCTGGACGTTTGAGACGGGCTTGGGTGTCTGGTTATAGATGCTTTAATGTATGATACTCTACACTATAAGAAGCGTATGCTTACATTTAAATCCAGTAGACAACTAGACATGATACATTTGTGTGAATTCGTGGGGCATCACGCCCGGGTGCACGCAGCACGGATCTCTGGATAATCAAACCCCAGTAACCGACCGACCAGAACACGGTGGCAAGAGCGCGTCGACTGGGCAGGCAAAGGAAAGGAGAGTGACAGAGGGACAAACAAAGTTGTGAGGACGTTCCGGCAAGGACGAGAACCAACAACAGCACCCCCACTTCCCCAACCGTCTCCTCGTCGAGAAGAATCTTTCGGGAAGCCTCTCCGGTCTCCCATCCTCCCCCCGCCGTCGCCGTCGCCGTCGCCTCCGCCCGCGACTCCTCGCCAGGTGAGTCCCTTCTCTCTTTGCCGCCGTTTGTTGGTTCTTCTTCTACTCCTTTTGGCTGAGATCAGCCGATTGACTTCTGAGTGGAACTCACCGGACTGGGCGTTAGATTTGGTCGTCTATTTTTGTGGTTCCGTAGAAGTACTTTTGGACTAAAGGCGAGATTCTGGACAAAACCCCCCTTTTCCCCAATTTAAAAGCACCTGCAAGAGTGTGTTGATCCTGAATCCATGAACCCGGAAGATTGGAGGTCAATATATCTTGCACTGGAACGCGATTTGTTCGGGGTAATATCTAATTGAGGCGAACGCGATTGGTCCTTGTGCTTAGAATTTGTAGTGAGATGCAGACGTTATGATCAGTATCTGTAGTAGTAGTATCGTCTACTGAATGAATGAGCACTAAAATACATGCACAGATGAAATGATCAATCCGTTGTTTTCTGACACTGAATATTGTGTGTCGTTAATTACTCGCATAGTTTTCGTTATGCAACTATCTGAAAATACGCCCACTGCTCAGTTTCAAAGGAGATTAGGAGACTAACCACCTTGCTCCCATCTATTCCCAGAGACTACTTAGTTTGAACGAACTTTCCATTTTTCCATCACAGTCCCTTATTCACACTGCAACTTAGTTTGAACGAACTTTCCATTTTTCCATCACAGTCCCTTATTCACACTGCAACTTAGTTTGAGCGAGCTGCCCATTTCCCATCATAGTCCATTCACACTGCAAGACCGATGAGGGACACTAATCACATGTTTTTCTTGCTGCTAATGTAGCAATGCAGCTGTATCACCATCCGTATTCACTGGACAGTCAGAAGGTGTGGATAGCCCTGGAAGAGAAGGGTATTGACTACACATCATATCATGTCAATCCACTAACAGGGAAAAACATGAATGTGACCTTCTTCCGAATGAACCCTTCAGCGAAGCTCCCTGTCTTCCAAAATGGCGCTCATGTCATTTTCCGCGCCATCGATATCATTCAGTACGTTCTTTCGTTCACCTTTGGAATGGCTCAAACTTAGACACATTCGATGGTGCTGACCAAATGCAATATTCATTTATCTCCTCTATATTTTCATAGGTACATAGACAGACTCGCGGTGCACTTAAGCGGCGAAATCCAGCCTGTGAATACTGAGGTTCTCCAATGGATGCAGAAAGTTGATGGTTGGAATCCTAAGATGTTCACACTAACTCACACCCCACTAAAGTACCGTGCATTTGTCTCCAAGTTCATACGCCGGGTGCTGATTGCTCGGATGGCTGAAGCCCCAGATTTAGCTAGCATGTACCATGTCAAGCTCCGTGATGGTTATGAGACCGAAGACAGACTGAAGGACCCCGAGACTATGCGGCAAAGTGAGGAAGAGCTGAGCAAACTCCTGGATGATGTTGAGGCACAGCTTAACAAGACCAAATATCTTGCTGGCGATGAATTCTCACCGGCTGATTCGATGTTCATTCCCATTCTTGCACGAATAGCCCTTCTTGATCTGCATGAGGAATACATCAGTAGCAGGCCCAGGGTCCTAGAGTACCACACATTGGTCAAGCAGAGGCCAAGCTACAAGGTTGTAATTGGGAAGTACTTCAACGGGTGGAAGAAGTACCATACTCTCTTCAGGACCTCGTTCTTCCTTTGTGTTCGAACCTTGTTCCGAAAATACTAGGTGGTTCAGTGTGTTGCGTAGCCGATCCATGCTGAACCAATGTGTAGAGTGAGTTTAGGCTGAATATATGACCAGTATACCATCGTGTGTTTTTCCTCCAAGGCCAGGCTGATGGTTCCTGAGAGTTTTGTTTTCTATACACCTGTCTGCTCCAATGTCGCTGTTTAGAGCCTACAGAATCTAGATGTTGAATTACTTACAGAATAATAGGCCTATATATATACAGTTTGGTTTTCTTATACGATGTGTCTCTGTTCATGGACAAATATTATTTCTATCATCTGTTCTAGCGCGCCTCATATCTAAAGTATCTTGTGTACTGTCACTGCAATCTTCTTTTTCATTTGATTTTACGTTTTCCAAGTTTGTTAGAGAGCTTAGTCTCTTCAATTTCATATTATTTCTAACTCATAGCTTCTGATTGCAAATTAAGTTATGAATTGAAATTTGTTTACTCATATTTTTCTCATAGCTTAATTTTTCTGACTTCGGCGTGTGTGGGATTGGCCCTGTGTGCTCCGATGTTGGGATTGGGCTCAGCCCTTGTTGTTTCGGTTTTCGCCCGGGTTTTCCGTACTTAACTGGGAAACAATCTTCTTCTTAACCAATAAAATGGGCAAAGCTTTGCCTTATGTTAAAAAATATTTTTCATAGCTTAATTTTTTCATGCTCTTATTTTTTTAAACTCAAATAGCAATATACTATTTTCCTACTGTATGAGTGCAGAGCTTCCCAGATATATGTATGCAGAAGATCTCCATGCACATGCTTTACATGTACAATACAGGACAATGGGCCCATTATCATTGACTATAGTGATACTAGATGCACTAGGTGTCTTTATTACTTGATCCCCTTGTGGTTGTCGACATAGTGCACAACACGTCTATTTATACATCAGAGCTGAAACACTTTGTCCAGCAATTCCAGCTTGTTGTCTGATACTTTTTTCCTTCAGATCTTGTAGGCTCTGAGAGTAAGCAGGGAAGAGGAAGAAAGAGAGAGCATAAGAGCGCTAGGAATGGGAACATGGAGGAAAGCTTAACTTTTTTGTTTTCACCTCTAGTGTTGGAGGTGCAAATATTTAGTTTTGTGCTTTCCTGATGTCTCCCATTCCTATGGTTCTTGAGCACTCCTTCCTCTCCCCTTTCGCTTGCGCAATAGATTAATGCATAAACCTTAAATATGTGTGCACATACTTAGATTATCTGAGAATCTAGAAGGCTAGTCGAGAAAAGGAAGAAAAGAGAGCCTGAGAGCAGTGGGAATGGGAACATGGAGGAAAGCCTAACTTGCTTTGTTTTCGCCTCTAGTGTTAGAGGTGAGAATTCAGTTTGGTATTCCCGATGCCTCCTATTCCTATTGTTCTCAAGCACTCCTTCCTTTTCTTTTTGGCTTGCTTGGTTGCTTTACCGTAGAAACAAAATTTATGCACACATATTCGACGTAAGATCTCAAAAGTGAGCTAGAAAGAGGAAGAGAAAGAGACAGATGGGGCGCTAAGAGCAGCGCGAATGAGAACATAGAGGAAATCCTAACTTATCTGTTCTCCACCTCTTGTGTTGAGGTGGAGATATTTCCCGATGCCTCCCATTCCTATCGTCCTTATGCGCTCCTTCCTCTTCCTTTTTGTTTGCTAAATCGCTCTAGCAGAAAAACAGAAAATATATGTGCATATATTCAGGTGATGTGAGATGTCCACTATGAGACGGGAAGAGGAAAAAAAGAGGGCCTAAGAGCGGTGGGCTGTGGGCATGGGACATGATGGAAAGCTAAAGACCTCAGTTCCTCGTCTAACACTGTAAGATGTTTTCTGTCAAAAGAAAAAAAACACTGTAAGATGCTTTGTTTTGAGTTTCCTGATGCCTCTCATGCCTATTGTTCTTTGGTGTTCCTTCCTCTTCCTTCTAGTTCACACAACATAAAAGGATTCATAGTATAATATGATTTCGTTCAAATTAATAACCCTGCATACTAGATTGCTATTTTCTGTGTTTGTTTGTCTCTTTGGCATGCCTTAATCCATTCATAAGACAAGATAAGATGTCGGCTTAACAAGGCTACTGGTTTATACTTCATAGTTTAGTAGTACTGTAATTCATTTTTCAGATTCTAATCGCACCATGAAACACACCAAGACATTTTATTTACCTGTCAGGTATATTATATATACTAGGAAATCCTCTAGCATATATAACTGGATATTATTTGTGTTTAAGTACTTAATGTGTCAAGAAACCTTTAGACACTTACTTCTTTATTAACTAATTTATCAAGTTTATTTACAAGCTTTGTCCCAAATGCTCAAATAGCATTAATGTTTAATGCCTATACATGTATGCAGATTTATGATGAAAGTAACACAGTATAGTAAAATAGTAGATCATCAAAGCAGTGAAATGATCTTTTAGAAAAACCACACGACTAACATTTAAAGCGTGTCATTCTCTCTGCCCTGCAAACAAAAATACTGCTTTTCTGATGGAACTAGGAGACATACCTCTGTATCTATGTGACTCCCATTACATAGTTTGTACAAAGTTGAACGAACAATCTGCTTGTCAAGAATTGTTGTGGCAATAATCTGCACATTTGCAACCAAAGTTCAGTATTGTGCACTGCAATTTGCAACAGGAAGCCATGTCATCAAATGAACAATCATAAAACAGGATCACACAACTAAATTTACTGCATAACAGAAGCTTTCTTAACCCAAAGAGATTGACAACAATAACAGAGCATAGTTCTAGAATGTCCTCAATGTACAACCTTGTGTGACCAATAGCACAACCTTGTGTGATCCATGTACTTGATCTGTCTCAACTGCACAACCATGTGTTACCAATAGCCTAAAGATTGTAAAAGCTTGTTGCCCATATTTCTTTTTCACAAGCGACTCTATCTATAATGCACACATAAAAAGATATATGTGCATGTGAACTGTACGTAAAGGACAGGGGAGTGTTTTTTAACTCAAATAAACTGTGAAACAGTAACACAATCTGGTACCCTCATTTTACGTGCTTCAACCATTTTGCGTAAATCTACAGAAAAACAGTACCACAGTCATGAGAATCTTACAAAAAGAACTTAGGATGCACACTCAAAGGCTGACAAACTAAATTTGAATATCAAGTGTTTCTGAATCTTACAAAAAGAACTTATGATGTGAACTCAAGGTTGGCATACTAAATTTGAACATCAGAGTTTGGAATGGAAGACAAGTAACCAGGAAAGTAAGTTTCTAAATATAATTTCCAGCTATTTTCTAGAGATTTTTTTCACGCTTCGGTTGAATATTGTGATGTCACTGCATATAGCACAATTTACGAAATAGCAGGCCATCAGTATCAGCAACCTATTGGTAACTAGGCTCAAACTAATTATGAAAACGGTGGAAGATGTCATAGTTATAGTACTTTTTCATGTATAGACCAATCAACATGTCTCGTTATCTATCCAAAGTTCAAGTATAACTGATACATTATGGTACCACAATTCAATCCAGGAATCGGACTGGACTGGAACCAGTTTCCTTGTGGCACCCATCGCCTAGTGGCAAGGTTTGACTTCCAAACCATAACAGTTCATTTCTTGCAAGCTAGAACTTGACTCCATGCCAAGCATTTTACTGGTAGAACTTTGATGTATCGGGCTTATGCAGAGTAAAAATATCAACAGTATCTTACCAAAAGTAAATGCTTCAAGGCCCTCACTGGAAGTAGTACACTGTAAATCCTCCAGAACTGGTGCTATCTGATCAAGTGTCATTGCTGCACCACCTTCCTTTTGTCCTAGTTTCTCTAAAATACCATTTATTGATGATGTCACTGAAAAAAGGTAACCCACTGTTATATTTGCTGGAAATGATTCACAGTGCTTTGCAAGGTTGGTCTTCCCCCCCTCCAGTGATATTATAGGGTTTTAAGTAAATATCGATGGGTCAACTATTAATCAAAACTGAAACCATGTAACTTGAGTGATAAATTGTCATGGTACACTGGTAACTCGGCAAGTTGGTTACTTGCCTACTTGGTATCTTTGGAGGCATTGTGCTGGTACTGATTCTGCAAAATATTCATATGCAATTAACCTAATGAGGTATATAGAATTGTTTTATCCTTTATCCTCTTATGCCTCTTTCTATCCTCCTTTCTTGAAATCGAATAGAGTAGAAAACTAAAACAAATCGCAGGTGTGATTTCAACAAGTAAGCATATCCCATCATAGGAATAAACTAGCATATGACATTCCTGAATCTGGCTCATTCAAGACCTTGCCAAGTACGCTTGCCTGCTTATTACCTACTTTGCTGATCATCACCTTCTGGCACTTTAGTAATTGTTCGTCCCACAAGTTGGCCGAATGTTAGCCTCCCATTCTGAAGCAATCCCTCAATAAGAGCTTCTGACTGCAAGATATATAAATTCCATGCATAAGGTCATAAACTGTAGAGAAGCTACGAGTACTAAATGATTGTAGTCATAATGTTCCTGAACAAGATCACATATTTTGTAGCAAAAACAGGAAGCACCCGAACTATTAGAATGTAAGTTCAGACAACGTATGTTATCTGTCAGTTTCTCAGCTATCAGCCTATCACAAACCAATAATTACCAGCATATTTGTCAAACACCTAAAAAAAGGATCAAATCAAGAACTTAGATATGTTTTTATTTTTGAAACAACAAACAAACTAATCATCAACCAATCAGCATTTGGCATTGCCATGGTAACTGGAGCCATATTTTACAACCACTTAATATGTTTTCTACCAGTTGTCATTGTTAAGCAATATAAGACTCATTCTCCTGGATAATCACTAAGCTGTTAGGCTGTTGTGCATGGTATATCCACATATGTCAATGGTTCCTGGACTCGCCAAGAGCTAGAATCAGTCTCCTTGCCAACTGCATAGTCATCTCTTGTTATTTCTCATTCAGACCTTGTACATGTACTCTATAAAGAGCAATGAATCCAACAGATAAGTGTATCGAAAAATATCTCGATGTCATTCATAGTATCAGAGTAGTCTTTGGGTCATGCTAATCCAATCCAAACCATTCTTCCCTTGCCCCGTCAATCCACCTCTGTTACCATGGGTGGAGAATAGAGAATAGCCACAGCATAATCACAAGGCTTCAAACCTAGAACTTAACGACTTCCATAAACTGCACTCCAATAAATATGTATATTGATTTATCGAGTAAAAATACAAATAGTTCAGATAATTAATATAACAATTCAAATGGCAAAAGTCTAGACAACATCTTTATCCAGTAAGTTAAGGATAAACCCATGCCCATATGCACCCCTTAGAGAGTATACGTGCATTAAAAAACCCAAAAATTGCAGTATTAGAACATGTTACAGTGCGTATAGAAGAAAAAGGTTGTGCAAAAGTATGTTTATATCATCATATGTGCACCGTACAAAAAAATAGTTACCCATCCTGTGTGATATTAGTCAACTTCTTTTTGTGCAATGCAGATATGATTATCTTTCTGCAAAAAAAATTTGCTTGTATTCAGATCATAACGTGCTCTAACGGATTGGAGGATTTTGAAGTGCACAAGTACTCAATCCTCAGGGGTGCATATGAACCTAGGTTCAGAGTACATATATGAATGAATATGTGAGGAAACACGAAATGTTAATTGTTCAGGAAAATCTTAACCATAATTGTATTTTATCAAATCAGATATAGTAGTATAGTAATATGGATAATACAAACCCTTGACACCCCTAATAAGTGTGAGGATCATTGGTATAGGGTCATACATGGTGGCATGGTGCCATGAGCCACAGCCTAACATGCTCAGAGATTAATCTAGAGGATGAATCGAGGATGTGAATACAGCATTTTAGATAATTGGAATGCTCAAGCTGAAAGGAATATGAAATGGTTCATCTTCCACTACATATAGAAGAATATGTTTGTTGACGAAAAGATGATAGGCCTTATGATCTTGAAGGAGTAAGAAGAATATGTGTAGACGTACAACACTACAATAATTTGATTTTACTGAATGGCAAACTCCTCCTAGTGATGGTGGCCGAGCTACAAGGTTGTAATTGCGACGTACTTCGATGGCCGGAAGAAGTACTGAAATCTCTTCAGGCCTTCGTTCTTTGTGTTTGAACCTTGTCCGGAAAAATACTAGGTGATTCATGGTGTTGCTTAGGTGATTCATGCTGAACCGATATGTACAGTGAGTTGAGACTGAATATATGATCATTATACCTTCATGTATTTTCCTCGTAGGGGTTGTGGCTGATCGTTTCCTTGTAGTTATGTTTTCCTATATTTCTCTCCTTCCATGTATGTAGTTCTGTACAACCTTCAGAATTTGGATACTAAATTACTTATAGAACAATAGCCCTAGCCCTATATACATTTTTTTCTATTGATAAAGTGGGCTATATACATTTGGTTTTGCTGATATGAGATCTCTAGGATCATGGGATAATCATATTTGTCATCTGTAATAGTGCAGCTCACTTCTGAAATACATAGCGTACCAATTTGTTGTCACTTTAGGGTTCTTTCCCTATTGTTCTGTAATGCTTCCAAGTTTACTTAGAGGGTTTAATTTGTCCATGTTCATACTATTTTCATCTCATATCTTGTTGCTACACGTTTTCATACTTCATAAACGCACATGCTGATACAAATATTATGTACCTATTTTAGATATGGGTAATAAAGGCAAGAAGAAGAGATCTTTACACACATGCCCTAAATTAAGAGTAGAGGACAATAGGACATAGCCGGTTATTATGTGGCCCCATTATCATTGACTTAAGAATGGTACCCACATGCACTAGATGTCTTCATTTCTTTCTCCTCTAAGGTTCTGCGCATGGTGCACCACCCATTATTTATACCTCAAAGTTGAAACACTTTGTCCAAAAATTCAAGCTTGTTCTTCGAGAGCTTTTGTTTTGTTAGATTTGGAGGCACTCAAAGTAAGCCGGGAAGAGGAAGAAAGAGAGCTGAAGAGCACTGGGAATGGGAACATGGATGAAAGCCCTGCTTGTTTGTCTGCACCTCTAGTGTTAGGGATGCAAATATTTGGCATGGATCCTTTCCTGATGCCTCCCATTCCTACCGTTCTTGTGCACTCCTTCCTCTTCCCTTAGGATTGCATTAGTAGATTTGATGGAGAAATAATAGACTTGTGTTCACATATTTAGATAACTTGAGAGCTTGAAGGTGAGCTAGGAAGTGGAAGAAAGAGGGCATAAGAGCAGTGGGAGTGGGAACATGGAGGAAAGCCTAACTTGCTTTGTTTCATCTCTAGTGTTGGTGGTGAGAACTTGCTTGGTGTTTTCCAATGCCTCCCATTCCTATTGTTCTCAAGCACTCCTTCCTCTTCCTTTTTTGGCTTGCTTGGTTGCTTTAGCTTAAAATAGAAACCAAATATATGTGTGCACATGCTCAATGTGGGATCTCAAGAGCGGGCTAGGAAGAGGAAGAAAGAGAGGGTGTAAGAGCAGTGGGAATGAGAACATAGAGGAAAGCCTAACTTACTGGTTCTTCACCTCTTGTCTTGCGGTGGGAATGCAGTTTGGCATTTCCCAATGCCTCTCATTCCTACCGTTCTTAGGCGCTCCTTCCTCTTCCTTTTTGTTTGCTAAATCACTTTAGGAAAAAAACACAGATATGAATATATTCAGATGATATGAGAAGAGGTCCTAAGAGTAGTGAGCATGGGAACATGATGGAAGGCTAAAGCTCTCTCAGTTCCTTGTGCAACTCTAAAAGAGACTTTGTTTGAGTTTTCCTGATGCCTCCCATGCCTATTGTTCTTTGGTGCTCCTTCCTCTTCCTTTTGAGTCACATGGATGAAAAGGATTCATAGTTTAATATGATTTGGTTCAAGTTCATTCACCCTACATAGTTGGATTGCAAATTTTTGTGTTCAACAACACACATGTTCATTTCCAGGTTATCCCGCACATGAGTCATTATCATGTCAAGATTATTAATTTACCATTAAGGTATTATATATATGAAGTATACATCTCTATATCTGAAAAAAGGCATTCGTAGAAACATAAACACACACATTTTCAGACTTAACAAGATGAGACACATAACTTTAACACATAGAATGGTACAAATTCTTCACTAGTTCCTTATGTTGAAATCATGCTGGAGACAAAATCACATCAATGGCACACCACTGCTGAGCACTGTAGCTAAGAGTACGACAGAAATCGGAGTGTGGAAGATGGTAATTGGCACACAAAACATGTAACAATATGTGCATTACAGATTATTTTTATCATCAATTCCTAAAGAGTTCACACATGTGATGAGAAACTAATGGATATATACGTAGGCTACCAAGAAACAACCATGACTGTAACAAGATATACCAGCAGCTTCGAAAATTGTAAACTCCAATGGAATTGTGTCCAAACCTTGTTCCGAAATTCTAGATGGTTCAACATGTTGTCTGACCGACCCATGTTGAATTGATGTGTATAGTGAGTTCAGACGAGTATGTGACTAGTATTCTTCCACCGAGGGATTGTGGCTGATGCTTCCTGTTTTCCTATATTTTCCTTCCATGTGTTTGTGTACAGCCTACACAATTTGGATGCTAAATTACTTACAGAATAGTAACCATGTATTAATTATCCTCTAGAAAATGAAATGTAAACCCGTTCAAGTTTTGTTGTTATGAAATCATTTTAATCATGGACTAATCACATTATCATATGTTCTAGTGTAGCTAATATATGAAGTCCATGTGTTGCAATTGTAATTGGAATATTCTTTTCCATTCTTTTGTATTTTTCCTCAGTTTAATTTATCCAAGTTCTTATTATTTTTGGTTTTAGCTCATAACTACCTAATTGTTTTGCTTCATATTTCTTATTTTTATACCATAACATTTAATTATGTACAAATGCATAATTTGATAATGATATGGTATACCAAGTTTCATATGTTGGTAAGCAGAAGATCTCCATGCATGTGCTATAAATTAATAGTACATAGTAATAAGACAAAGCTAGTGATTGTGTGGCCCCATTGTCATTGACTGTGGAATGGTTCCCCGTGCACCAGGGTCTTCATTGCTTGCTCTCCCTAAAGTTCTCTACAAAGTGGCCTACAATCTATATATAGCGCAAAGCTGAAACACATTGTCCAACAATTCAAGATTGTTGTTTACTTATTTGAGAATTTTGTACACACTAAGAGTAAGCTGTGAAGAGGTAGAAAGAGAGACCTCAAGAGCGCTAGGAATGGGAACATGTAGAAAAGCCAAACTTATTTGTTTTCACCTGCGCCGAAGGTGCAAACATTATGTTTGGTATTTTTCTGATGCCTCCCATTCCTATGGTTCTTGAGCACTCCTTCCTCTTCATTTTGGCATGCGAAATAGCTTAGTAGATAATTATGGATATGTGCATAAACTTTAGGTAATTTGAGATTAGAAGGCAAGTCGGGAAGAGGAAAAATAGAGGGCCTTGGAGTAGTGGGAATGGGAACATGGAGGAAAGCCTAACTTGCTCGGTTTTCTCCTCTAGTATTGGAGGTGAGAATTCAGTTTGGTGTTTCCCGATGCCTCCCATTCCTATTATTCTAAAGCACTCCTTCCTCTTCCTTTGTTGGCTTGCTTGGTTGCTTTAGTTTAGAAACCAAATACATGTGCGCACATATTCAATCAGCTGAAAAACGAGCTAGGAAGAGGAAGAAAGAGAGGGCATAAGAGAAATGGGAATGAGAACATTGAGGAAAGCCTAACTTATTGGTTCTTCACCTATTGTGTTGAGGTGGAAATCCAGTTTGGTATTTCCTGATGCCTCTCATCCCATTGTTCTTAAGCGCTCCTTCCTCTTCCTTTTTGCTTGCTAAATAGTGTAGCAGAAAAACTAAACATATACATGGATAAATTCATATGATATGAGATATCCATTGTAAGACATGCAGAGGAAGGGAAGATGAGCTAAGAGCGGTGAGCATGCGCACATGATGGAAGGCTAAGCCATCGCTCCTTGTCTAACACTGGAGGAGGCTCTGGTTTGAGTTTTCCTGATGTCTCCCATGCCTATTGTTCTTTGGTGCTCCTTCCTCTTACTTTTGGATCACACAATATAAAAATATTTCATAGTTAACATGATTTGGCTGAAGTTCATACACCCTGCATAGTTGGAAGGTTATTTTCTGTGTTTTTGGTATGCCTTATTTCAAAGTAAGATAAGAGGACGACTTGCTAGCTAGTTTTTACTTATAATCTATTATTATAATTTATGTTTGAGATCCTACCAGTTGAACCAAAAACATGTTGCTCTAGATTATTGTGCACATGAGTCTATATCATGCCAAGACAAGTGTTTATATTTGAAATATACATCTATATGTGAAATAAAATTCATGTAGTCATAAAAACACATACTAGCACATTTTTGATTTAGCAAGATGAGACACGCAATTTTAACACATACAATGGTACATGAATTATATCAATGACACACCACTACTGACCACTGAAGCTAAGAATAGGTACAAAAATCAGAGTGAGAGGGCCTTAGAGTAGTGGGAATGGATGGAAACATCGAGGGAATCGTAACTTCTCGGTTTTCATCTCTAGAGTTGGGAGGCGAGAATTCTTTTTTGTGTTCCTCGATGTCTCCTATTCCTATTATTCCTAAGCACTCATTCCTTTTCCTTTTGGCTTGCTTTGTATCTTTAGCATAGAAACCAATCATATATGTACACATACTCGATGTGAGATTTCAAAAGTGAGCAAGGAAGAGAGATAGAAAGAGAGGGCCTAAGATACTGTGAGTCAGAGCATAGAGGAAGCCTAAATTATTTGTTTTCACCTCTTGAGTTCGAGGTGGAAATTTGGTTTGGTGCTTCCCGATGCATCCTATACTATCGTTCTTAACCGCTCCTCATTCCACCCGTTAGCTTGATAAATTGACATAGTAGGAAAATTGAACATATGCATGCATGTATTCAGATGGCACGCAATATTGAATAGGAGTCAAGAAGAGGAAGTGTGAGGCCAAAGAGCCGCGGAACTGGGTGTTAGGAATAAGCAACTTATATTCCCATGAGGCCATAGGCCGGTATATATATACATGTACAGGTGTGGAACATATGCAGGAAACCCCTTATACAACGGGATAAATACAAAGGGGTACATGACTTATATTATAACTCTAACACCCCCCCTCAAACTCATGGTGGATGAACAACACCGAGTTTGGAGAGATAAAAGCCATGTTGTGCTCTAGTGCGGGCCTTTGTCAGAAATCCGTCAATCAGTAACTTCGGAAGGCACATCTTGAAGAGCAATAACTGATCTCGCACACCAGCGCAAGCACATAGAAAGCATCAACACCAATATGCTTGGTGAGCTCATGCTTCACGTGGTCGCGCGCAATCTTGATAGCACCTGTCTTGTCGATAAGAGCCGAGTCGGTGTAGTGATGTAAACACCAAAATCTGAAGTAACCACCGTAACCAAGTCACCTCTGCCACAAAGAGCCATTGCTCACAACTCAGCCTCGGCACTCGAACGGAAACGCAAGCTGTTTCTTCGTCTTCCGAGCAATGAGAGAACCACCAAGAAAAACACAAGAAGAAAGTGAACGGCGATCTGAAGGATCACTAGCCCACGTAGCATCCGAATAGGCTGAAGTCAGTAAAGAAGCTGGAGCGAGGAAAGAATAGACGGTGAGAGATCGTGCCTCAAGATATCGAAGAACACGAAGGAGATGACTATAGTGAACCGAGGTGGGAGTAGAGACAAACTGACTCGTAATATGAACCGGATAAGAGATGTCCGGACGAGTGACACTAGATAGACAAGACGCCCACAAGATGACGATATCGCGTCGGGTCGGGGAGAGGATCACCATCGAGAGTACGGAGGTGAACATTGAGCTCCATAGGAGTCTCAACAACGCTCGTCGATAAGAGCAAGACGAGCAAGAAGATCTGGATATACTTTTCCGGGATATAAAAAGCCATCGAGGTAGAAGAGACTTCAATCCCAAGAAAGTAGCGAAGAGGTCCAAGATCGGACATAAGAAACTCACTAAGACGGGCCTTTACAAAGGCAATATACTCGGGGTCATCCCCGTGATGATCATGTCATCAACATAGAGAAGAAGAAGAGTCCGACCACGAGGAGAAAGGTGAATAAACAATGTTTGGATCATGAGCACTTGCTCAAAAACCAGCAGCGGTGATCACAGAGGCAAAGCGCTCAAACCAAAGCGGGGGCTTGCTTAAGGCCATAGAGAGAGCGACGAAGGCGACATACCATGCCATCGAGAATGAATACCCGGTGGTGGCTGCATGTAGACCTCCTCACGCAGCTCACCATTAAGAAAGGCATTCTTAACATCAAGTGAGATATAGACCAAGATGGCGTGCGAAGCAACGGCAAGAAGTGTACTAACAGTGGTCATATGGGCCACGAGGAGCAAAAGTCTCGTCATAATCACGACCATGCTCCTGCTGAAAACCACGAGCCACAAGACGAGCTTTGTGGCGCTCAAGAGAACCATCGAGGCGAGTCTTAACCTTGTAGACCCACTTACAAGTGATCGGACGGACTCGGGAGGAAGAGAAACAAGATCCAGTACCGGTCGTTCAAGAGCAGCAATCTCCTCTCGCCATCGCAAACCGCCATTCAGGGATGAACAACACCGATGATAAGAAGTCGGCTCAAGAACAAAGAAGACCAGCGGTGGGAAATCCAAAGCGATCAACAAAGCGGACGAGGACGAGAACGCAAGCCATAAGTAGGTGAGAGGAAGATGACGACTCATCCACAGAGGCATCCACAGTCGTGAGCGAGCGAGTGTAATCTTGAGGAAAAGATGGAACAATAGAAGGAGGAATCGCCAAGGTAGAATCGGGGGGTGGCGACGAAGAAGTCACCGGAGATGAAGGTGTAGAATCCGGTGACATGCTAGGCGAGGAGACCGGGAAAGATGGTGGCTGCAAATCGACTAGAGGTGTAGAAGCAGAGGGAGTGGAGCGACTAGGCACGAACTCGACAGGGGTAATAGGTGAGTCGGAAAAGTGAGGAAAGAGATATCCTCCATCAAACAAATCGAGGAGGATGGGCGGGGTAGAAGGGACGAGACTGCGTCAAAAGTCACGTCTCGGGAGATACGATCCGACGACCGATAGGATCCCAACAACGATAGCCCTTATGCTCATCATCAGAGCCTAAGAAGACACACTCAACAGATGGCGGTCGGTTTGGTGCGTTCATGCGAGGGCAAGTAGAACATAGCAAACACAACCAAACAAGCGAAGCATCGAATAATCGGGAGAACGATCAAAAGACGCTCGAAAGGAACACCACCACAGAGAGCAGCGGAAGGCTGTATGTTGATAAGATAGGTGGAGGTGGAGACGGCCTCAGCCCAAAAATGAGGCGGGAGAGAGGCAGCAATCATCAATGCACGAGCCGTCTCAAGAAGATGTCGATGCTTTCGCTCAGCCACACCATTCCGAGCATGAGCACCAGGACAAGAGAATTGAGAGAGAGTGCCTTGCTCAGCAAGAACACCACGCAACATCTTAGAGATATACTCGCCAGCGGAGTCAGCACGAAAAACACGAATGGGTGAAGAGAACTGAGTATGAACCATGGCAGCAAAACGCTTATAAATAGACAACACCTCACTACGAGAAGTCATGAAATAAAGCCATGTGTAACGAGAGAAATCATCGATGAAAATAATATAATATTTATGACCACCTTTTGAAGCGAAAGGAGCCGGACCCCATACATCAGAATGGACTAAATCAAAAGGACGCTTAGACACTGACTCACTATGTGAATATGGTAACTGAATCTGCTTGCCAAGACGACAACCCTGACACTCTAAAGAGACATCTCCTGAGACAGACCCCAGAAGACCTCGACGAACTAAAGACGACAACCGAGAACCACACAGATGACCAAGCCGATGATGCCACTGCTGGAAGGAACCAGATGTGGAGGCGATCAAGCGGAGGAACCTGGCGATGGTGGTGGCAGCGGAAGGAACATGAAGCCGTCCAACTCCCAAAGACCCCGAGAATCACGGCGGCGAGGGCCAGCCCCAACCAGAGTGTGTGTGCGGCGGTCTGAACAGAACAAGAGTCAACGTCAAGGATGACGCGACAACCGAATCGATAAGTTGACCAGCAGAAAACAGATTCATGGTAAGTCGAGGAACATGAGCAACATCAGAATGAATAAGAAGGAGTGGAAAGATTGCCTCTACTAGCAATGTAAAGTGGAGTACCATCGGCGGTGAAGACATGAACAGAGAATCCAGCAATCAAGAGAGGACAAAGTGGAAGAATGAGAAGACATATGAAAAGAAGCTCCAGAGTCCGAACCCATGGGGATGTACCGACCGTAGAGGGCGGTTGCTCGGTCAAAGGGAAGCATCACCACGTAACCAGCAGTACCCATCGAGGAAGAACACGAAGCCGCGAAAGCGCACGCTAAGTCTCGTAATATCCCGCTCGACCAAAGCAATGGTCAAGGCTGCCGAGGTAGATGACGAAGTCCACGAAGATGATGATCGCGCCTTGCGCAGTGTTTCTTCTTCAGATAGCACCGGACTCAATATGACCATCATTGTTGCAAGAGCGCAATGTGGACGAAGCGACTGAGCCTCGGAAGGAGTGGCAAAAGCGGCGGAGCACTCGAGCGAGAAGGGGTCGGTCAAACGGTGGTGTGGAAGAAGCCCGAGTAGCGAGCATGTAGGAACCTCCAAGAACCCGGACCACGTAAGCGAGTCTCCTCGCACGAATCTCGAAAGCGCCTCCATGAGAGAAATACGCCACGAGCAAACAAGCGAGCACGCCGGGGGCTCAAACTCCTTCGGAGCCGCGACAGAACTCGTGACGCGATGAAACTCCAAATTGGTCCGACAGCCGGCAACAGGGCAAGTCGACAACCAGACCGCGGAGAGAATCAAGTCGGCGCCAGATAGCGTAACTACGGCATAGAAGTCATCAACAGAGAGTCACCTCTTTGAAGAGCATGCTCTGACGGACCACGTAAAGGTATAAGGCATCACCGGAGGGCTCATAGCGCCGACGAAGACGGGTCCACATCTCAAAGACAGAGGAAGACCTAGAAACTCGAAGCAAACCGAGGCGAGAACACTAGCAAAGGAGAACAAATGCAAAGACGAGCATCATCATCAAGCCACTGGGTGTAAACAGACAGAGCACCATGATACGTCTGAAGAGCCTCCTCATAAGCCAAAACCCTCTCATCATAAGCACGAACAGCAGCCTCATCAGCAAGCTTAGCCGCATCCTTGGCGGCCTGATTAGCATCCGGAGGAAGAACTGGTGGAGTCGGTGGAATAGGGGCCACCGGAGGAACGGGACGTGGCGGACAGCAGACCTCGCCAGAAAGAACACCCCAGAGACGGATGCCATGCATGTGAATGCGCATGAAGCCAGTGAACTCGGTGTAATTAGTACCATCAAAGATCACCGGACAGCGAGGGACAGCAACATAGCCCGACGCAGCAGACATTTTTTTTTTTTTTTTAGATCCGACGAGAGCTGGATCGGGGAGGGCGCTGGCGGAACGGGCGGGCGCCATGGAACGGGCGGCGGCGGCGCAACGGGCGGCGCCAAGCGAACAGCGACGGATCGAGCGGAAGCAGCGTCGATCCGATGGGGACTCCGAGCGGGAGCAGCTTCGAGCAGAACAGGCAACGGGAGCGAGCGGCAGCTTCGATCCGATCAGACTCCGAGCGGGAGCAGCTTCAAGCAGGCTCGATCGAGCCGCTCAGGCAGATCGGGACCTACGAGGGAGTCCAGGTCCTGTGAGATCGGGGCAGGCCGGCGGGAGCTGTGAGATCGGGCCAGCGGGAGCTGCAAGCGAGTAGAAGAAGAGGAGATCGATCGGGAGGAAATCGATCGGGATATAGAGATGGATCAAACGCACGAGTTGCAGCGTGCAAAAAATTGACCTAGCTCTAATACCATGTTAGGAATAAGCAACTTATATTCCCATGAGGCCATAGGCCGGTATATATATACATGTACAGGTGTGGAACATATGCAGGAAACCCCTTATACAACGGGATAAATACAAAGGGGTACATGACTTATATTATAACTCTAACACTGGGAACATGATGGAAGGCTAACACCCTCGGTTCTTCATCTAAAGTTGGAGGAGACACTTGTTTGAGATTTCCTGATGCCTCCCATGCCTATTGTTCTTTGGTGCTCTTTCCTATCACTTTTAGCTCACAAACATAAAAATTATTTGTTCCTTCCCCATAGTTAGTACACATTATATGGTTGTATTATTATGTTTCCAGGATTTGTTGATTGTCTAAAAAATTGGTTACTTGTGAGTCTTTATTCGTTTTCTTCTCACGGTATCTTCCATGTTATTGAAATAAATGGATGCATAATTACCTTCGGCACTTTGACATGATTCACACAATTTATATGTGCCAGGATTAGTCGTGATGCGGGTATTAGTTGTGGAATTTCAACTTCACAAGGCGGACTATAGTGATGCACATATTATTGATGCAGGTTTCAACCTCATAACAACTAATCAGTAGTTCAGTACATAATATATGTGTCTCTAAGTTCCCCTTCATTGGATTCCAGTGCCTAGTGCAATATTTTATTTATATATGTTTCTTCATCCTGATTTGTTCTTAAGAACGTACCTCAAATCCAATAGTGGCAAATAACTTCACTAATATTAGTTGTTGGTTTGTTGCATGTCTATCATCTTTAGGTTATGGCAATAAATACTATATAGATATATATAGCAAATATACTAATTGTCCATGATGCAATTTTTTTCTTATTCTCTTGCAGTGCTATCTCCTCTTTTATTATCCGCACGTTTCAGTTATTATTGGTCCCTTCATATCAACCCTCAAATTCGACAGCGGAAACTATGGGGTGATAGGGTGGGTGCATACAAGTGATCTTTAGATTAAAGAAATTCTGCATCTTTAGCAAACAAACTAACTGTAGACATACCCATATTTCCTTACTTTAAATATAAGAAGCAGATTATTTACCTTTATGGTTATGCTATGATTTTATTTGGTTTTGTTGTGTTAGCCAGCTTAGTGTAGTGTTGTCGATGTGAGTGAAACTTCAAACACATCATATTATGTGTCATAAATAAGGGAGATGTAGCCACTTTCTACATCTCTATAATTATGTTGGATGTAATCATCTTGACATATATGGTGTTTTCATTGTAATGTTTACATTCTCCTCCCTTTCAAATTCTTTCTTACTGAACCATGAAGATTTACCTTTTTAACACGGTACAAATGCAGACGCTCATATATATGTACATACTCACCCTATGAATGCAAGCATGCACACTCTACCCCTATGAGCACCTCTGAGAGACTAAGTCGGCACATCATCTTGAGATTGACGAAGTAGCCATAGATGCCTACATGATCAACAAGAACGTCCCCTCCCATTGAACGCACATCACTGGAAGGCCTGAAATAGATCCATAAAAATGCGAGCACTGGTATCAAGTCTAGGACTTGGACCCTAGTGGGTTGGGAATATTATCTTATTTTTATTTAATAGAAATTAGAAATTCTCTATAGCAAATCATTGTGGTATGCAATAAACATAGAGGAAAACAAAAAAAAATCATAACCCTAGGGTTAATCAATCGGGAAAACTTTGTTTTTGCCACTCTAGTTTTTGCCAACTTTGCTTATGCCACTCTAGAATTTGACATCTTACTTTTGCCGCTCTTAGCTTTTGACAATACATCACAAATGCCATTCCGTGGCAAAAACGATAATTTTTCATTTCACTTTTTCCACTCTTTTTGACATGTATCACAATTGCCACTCTGAAATTTTTGCTTTTGCCACGGAATGGCAAAAGTGATATATTGTCAAAAGCTAAGAGTGGCAAAAGTGATGTCAAATTCTAGAGTGGCATACGAAAAGTTGGCAAAAACTAGAGTGGCAAAACAAAGTTTTCCCTCAATCAATTTTAGCTAGTTGATGAAAAAAATGAATTAATGGTCTTAAGGCGATTTCTGTCCTCCTAACCATTCAAACGTAGATTGGTTCGCACCGGCAGGATTTTACCTTGCACGCTTAAGTTTATCTCTTAGAAATATATATTTACAAATCAGAGAATTTGTTCGAGTTTCCAAGGTCATTCTTGAGGAATCACATCTAGCAACCATTATGGCAGTCATATAGACTGTCGGATGACACATAACTGCATCTTAGATTAATTTGCCTATCCCATCTGTCCATGCAAGTTGGTTCTGCCTCCTTCCTTAATCCCATCTCTCTGTGGCGCTTTAGTCTAGAGGTTGCCACCTACTCTCTTCATTTCTAAATATAAGACCTTTTAGAGATTTCAATACAGACTACATATGGATGTATCTAGACATATTTTAGAGTGTAGATTCACTCATTTTCCTCCGTATGTAGTCCGTATTGGAATCTCTAAGAAGCCTTATATTTAGGAACGGTGGGAGTATGTTTCTAGGAGTTTGGATTTGTTGAACTTAGTTACAACATAGTTGGTCTTTATCATCCAATATTTGTGTCCTGTGTGAATTAAATAGATAGCATGGATTTACTATTTGGAACCTATATGAGTAATGAAGCTACTGATGACATTTACTTTAGGACATGAGTTTCGAACATAAGTTTCTCTAATACGACAGAAAAGGACAAATTCTGCCCTGTTACTATGTCGCATTGTCCAATATTCTGAACCTGATATAATTGAAAGTCTGAGGCCTGAAACCTCAACTTTTTTGAAGTTATGAATGCAATAATTTGTGATTATCAATGACAGAATTGAATCACTGATAGATGCAGAAAAAGAGGGGTAGATTGCTTCTTACCGTTTTGTTAAGGTTTTTTTACCTAAGCCATTCTTCTTAGAGGTTTGTTTAATGGCGATAAACCAAAGTTTAGAACAAGATATAGCTGAGAGTTATGTATGGGTTAACTTCTTGTTTTGTAGATCGAAGTTTGATTCATGGACGTAAGCGTAAAGCAAGGGGAGGATTTTTTTTTATATATTATTGTTAAAAGGCATGCTCAACCCTAATCAAGGAAATTTCTCTCACAAAGAACACATTTAGTAGACTGCATGTTGTTTTCACAAGTTTTTCGGGCATGCTTATGCTTAGTTTGTTAAGGTGATGTCTTGTTACTATGAAAGCTAATTGCTGTCGGATAAGGGGCATCTCTGGACTTGCCTCCTTAGCAGGTTTATGCAAGGAAGCGAGGTTCACGACTTCATAACCAGAGAATGATCTAAACCCATGAAGAACTTTTTATTCTTATATATATTTGGTTCTTCTTATTTATTGTGCTATCAAGATAGATCAACTCTTACATGTACAAACAAATGCAGAACATCGTGATTACTTTTTTACGTTGCTCCTATAAGGCACTTTCAATGTTTTTCAAGGAATTTTTGAAGGAAATATGCCCTATAGAGGCAATAATAAAGTTGTTATTATATATTTCCTTATACCATGATAAATTTTTATTATTCATGCTAGAATTGTATTAACCGGAAACTTGATACATGTGTGGGTACATAGACAAAACACAACGTCCCTAGTAAGCCTCTACTAGACTAGCTCGTTAATCAAAGATGGTTAAGTTTCCTAACCATAGACATGTGTTGTCATTTGATGAACGGGATCACATCATTAGGAGAATGATGTGATGGACAAGACCCATCCGTTAGCATAGCATATTGATCGTTCAGTTTTATTGCTATTGCTTTCTTCATGTCAAATACATATTCTTTTGATTATGAGATTATGCAACTCCCGGATACCAGAGGAATGCCTTGTGTGCTATCAAACGTCACAACGTAACTGGGTGATTATAAAGATGTCCTACAGGTATCTCTGAAGGTGTTTGTTGGGTTGGCATAGATCGAGATTAGGATTTGTCACTCCGAGTATCGGATCTGAGCCCTCTCGGTAATACACATCATAAGAAGCCTTGCAAGCAAAGTGACTAACGAGTTAGTTGCAGGATGATGTATTACGGAACGAGTAAAGAGACTTGCCGGTAACGAGATTGAACTATGTATGAAGACACCGACGATCGAATCTTGGGAAAGTAACATACCGATGGACAAAGGGAATTACGTATGTTGTCATAACGGTTTAGCCGACAAAGATCTTCTTAGAATATGTCGTAGCCAATATGGGCATCTAGGTTCCGCTATTGGTTATTGACCAGAGAGGTGTCTCGGTCATGTCTACGTAGTTCTCGAACCCGTAGGGTCCGCACGCTTAACGTTCAATGAAGATATAGTATTATATGAGTGTGATTTGGTGACTGAATGTTGTTCGGAGTCCCGGACGAGATCACGGACATGACAAGGAGTCTCGAAATGGTCGAGAGGTAAAGATTGATATATAGGACGATGGTATTCGGACATGGGAAGTGTTCTGGAGGGTACCGGGTACATATAGGGTCATCGGAAGGGGTTCCGGGCACCCCCGGCAAAGATATGGGCTTAATGGGCGAAGGGAGGGACAGACCAGCCCACAAGGGGCTGGTGCGCCCCTCCGGAAGGCCAACCATCCCTAGGGAAAGGATAGGGGGGAGGGCAAGTCCCTCCTTCCTTCCCCTCCTCAAGGGAGAAAGGGAAGGGGGGGGGGGGGCTTCCCCTGGCGCCTTTACAAGGTGGGAGGGGAGGGGGGGGCGAACCAGGCAGGAGCCCAAGTGGGATTTGGCCCCACTTGGGGCGCCCCTTGGCCTCTCCCCTCTCCCTCCCACCTATATATATGAGGAGGGGGGCGCCTAGCACACAGAACATCAATTGTTAGCCATGTGCGGCGCCCTCCTCCACAGTTTACGCCTCCGGTCATATCTTCGTAGTGCTTAGGCGAAGCCCTGCGCGGATGACTTCACCATCACCGTCACCACGCCGTCGTGCTGACGGAACTCATATACTACCTCAACAACTTGCTGGATCAAGAAGGCGAGGGACGACACCGAGCTGAACGTGTGCAGAACTCGGAGGTGTCGTACGTTCGGTACTCGATCGGTGGATCACGAAGAAAGTTCGACTACATCAACCACGTTGTGAAACGCTTCCGTTTATGGTTTACGAGGGTACATAGACACACTCTCCCCCTCGTTGCTATGCATCTCCTAGGTAGATCTTGCATGAGCGTAGGACTTAAAAAAAATGCATGCTACGTTTCCCAACAGTGGCATCCGAGCCAGCTCTATGCGTAGATGATATGCATGAGTAGAACACAAAGAGTTGTGGGCGGTGATAGTCATACCGCTTACCACCAACGTCTTATTGTGATTCAGCGGTATTGTGGGATGAAGCGACCCAGACCAACCTTACATGTCCACGCACATGAGACCGGTTCCACCTACAGACATGCAACTAGTTTTGCATAAAGGTGGCTGGCGGGTGTCTATTTCTCCTACTTTAGCTGAATCGAATTAGACTACGTCTGGTCCTTGAAGAAGGTTAAAACAACAAACTTGATGAAACACCGTTGTGGTTTTGATGCGTAGGTACGAACAGTTCTTGCTAGAAGCCCGTAGAAGCCATGTAAAACTTGCAACAACAAAGTAGAGGACGTCTAACTTGTTTTCGCAGGGCATGTTGTGATGTGATATGGTCAAGACATGATGTGATAAACGTTATTGTATGAGATGATCATGTTTTGTAAGATATCTGACAACCGACAGGAGCCTTATGGTTGTCTCTTTATTGTATGAAATGAAAACGCCATGTAATTGCTTTACTTTATCACTATGCGTTAGCGATAGTTGTAGAAGCAATAGTTGGCGAGACGACCATGACGCTACGATGGAGATCAAGGTGTCGAGCCAGTGACGATGGAGATCATGACGATGCTTTGGAGATGGAGATCAAAAGGACAAGATGATGATGGCCATGTCATGTCACATATTTTGATTGCATGTGATGTTTATCTTTTATGCATCTTATTTTGCTTAGTACGGCGGCAGCATTATAATATGATCCCTTATCTAAATTTCAAGGTATAAGTGTTCTCCCTGAGTATGCACTGTTGCGACAGTTCGTCGTGTTGAGACACCACGTGATGATCGGGTGTGATAGACTCTACGTTCACATACAACAGGTGCAAGACAATTTTGCACATGCGGAATACTCAGGTTAAACTTGACGAGCCTAGCATGTACAGACATGGCCTCGGAACACTGGAGACCGAAAGGTCAAACGTGAATCATATAGTAGATATGATCAACATAGAGATGTTCACCATTGATGACTACTCCATCTCACGTGATGATCGGACATGGTTTAGTTGATTTGGATCACGTATCATTTAGATGACTTGAGGCATGTCTATCTAAGTGGGAGTTCTTAAGTAATTTGATTAATTGAACTTTTTTTTATCATGAACTTAGTCCTGATAGTGTTTGCGTATCTATGTTGTAGATCAATAGCTTGCATATAGCCCCCCTGTTTTATTTTTTATATATGTTCCTAGAGAAAAACTAAGTTGAAAGATGATAGTAGCAAAGATGCGGACTGGGTCCGTGATATGAGGTTTATCCTCATTGCTGCATAGAAGAATTATGTCCTTGATGCACCGCTAGGTGACAGACCTATTGCAGGAGAAGATGCAGACGTTATGAACGTTTGGCAAGCTTGATATGATGACTACTTGATAGTTTAGTGCACCATGCTTTACGGCTTAGAACCGGGACTTCAAAGACGTTTTGAACGCCATGGAACATATGAGATGTTCCAAGAGCTGAAATTGGTATTTCAGACTCATGCCCGTGTCGAGAGGTATGTGACCTCTGACAAGTACTTTGCCTACAAGATGGAGGATAATAGCTCAGCTAACGAGCATGTGCTCAGAATGTCTGGGTACTACAATCACTTGAATCAAGTGGGAGTTATTCTTCCAGATAAGATAGTGATTGACAAGGTTCTCTAGTCACAATCACCAAGCTACTAGAACTTCATGATGAACTATAATGTGCAAGGGATAACGGAAAAGATTCCCGAGCTCTTCGCGATGCTGAAATCGGCAAAGGTAGAAATCAAGAAAGAGCATCAAATGTTGATTGTTAACAAGACCACTAGTTTCAAGAAAAAGGGCAAAAGGGAAAGAAAGGGAACTTCAAGAAGAATGGTGAACAAGTTGCCGCTCCCGTGAAGAAGCCCAAAGCTAGACCTAAGCCCGAAACTGAGTGCTTCTACTGCAAAGGGAATGGTCACTGGAAGCAGAACTAACGCAAATACTTGGTGGATAAGAAGGATGGCAAAGTAAGCAAAGGTATATTTGATATAAATGTTATTGATGTGTACTTTACTAGTGTTCACAGTAACCCCAGGGTATTTGATACCAGTTCAGTTGCTAAGATTAGTAACTCGAAACAGGAGTTGCAAAATGAACAGAGACTAGTTAAGGGCAATGTGACAATGTGTGTTGGATGTGATTCCAAGGTTGATAAGATCACCATCGCACACTCCCTCTACCTTCGGGATTAGTGTTGGACCTAAATAAATGTTATTTGGTGTTTGCGTTGAGCATGAATATGATTGGACCATGTTTATTGCGATATGTTATTCATTTAAGTCAGAGAATAATTGTTGTTCTGTTTACATGAATAAAACCTTCTATGGCCATACACCCAATGTAAATGGTTTATTGAATCTCGATCGTAGTGATACACATATTCATAATATTGACGCCAGAAGATGCAAAGTTGATAATGATAGTGCAACATATTTGTGTCACTGCCGTTTAGGTCATATTTGTGTAAAGTGCATGAAGAAACTCCATACGGATGGATTTTTGGAATCACTTGATTATGAATCATTTGATACTTACGAACCATGCCTCATGGGCAAGATGACTAAAACTCCGTTCTCCGGAACAATGGAGAGAGATAATGACTTATTGGAAATAATACATAGCGATGTATGCGGTCCGATGAGTGTTGAGGCACACGGCGGGTATCGTTATTTTCTAACCTTCATAGATGATTTGAGCAGATATGGGTATATCTACTTAATGAAACACAAGTCTGAAACATTTGAAAAGTTCAAGGAATTTCAGAGTGAAGTGGAGAATTATCATAATAAGAAAATAAAGTTTCTACGATCTGATCATGGAGGTGAATATTTGAGTTACGAGTTTGGCCTTCATTTAAAACAATGTGGAATAGTTTCACAACTCACGCCACCTGGAACACCACACATTAATGGTGTGTCCAAACATCATAACCGTACTTTATTAGATATGGTGCGATCTATGATGTCTCTTACCGATTTACCACTATCGTTTTGGGGTTATGCATTACAGACAGCTGCATTCATGTTAAATAGGGCACCGTCTAAATCCGTTGAGACGACACCGTATGAACTATGGTTTGGCAAGAAACCTAAGCTACCATTTCTTAAAGTTTGGGGTTGCGACACTTATGTCAGAAGGCTTCAGCCTGATAAGCTCGAATCCAAATTGGAGAAGTGCATCTTCATAGGATACCCTAAGGAAACAATTGGGTATACCTTCTACCACAGATCTGAAGGCAAGATCTTTTTTGCCGAGAATGGAACCTTTCTAGAGAAGGAGTTTCTCTCGAAAGAAGTGAGTGGGAGGAAAGTAGAACTTGATGAGGTAATTGTACCTTCTCTCAAATTGGAAAGTAGCACATCAGTGCAATCCGTTCCCGTGATGCCTACACCAACTAGAGAGGAAGCTAATGATGATGATCATGAAACTTCGGATCAAGTTACTACTGGACCTCATAGGTCGAACAGAGCACGTACGGTAATCCTGTCCTGGAAGTTATGTTATTAGACCATGGCGAACCTATGAACTATGAAGAAGCTATGATGAGCCCAGATTCCGACAGACGGCTTGAGGCCATGAAATCTGAGATAGGATCCATGTATGAGAACAAAGTGCGGACTTTGGTGGACTTGCCCGATGACCGGCAAGCCATTGAGAATAAATGGATCTTCAAGAGGAAGACAGACGCTGATGTAGTGTTACTATCCACAAAGCTTGACTTGTCGCAAAAGGTTTTTGACAAGTTCAAGGTTTTGACTATGATGAGATTTCTCACTCGTAGCGATGCTTAAGTCTGTCCGAATCATGTTAACAATTGCCGCATTTTATGAAATATGGCAAATGGATGTTAAAAATACATTCCTTAATGGATTTCTTAAAGACACTACTAGGAAAAGGCCTACTAATGGTGCACCGGTTTTGCCTACTAATGGCGCACTACCGGTGCGCCATTAGTATCACGCCACTAGTATTTTTTACTAATGGCGCACCACTGGTGTGCCATTAGTATCTGGTATACTAATGGCGCACCACCTAGTGCGCCATTAGTATGTAACACCATGCGCCATTAGTGTGCCTCCCGGGGGGCCATACGTAACCATGTGCTTTGTCATACTAATGGCGCACCCTGTTGTGATGCGCCATTAGTATCCTTTGGCATACTAATGGCGCACCTGGAGGTGATGCGCCATTAGTATGAATATTTGTTTTTTTTACTTTTCTAATTTTTGCACAGGTTATAAAATATATTATTGGACAAAATATAGACAACAGCACACAACAACAGCAGATTCATCGAATACAATAGAAGATTAGTCTCCGAATATAATTCATCATATTAGTCTCCGAATTCAAAAGACCGAACAAAGATAAAACATTACAGGTCTCAAGACCGCGAGTATCGAGTTTGTCTTCACATTACAAGTCGATATCGATCATCTAAACTACCATCACATAGAAGAGAGCTGCGGTCATCATGATGAGCATCATCGCGATCAAACTGGTCTTCATCCGGTTCCTCCAACGCCCTCCTCTCTCCCGCTAGATAGCGGGCGATCTAGATTCGCCTCCGCCTAGTGGTGTACCTTTGTAACTGTTACCGCTGAACGATGAACCTGTCTCCGACACTCCTCCCAAATGTTGTAGACTCAGAACCTTACCCTTGTACACCTACATACGGCGACATCTCTATGCACAAGCCAAACAATGACAATACATAAGCAATATGTAAGTATGCAACAAAAGGACCGGAAGAGAAAAGCAAGACATTAATAGCACGATTCATGGTCCTACTAATAAATAGCATCGATTACATCTAAGTTGAACGATTGTCCAAACCAAAGAGACATACTAATTCATTAAAGTTTAATTACAACATGAGCCAATCAATGTTTCGAACTACACATCACTATTTTCGACTCGACTCATCGGACAGAGCGTGGATGAAGCCGCCGTCTGTCGTGATGGTCATGAAATCGCGTTGTTGTCACCCTGCATTTGTAGCGTTTCATCTATCTCACTTTGTTGGACAGCTTGATATCTGCGAAAGAACTGCCCGAGGTATGAAGGACATCTTGATGGATGATGTCCGCAAACTCCGATCGATGCGAAGAATTCTTGTCCGAGGTCCGCGTCCGGGTTGCCGACAACATCGCGCCCAATCTTTGAGACTATCTGGTAGCGAAGGTGATGATGGTCCTTACGATCACCCGCATGTGATGGAGGGCGAGTAGGCATCCTTCGATCACCAAGCGGCTGCTTGACGCAGCGAACTTCAGACAGTGAGAAGGTGTGCTTGCCGTGCCTACAAACTGCCCTGGTGAAGGTGCTCCAGATTTGGCGTGGCGGGAGAACATCATCAAGAACTTTCTTGACATTTGTGTAGTCTATCTTGGAGTTACGGTTCGGGTCAAAATACGTGGCCATGGAATATTTCGGGCTTAGGAGGATGAGTGTGCAATGTGTGTCACTGCATAGAACACAGAATGTTAGAAAAAAAAGAACGATCGAAATCTAAGAAATCATATGTTACGGGGCGGTTAAGGGATGACTTACTCGGGAAAGTAAGCCACAAGAAAGTTATCCTTATCTGGGTTTGCCAGAATGACGCCTTCGAGGTGTGAACTCGCAACTTGGCGGTCCCCAGCGCTGCTCAAGTGCTTGGCACACATGTAGAAGGGGTCGACTATCACGATGTCCGGGGTCTTGTCTCTAATGATCCGCATCTCCATACTCAGCGAAAACAGCCGAATGAAGGTGTAGTGCAGCGGATGAAGGTGAAACATAGCAAAGATGTCATCAAACCGCAGGACGATCGTAACCCCGATGTCGCCATCCATAAAGCCCTTGCCCTCTGGCACCTTGGCCACGAAAACCGGGTATGCCACATCATTCTCTCTCAGACGCCGCTTCTCCAAAGAAAGAACACTGTCGCGCAGACTCCGCATAGCACCGTTGCAGATTCAGCATATTTGGCGGTAGCATCGCCCTACCCGCCACATGCACCCGCCTCAAGATATCCTTAGGTGAAGGTGGCCCGCCCCGAGCACGGATCAAACTTCGGTGCCGGCTGGCTCGCACCGCGCCCTTGTTAGTCTTTCGTTTCGTCCCTTCTTCTTGATCTCCGTAATGGGACCGAAGTTCGCTCACAGACCGCCTTCTTGAGCGTGTTGGGGCTGATAATATTTCGCACCTCAGCTATCCGAGGCTCGGTGAAGGCGGGAGCCGGAGGCGTGTCTCGAATCTGACGCCGACGGCGCTTGTTGCAATTGGATTTCTCCGCCATACCAGCTAGATCGCGGTCGTCTTGGTTGGGTTCTTGAGAAAGACGCCCGCATAACTCGTCAGCGCACCCATGTTCGCAAAGTACTTATCAACTTTGGTAAATGTACCGTCGTCGTTGTCGTCGCCGTCCGGATCTGTGCCATAGGGCTGTCCGGATCTCGTGCCATAGGGCTGTACGGATCTGTGCCATAGGGATGTCCGGCAGTCCGTAGCGTTCGCGGCGTTCTTGCCATGGCTTGGCGCCGCACGATCGGGCGGTCTTGTCTCGTGGGGTGGTGTCCCCGCCCCAAACAAATCGCTCTTCGCCAAAGCAGGGCCGGCGATTCGCAGCGCCGAGGGTCATCTCATCTTCTTCGTCGCCCCGCCGGTCGAATCGAGGTAACACTCGTCGCAGCTCGGCAGCACCAACCACTTCAACCCTATACATCGTGGGTGCCATCGGATTACCGTGGAACATGCGGTTGCCCGATTGAACGATTACGCCCTTGGCGACATCGACCAACTCGCCGCCCACGGCGCGAAGAGTGCAAGGAACATCGGCGGCGCCCTGCGAAAACATGTAGGGCGTCAGGTATGCCCAGTCAAAGGCAAGGAGATGAAGTCATCGGCCGAGAGGCTTAGTTACCATGATGCCGTCGAGCTCGGCTAATGTCGAGGCACTGCCAACGGCGGGCGTAATCGACGGAGGGGCGCTTCTCGGGCGAGGTGCCGCCAGCGACACCCGGTGCATTAAGCTCCAATGCCCGTGCCGGCGCCGGAGACACGAATACCGCCTCCGCCGGAGACACCAATGGCGCCGCCTGCGCGCTATGCGAGTTGCTGGCCGTGAAGCTGGGAACCGGGGGAGGCCCCTGTTGGCCGCCCGCAATCCACGCCGTCAGCCCATGAATCAACGTAGGCACCATGGCGTTGAGCTTCGTTCCCAGTTGTTGTTCCACTTGCTCTTGGACAAGCTCCGAATCCGCGCCACTTGTGCCTTGAGTGCTTCAACCTCGCGTCCGCTTTCCGAGCTGGTCTTTTTCTCCTTCCGCACACCAGCGGTATAGTATGACCCCCATTTTGTGGACAAGCCTTTGCCGGCCACACGACCAGCTGACGTTGGCTTAGTGAGCTTATCCTTGTTTTTCATTACGTTCAACGCCCTATTTAAAGGGGTGTCAAAAAAGGGAGCTCTGAGACGACCCCGCGCTAATGCTTTCAGTTTCCTGCGGAAGGAACGTGAACCATTTAGAAATATTGGGGATTAATTAGAGTGCAACCATATGGAGCTAATTACGCGGGGGTGTATTCCTTACCAGAACAAGCTCAAGCGCCCTGGTCTTCGGATCCGTGGTAAGCTCCTTTGTTATCGGGTACTCCTTGTACCGGTCCCTGACAAAGTTCCTGGTCCGCTTGTCACCGCTGTATTTCTCGAGCGGGCGGTAGGCCTTGCTCGGCACGCCCGCGTCCCTCCTTGTCCCATATAGGCTCCGCCACTCAGAAACGCCGGACCGAGTTTGTGTTCCCTAAGTTCAACTCCCGCATTTCTTTCCCCCACTAACTTGATTCGGAGGTTGCGCTGCTCTCGCACTTGATCTTGAACTCCTTGTAGTCATCTTCGCTGATCAAGAATATTTCGCCTTGATCTTCTCATAACTATCACCTTTATCAATCATTCTCTTCACCGTGCTTCTCCGGTAGACAGGTCGTGCTCATCCTCGTGAGGGCGTGCACTGCTCACTTTATTCCCCGAGAGGCGTGTGTTTTCAAAATCGGCGGGAACTTGTATCGCTCGTGCAGCTTCGTGAAGAGGAGGTTGTGCAAATTCCTTGGTCCTTATGCCTAAGGTTCTCGGTGTTGATCGAGACGGTGCTCGGAGAATGCACCCGAGCTGAAGCGAGTACCCTTGACTATATGTTTGGGCTCCGTTGGATGCCCGTCGAGTCCACTTGAGTAAATTCCTCCTTGAAGGTGCTAAGCGCATTGGCGCCGGTCCTTCCTTTGCTTCTTCGGTTGGCTGCCATCTGTGTGTGTGCCGCCATCATCAGTGGTGGCATCCTCGGCGGCACCATCAGTGGTGTCATCCCCGACGCCACTAGGGGTTGTGTAGTCAGGATCGGTGTCTTCCGCGGCGTCCTCATAGCGTGAGGTTGTTCCTCCATCTCCGGGACAGCTCCTGAATTGCTTGCCGCCCAACCGCCGGCCTCATCGTTGTTGGCCATGTTTCGCTCTAAATAGGAAAACAGTTTGGTCAAAAAGTTGGTTATTGTCAAGGAACAAGATCATGGTTTCATCATTTAGGGTTTGTCGACACCGAGGCATCCTAAAAGCTAAGCTTTTATCATTTAGGGTTTGTCGACGCCGAGGCACCCTAAAAGCCTAAGCGTACATCATTTAGATTCTCATCGACACCGAGGCACCCTAAAAGCCAAGGTTTTATCATTTAGGGTTTGTCGACGCCGAGGCACCCTAAATGCTAAGTTAAGTTTTCATCATTTAGGGTTTATCGATGCCGAGGCACCCTAGGTTGGGCCTAATCACTTGGCACTAATCACTTGGCTCTATTGCCACATATGTTGGGTTTATCATCTAGGGTTTATCGATGCTGAGGAGAATTCTAAGTTGGGCCTAATCACTTGGCTCTATTGCCACCTATTGTTTAATGCAGCAAGAATAAAGGGGCAGTTGATCCTACTTAATTAAGTACTAAGATACCCCGGCCCATGCATTAGTAGCAAGTACCCCATATGTCCAATTTTTAGCAAAGTCATGCTAAAATTCACGGAAAATTTCAGCATGACCTTTGCTGAAAATAGGACATATGGAGTACCTGAATTTGCCGGAACGGAAGTTAATCAACATTCCGGCAAACTCAAGAGCCTCTCGGGGTACCTGCAAAATCATCACGACACGAAGGGCCTCTCAAGGGCCTCAAGCAGCAAGCGCCTCCCAGACCCCATTTTTTGCTAAATTTCTTTGAGCAACAATCGAGCAGAAAAATCAGCATATTTCTATACAACAGACTTTGTAAAGATGAAGAACAGTTCTACATCAACCCATTTATATACAATAGCATCTTTGGTCATACCAATTTCTGAAACAATTCAAATCTGAATCAGATCTTGCGTGAGGCACCACTCATGCAAGTGCCATACTATTGCAAGTGCTATACTACTGTAGGAAAGGAGGATCATCATACACATATATAGGAAAGGAGTCCCATTCCTATTTTAGGAAGCAAACAGATGTACACATAAGATAAAAATGTAGTGCTGGAAGTTTAATGCTTACAAAAGACTTGCTGAAATAGGGAAAAATATGGAGTCACCAAGCTGGCTAAGAAACTCCCAAAGTCCACTAGCAAATCCAAGATATAATCCTTTTACACACATCATAACAATTTAAGATAATTAGGGTAAGGATAGTAGGAAATGAAAAATAAAGAGCTCAAAAAACAATCACAACAGAAAAATAATAAAAACCTAGTCCTAGAAGAAAATAAATCCTAAAAGAAAAGAAATCCTAAAATCTGGAGCAAGTCCTAGCAGTAGTAGTCCAACTAGATGGACACCACTACTACTCCTATCACTAGAGTAATTTAGGTACACCCAACAGACCTTAAACTACTACTTCATCAATGATGACTCACATGGTACAAAAGAAGTTGAGTGGACCAAGTTAAAAATCCAACAAGATTCTAGGATGTGAACCAAATGATTTGCCAATAAAAGGTAACAATGATATTGCAGAATAGACCTTCCTAAAATAGGAATGATAATCTCTGTCAATAACCATTGAATAAAACAGATTTACCAACAAAATCTAAAAGGACACCTGCCTATCGATTCAAACAGTTTATCGCTTTCTAAAGCCATAAGCACAACAATCATGATCGTAACTAACACTACTTCGCATAAATAACCAATTAAGCGCCAAAAAGCAAATAAACACTAATCAGCAGGCACTCTCCTGCTACTGACTAACTAAAATCTGCTAGCTGATTCTTAAATCGAATAGTTTGAGCACTACAATTCTCACAAGATCTGCAATAGGTCGTAAAGACAGTTTGAGCACTACAATTCTCACAAGATCTCGCAATAGGTCGTAAAGACAGTTTGAGCACTACAATTCTCACAAGATCTGCAATAGGTCGTAAAGACAAGTGATGACCAAGTTGTAACTACTTGAACAATCAAGGACAAGATATTCACAACATAAAGGTTGTGCACCTCAAATATATAAATCACATGGTATACAAATAATTACTTGGAGAAAGACGTTCACTGTAGTTTACTAAACATGTTAGGCATTTGTCATGTCATAATCTTTGCCATTTTACAATTAAATTTCTAAGATGGATGAAAGATCGAGGATGTCGCCTAGAGGGGGGGGGGGTGAATAGGCGCTTTAAAATAATTACGGTTTAGGCTTGAACAAATGCGGAATAAACCTAACGGTTAATTTGTCAAGCACAAAACCTAAAACAACTAGGCTCACCTATGTGCACCAACAACTTATGCTAAGCAAGATAATCAACTATGTGATAGCAAGATATATGACAAAGAACAATATGGCTATCACAAAGTAAAGTGCATAAGTAAAGGGCTCGGGTAAGAGATAACCGAGGCACGCGGAGACGACAATGTATCCCAAGTTCACACCCTTGCGGATGCTAATCTCCGCTTGGAGCGGTGTGGAGGCACAATGCTCCCAAGAAGCCACTAGGGCCATCAGTAATCTCCTCACGCCCTCGCACAATGCAAGATGCCGTGATTCCATTAAGGGACCCTTGAGGGCGGTCACCGAACCCGCATAAATGGCAACCCTTGGGGCGGTCACCAACCCGTACACTTTGGAAACCCTTGGGGCGGTCACGGAACCCGTCAAATTGCTCAAGGCGATCTCCACAACCTAATTGGAGACCCGACGCTTGCCCGAGCTTTACACCACAATGATTGAGCTCCTAACACTACCAACTGTCTAGGGCGCCCAAGCACCCAAGAGGAACAAGCTCAAGGGCACCAAGCACCCAAGAGTAATAAGCTTCTCAACTTGTAACTTCCACGTATCACCGTGGAGAACTCAAACCGATGCACCAAATGCAATGGCAAGGGCACACGGAGTGCCAAGTCCTTCTCTCTCAAATCCCACCAAAGCAACTAATGCTAGGGAGGAAAATGAGAGGAAGAACAAGAAGGAGAACACCAAGAACTCCAAGAACTAGATCCAAGGGGTTCCCCTCACATAGAGGAGAAAGTGATTGGTGGAAATGTGGATCTAGATCTCCTCTCTTTTCCCCCAAAACTAGCAAGAATCCATGGAGGATTGAGAGATAGCAAGCTCGGAGAAGGTCAACAATGGGGGAAGAACACGAGCTCAAAGGATAAGGTTCAATGGGGAAGAAGACCCCCTTTTATAGGAGGGGGAAAATCCAACCGTTACCCCACTGAAAATCCCCGCACAGAGCGGTACTACCGCTAGGAAGGGCGGTACTATCACGAGGGCGGTACTACCGCTCCCTATCCAGCGGTACTACCACGCCAAGAGAAAGACAGGCCATCGGCCCTAGAGCGGTACTACATCGGGGAGTAGAGCGGCACTACCGCTCGAGCGGTACTACCGCTGCTCTGCCCGCCCTAGTGCCGCAAAACCCGACACGAGAAAACACCGTTCGAGAATCGAGGCGAAGTAGCCAGACGCACAAATGTACTACTCTGGCGAAACTCTCAAGCGGTACTACTGCTCGGAGAGCGGTACTACATTGAGCGGTACTACCGCTCGAGAGCGGTACTACCATTGGGGAGCTTCGGCAGTACTACCGCTGAGGGCACGGTACTACCGCTGGCACCAACCTTGAAAACACAGAATACTCCAAGGAAAACCAGAACTGCCATAACTTCTTCATATGAGCTCCGAATTGAGCAAACTCAAGCTTGTTTGAAACAAGACAACGAGTAGCATCAAAACAGCGACTGGTTATAGTAAGAAGAGGCAGGGGAGGTATGCTTAGCAAACAAAGGAGTGAAACCTCCAAACGAGAAGAACCGGCATACCCCCTCCAACATCGAAAACATCATAGAAGATGCATGAGAACTCCGTTTTCGATGAACTCGAGCTTGTCATAAAAATGACCATAAGCTCCAAATCTCACAAGGAGAAGAACCAAACAAGAACCAAGAAACATGATGCAAGGATGCAATGGTTTGAGCTCTCGACGAACGATACAATCAAGCTACTCACTTGAGAGCCCCCCCTTGATAGTACGGCTATCGATCCTATAACCCGGTCTTCCACAACTACCATGAGACCGGTAAAATAGAAAACCTATCAAGGGCAAACCTTTGCCTTGCATATGGTCCACTTGAGCTAGATGATGACGATCTTGACTCCCTCAAGTTGGACCACCTTTCTTGATTGCGTTGGCTCAAGAAGACAAGTTGATTGCTCCCCATACTCCACTATGGGTGAGCCACTCTTCCAAGACATCTTCACAAGTCCATTGTCACCAAATGGACGACAAGCTTCAAGCACTTGATCTCTTCGTGATGCATCACTTGAACTTGCACACCGCAACCTAACCCCACAAAGAACTCTCACGAAGACCATGGGTTAGTACACAAAGCGTAATGGACAATGCTTACCATACCATGGGATCACTTGATCCCTCTCGGTACATCTTCTACGCTTTGTGAGTTGATCAACTTGATTCACTCTTGACTTAGTCTTGATCAACCTTGAATCTTTCCAACTCTCTTCGTTTGGATGATGTCTTGAAGGTAAACATGAATGATCGCACAATTCCTTAATAGCACCTTGGTCAAACACATAAACTCCTTGAAACCAACACATGGACTTCAAGAATGCCTATGGACAAATCCTTCAAATATAACTCAATGCAACCATTAGTCCATAGAGAATGTCATCAATTACCAAAACCACACATGGGGGCACCGCATGTCCTTTCAATGGAGCTATTGATAAATTGAACTATTAAGCACTTGTCATGTCATAATCTTGGAGAAGGAAGAAGCGAGTACATAGGAGATTGAAAGTAGCTAGGTAGATAGTCACAAGACACAAATTCATGCTTGTGTGTAAAAGTTCACCGTAATCTCATTGTGTCAGTAAACAAAGATTGCAAGAAGATCTCAATCTTACTGATTTTTGTTTTAATTCTATTGACATGAGTACATTGAACTCTGTCAATACAATTAGACATGAATAAGAACTCTGTCTAAACATTCAGTCTATACTTCAAGATTAAACTGTCTAAATATTCAGTATGCTATTGACAGGACTAGTAAACATTCAGTCTAAATATGAACTCTGCCAATAGATTCAGTTGACAGTACACTTCAAGATTCAAGATAATTATCAGAAATCTGTAATCTTGATCAAAGACAATGGCTTGGACCTGCAATTCACCATCAAATCAGATCCAGAGGGGGAAGGGGAGGGGCACCTTTGACGAGCTCGATCTCCTCCCAGATGCAAGGGCGTGCCGCAAGAAGCAGCGGCACGACGGGGCGGCGACGGCGAGCTCCTGCTCCTAACCCTAGGTCGCCGCCCCGTGGGGGCATGGGGATGAGCAGGGGAGAGAAGGAGGGAGGGACAAAGACTAACCATCGTCATGAGCAGCAGCCGCGCGGGGAGGCTCGCGCCACCGTCGAGGAGTGCGTCCGATGAGGCTAGCCGCTGTCGAGGGGCAGCTCCGACGAGAGAGATTTGGTGGTGGCGGGAGGTCGCGGGCTCGAGGGGAGGAAGGGAGAGGAGGCGGCGGGCGCGTGGCGCGGCTGCGCATGCAGGGTCGGGGCAGCGGGCGGCGGCGGTGGAGGGAGGGACGAGGGAAGTAGCGCGCGGTGGATCGAGGAGAGGAACTAGCGAGGAGAGGAAGGGGGATCGAAGCGAAGGGTATCCAGCTAGACACTATAGCAATGGCGCACCACCCTCTGGTGCGCCATTAGTAATTTTTTTTCTTATAGCAATGGCGCACCCTCCTCTGGTGCACCATTAGTAACTTTTTTTTTCTGATAGCAATGGCGCACCCACCTAGGGTGCGCCATTAGTAACTTTTTTTTCATTATTTCTTGTTGCATCTAATAATTTGTTTTTTTATCAAATTTGTTATTTTCGTGAGGACTAGAACAGAAGATATCATCAAATATCATCATTTTTTTTTGAAAATATCATCAATTTTTTAATTGAAAATATCATCAAATTTGTTATTTGAAAATATCATCAAAAAGTGGGGGAGGGTGCGGGGTGTCGGCGGCGGTGGAGCAGGGAGGGTGCGGGGTCGCGTCGTGGCGGTGGAGCGGGGAGGTGCGGGGGTGCTCGGCGGCGAGGGGATCGAGATAGCCATCGAGAGGAGGATCGAGATCGAGTGTCCTCATGAATATTCAATATTTTTCATATTGAATATGAAAAATATCATCAAATTTGAAAATATATTCATGAATTCAAAAGTGCCCATGAAATTTAAAATATTCATGATATCAAAAGTGCCCGAGAAATGAAGACTACGATTTAAATACAATCGATCTTAGCTAGCTATCTGCTCACAATCTTCTTGCCCTTCTTTTTGCAAATGGAGTTCTTACGTGGAACAGACGTCCTTTAGGTAGGGTGGTCCTGCTTCTTCTTGTGGTGTGTGCTGCTACTTCATCGTCGCCGTCATGTTCGATCTTGGTCGCCGTGCTTGTCAAGTCTTGCTCATTGGCTACTCCATCCATTCCGATGATCTTCCTTTTGCCTCTCCTCCGACAACACGACCGGGCTTTGGCGGTCGGTAATGGAGAAGCATTGGTCCACTTGGGAAGCCAGTACCCATGGCTCATTTTTCAGGTGACGCTTATGCCATGGGTCTTGGATTTGGCTTCGGTATAACCATGGTGGTGAAATACGGTCTTCTTTTAGGACGCTCTTGGCCCATCTGACACGGAACATCTGGACCTTCTCTCCAGCGTAGCTCAGCTCCCAGATCTCCTCGATCCTTCCGTAGTATATGTCCTTGTCGTTGCCGGTGTAGGATTCCATCGTTACCCCGGAGTTCTGATAACCATCGCTCTTCATGTCCTTGTTCTCGGTGTAGAATGTGTAGCCGTTGATATCGTACGCCTCATAGGTCATCAGGTTGTGCTCGGCGCCCTATGACAAGGCGAATATGAGTTGTTCTTCCGCGGAAGAATCCTCATGTAAAGGGTATGACAGAAGCTTCTGCTTGAACCAATGCATGAAACATGAGTTGTGCTCTTTGTTTATATCTCCTTCCGTCCTCTGTTGGCCTCGGTCGTTGTACGTCTTCTCAATAAAGGTTTTGTGATCTACCACCCAAGGATCGACCACGTCTATGTGTTGTAGCGCGACTAGGTTTGCTCTTTCAAAGTCGGCGAGTCGACCCTCGAAGTCGACATGCATTTCGCGGCGACCCTCACGGTGACCCCATCCAGCGAGCCTGCCGAGGTGCTGCTGACGGGCGACCAACGGGTTCTCGATGCCTAGATAATTAAATGCGATGGGAGATGCACTCTTGCCGAAAAGCCCCGGCTATACTTCCTCTCGGGCGTGACATGTTGCGAACGTATCCTTTGATGACACCATTCATCCTTTCGAGCGGCATCATGCTGTGCAGGAACGCCGGCCGAGTTGGATGATATCCTCCACGATATGGACCAGCAGATGCACCATAACGTCGAAGAATGCGGGCGGAAGTACATCTCAAGCTCGCATAGTATCACCACGATCTCTTCCTGTAGCCTTCGAGTTGCCTCACGCCAATCGACTTCCGAGATGACGTCGAAAAAGTTGCATAGGCCAAATAGCGTTTCCGCGGACGTGCGCGTCCATGATCCCACGGATTACAACCGGAAGTATTCTGCGTCATCGGCGACGTGATACCGTGAGACTTCATCCTGCTGAACTTCGCTTCACTGGGTCTAGGTATCTGCTTATCTTCCCGTGTAACCGTAAGGAAGTTTTACTCCTACGAGGCAGGTGAAAACTGCTCGATCTCCTCGACTTAGAGTGAAGCACGCGGAGGGTAGTCATTTCCGGTCTTCTTGGCCTTTTGCCTTTGAGACGACTTTACGTGTCTGCCGCCTCATCATCATCATCATCATCATCATCATCATCATTAGCGTGAAGCTCCTGCCGATGCCCATTGATTTCAAGTCCGCCCTTGCTTTCGCCCATCTTTGGTCCTCTCTAGCATGTTGAGCAGGTACCAAGCAGACTCTACACACGTTCTTCGTGATATGCATGACATCAAGGCTATGAGGCACACAAGGATCTTCCAAGATGGCAAGTCCCGTAAAATGACCTCGTTTTCCATACCTTCAGCAGCGACTCTGGCGCCTTTCGCTTCTTTCCCGGCTCTGGCGCCTTTTGCTTCTTTCCAGTAGTGGGCAGTCTTTCCAATTTTTCAACAGCTCTTCTATTTCCTCGCCGCTCCTCGTACACGGGCGTTTTCGGGGTTCGGTTTCACCATCGAACAGATCCTTGCGTTTCCTCCACGGGTCATCGTCGCGAAGCCACCTTCGATGTCCCATGAACACGGTTTTCAAAGACCCGGGATCTCTATCTAGCTGGCGATCGTTGTGTCATCCATGCACCTTACGCATCCGTAAAATCCGTGGACTACCTGCCCATGAGATATTCAGAATCGAGATAGCCGTGCACCGTCGTGAGCAAAGGCGGCTCTCATAGGGAAATATTCTTTCTCTGCGGCGTCCACGTATTGGCACGGCGTTTTCCACAGCGTGTCTAGCTCCTCCTTCAAGAGCCCCGAGATCTGATGATGTCGTTCCTGGTTGTTTCGCCCTTCAATTAGCATACTCATGTGAATGTACTTCCTCTTCATGCACAACCAGGGGGGGAAGGTTGTACATCCACGCAAACACAGGCCAGGTGCTATGTGTGCTTCTCTGGCTGCCAAACAGATTGACTCCATCGGTGCTCGCGCCCAGCACGATTTTCCTTGGATCCTTCCCAAATTCTGGGTATTCAAAGTTCAACGCTTGCCATTGGCTCGCATCCTTAGGGTGACTCAACATCTTGTCTTTTTTATTTATCTCCGGATCATTTTTGTCATATTCCCGCTTCTTCTCCTCCCTATCCGCGTGCCAACGCAGGAGCTTTGCTACCTTAGGGTCCGCGAAATACCGCTGCGAGAGGAGTGATCGGAAAGTACCACACCGATTTTCGAGGAGCTTTCTTCCTCTTCTTGTATCGAGTGGCGCCAAGACACCGGACATATGGTAGACTCCGCGTGCTCGTCCCGATAAATGATGCAATTGTTCATGCACACATGGTATTTCACGTCGCGGTAAATCCAGAGGACACACGATTTTCTTCGCCTCCTCGAAACTGGTGGGCACTTGTTCCCCTTGGGAAGACGTTCGTGCGAATGACATGTTCTCGTCGAAGCATCGCCGGTCATTTTGTGTTTTACCTTCATCTCCGAGCCATGAGCGTTACTTTCAAAGGGTATCCTCGGGCCTGCATCCTTCATACAATGGAGTAACCGTGTCTATCTCCAGTTGATCCAGCTTGGCTTTCTCTCAGGCGGCAGCTCTTGCGTTATCCGTTTGCTTGAGAAGCAACTCTTGAATATGAGGGTCCTGCACCCAGCCTCCATCGTCGTCTGCTCCGGCATCTTCATCTTCATGATCATGCCCTTCGTCTTGATCTTCCTCATCATCATGTACGACATCTTCTACATGATGATCGTGTACAACATCACCGTCGTGATCATGTCACGGAGATTCTTCGTCTTCTCGCCCGCCCTCGCCATGTGGTTGTCTTGTTGCCCTTCCTCATTTCTTGCCCGCCCCATGGACGACTTCATAGTCATCTTCATCACCTTGCCACCGATAGCCATCCATGAAACCACGCAAGAGCAGGTGGTCCCACACCTGCCCGGAATCCGGGTCCACAATAAGGCTCTTCAGCTTGCATCTTCGACACGGACATCTTATCTCCGTCTCGTTCTTTTGAAGCATCTCGGCCTTCGTGGAGCTCAAAAACCTATTCACGATGCCTTCGGTCATCGTGCGGACCATGGTCACCTGCGGGGTAGAGCAAAACGATATTTTAGAACCAAGAAAAAAATTGGCATGACCTTCCCTAAAAATAGGACCAAAAAGAATGCATAGTGCCAAAATTCTCGCTGAAACGGAAATGAATCAACATTCCGGCAAAATATTGGCAACTATCGCATTTCAAATACCGATACCTGCAAACACAAACATATATGCAACACCACAAACATATGCAACATCACAAACATACATAGATCTAGCTAGGCCACAAAAAGTGCATGTGCACGTTGTTGGAGCGAGCTAGGGAGAAAAAAATTAGATCGACAACATGAAGATAGCTTTCCCCTTACTTACCTATCAAAAAAAGGTAATTTCACCACTTAATTTTGATGAATCTATGGTGCAAATGAGGTGAGGAGGAGGAGGTAGCCGGAAGTTTGGAGAAGGAGGTGGAGGGAATGAAGTGGGGAAAGTGAGTGGGTAGGTGTGGCTGTCCAAAATATCTTGTTGGGGTCCCAGGTTACTAATGGCGCACCACCAGCAAATGCGCCATTAGTATGCACTGCTACTTAATGGCGCACTGCAGTGGTGCGCCATTAGTAGTTTTGCAAAAAGTAAAAAAAATATATACTAATGGTGCATCGTTCGCATCTAGTGCGCCATTACTAGTTAGAACTAGTAATGGCGCACTTCGGTCGGATGCGCCATTAGTATGTATGTAAAATGAAAAAAACTTTATTACTAGTTGCGCACCGTTTTTCTGGTGCGCCATTAGTGTCTTCCACACTAATGGCGCATCACCAACTAGTGCGCCATTAGTATATAGTAGTGGCGCACTACATCCCTGGTGCGCCATTAGTGTCAATCCTATCTATAGCCCTTTTCCTAGTAGTGAGAAGAGTTGTATATGATGCAACCAAAAGGTTTTGTCGATCCTAAAGGTGCTAACAAGTGTGCAAACTCCGGCGATCCATTTATGGACTGGTGCAAGCATCTCGGAGTTGGAATATATGCTTTGCTAAGGTGATCAAAGCATATGGTTTTATACACACTGATGGTGAAGCTTGTATTTACAAGAAAGTGGGTGGGAGCTCTATATAATTTCTAATATTATATGTGGATGACATATTGTTGATTGGAAATGATGTAGAATTTCTGGATAGCGTAAAAGGATATTTGAATAAGAATTTTTCAATGAAAGACCTCAGTGAAGCTGCTTACATATTGGGCATCAAGATCTATAGAGATAGATCAAGACGCTTGATAAGACTTCCAATGAGTACATACCTTGACAAGATTTTGAAGGAGTTAAAAATGGATCAGTCAAAGATGGAGTTCAGCCTGTATTGTAAGGTGTGAAGTTGAGTAAAGACTCAAAACCCGACCACGACAGAAGATAAAGAGAGAATGAAAGTCATTCCCTATGCCTCAGCCATAGGTTCTATAAAGTATGCCATGATGTGTACCAAACCTATTGTGTACCTTTCCATGAGTTTGGCAAGGGGGTACAATAGTAATCTAGGAATAGATCACTGGACAACGGTGAAAATTATCCTTAGTTACCTTAAAGAGGACTAAGGAAATGTTTCTCGGTTATGGAGGTGATAAAGAGTTTGTCATAAAGAGTTACATCGATGCAAGCTTTGACAGTGATCTAGATGACTCTAAGTCTCAATCTAGATACGTATTGAACGTGGGAGCAATTAGCTAGAGTAGCTCCTTGCAGAGCATTGTAGACATAGAAATTTGCAAAATACATATGGATCTGAATGTGTCAGACCCGTTGACTAAACTTCTCTCACAAGAAAAACTTGATCACACCTTAGTACTCTTTGGGTGTTAATCACATAGCGATGTGAACTAGATTATTGACACTAGTAAACCCTTTGGGTGTTGGTCACATGGCGATGTGAACTATGGGTGTTAATCACATAAAGATGTGAACTATTGGTGTTAAATCACATGGCGATGCGAACTAGATTATTGACTCTATTGCAAGTGGGAGACTGAAGGAAATATGCCCTAGAGGCAATAATAAAGTTGTTGTTTTATATTTCCTTAATGATAGATTTTATTATTCATGCTAGTATTGTATAACTGGAAACTTGATACATGTGTGGATACATAGACAAAACACCGTGTCCCTAGTAAGCCTCTACTAGGCTATCTCGTTAATCAAAGATGGTTAAGTTTCCTAACCATAGACATGTGTTGTCATTTGACGAACGGGATCACATCATTAGGAGAATGGTGTGATGGACAAGACTCATCCGTTAGCATAGCATATTGATTGTTCAATTTTATTGCTATTGCTTTCTTCATGTCAAATACATATTCCTTCGACTATGAGATTATGCAACTCCCGGATACCGGAGGAATGCCTTGTGTGCTATCAAACGTCACAATGTAACTGGGTGATTATAAAGATGCTCTACTGGTATCTCCGAAGGTATTTGTTGGGTTGGCATAGATCGAGATTATGATTTGTCTCTCCGAGTATCAGAGAGGTATCTCTGGGCCCTCTCGGTAATACACATCATATGAAGCCTTGCAAGCAAAGTAACTAATGAGTTAGTTGCAGGGTGATGTACTACGGAACAAGTAAAGAGACTTGGTGGTAACGAGATTGAACTAGGTATGATACCGATGATCGAATCTCGGGCAAGTAACATACCGACGGACAAAGGCAATTACGTATGTTGTCATAACGGTTCAACCGGTAAAGATCTTCGTAGAATATGTAGGAGCCAATATGGGCATCCAGGTTCCGCTATTGGTTATTTACCAGAGAGGTGTCTCGGTCATGTCTACATAGTTCTTGAACCCGTAGGGTCCGCACGCTTAACGTTTGATGATGATATATTATTATATGAGTTATGTGATTTGGTGACCGAATGTTGTTCGGAGTCCTGGATGAGATCAGGACATGACGAGGAGTCTCAAAATGGTCGAGAGGTAAAGATTGATATGTAGGACGATGGTATTCGGGCACCGGAAGTGTTCTGAGGGTACCGGGTACATATAGGGTCACCGGAAGGGGTTCCGGGCACCCCCGACAAAGATATGGGCTTAATGGGCCAAGGGAGGGACAGACCAGCCCACAAGGGGCTGGTGTGCCCCTCCACCAGGCCGGCCAGCCCTAGGGAAAGGAAAGGTGGAGGGCAATTCCCTCCTTCCTTCCCCTCCTGAAGGGAGAAAGGAAAGGGAGGGGGGGGGGGCGCCACCTCCCCCTTCCTTCCCCTGGCGTCTATACAAGGAGGGGGGGGTGAACAGGGAAGGAGCTCAAGTGGAATTCGGCCCCACTTGGGGCGCCCCTTGGACTGTCCCCTCTCCCTTCCACCTATATATATGAGGAGGGGGCGCCTAGCACACAGAACATAAATGTTTAGCCATGTGCGGTGCCCCGCTCCACAGTTTACGCCTCTGGTCATATCTTCATAGTGCTTAGGCGAAGCCCGGCGCGGATCACTTCACCATCACCGTCACCACGTTGTCGTGCTGACGGAACTCATCTACTACCTCGACAACTTGCTGGATCAAGAAGGCGAGGGACGACACCGAGCTGAACGTGTGCAGAATCAGAGGTGTCGTACGTTCGGTACTCGATCGATGGATCGCGAAGAAAGTTCGACTACATTAGCCGTGTTGTGAAATGCTTCTGTTTACGGTCTACAAGGGTACATAGACACACTCTCCCCCTCATTGCTATGCATCTCCTAGATAGATCTTGCGTGAGCGTAGGATTTTTAAAAAAATTGGATGCTAGGTTACCCAACAATTTTATCTTTGTACAATAAGCTTCATAGACTAGACTGAGGTAAATATATTATGTGGTGCAAATGTCTGCAAGTAAATCAAGTTACAAAGCAGTGTTTTGTATGGACTTTAGTAATTATTGCCGCTCTCTTCATGAATTTATCTTCCTATTATAACATAATTAAATCAACTCTTGCATATAGTTGTTAAAATCCATTGTACTTTTAGGCAGGGAATAAATAAAACAAATAACTAGGCCCATAAGGGTTTCTTTTTTCTCCCTTTTTCTATTTTTTATGGTGTCATGGTAAATTGATACGTGTAACTATAACTCAAAGGACCTGCACTGGACGATTCCTGATTCTGGATCATTCGTGGGTAGTGGTGGCCCACACGTGCAGTTTTCCCCCTCTTTTCCATTAAGAGGTTGCCGTCTATCAGATTTTCTCTCGAAAACTCTCTACGCATCTCCACCATCCTACGCCTTCTATAAAAAGATCCACTCCATCTCTGCCTTTCCCCAAGTTGGCCCTATGCCTTCTATAAAAAGATACACATAATATAGTCTAGATACTTGAGCCACCCCCGACGATTATGCTGGGCGGACCCAGTTACAGAAGTATGGTTTTAGTTTAGATCATCATAGACTATTCTGTTTTAGACATGTTCTGTTTTTTATTGCATAGTGTGCTTATTTTGATGATGTTATGGATTATATCGGGTGGTATAAGTCATTGAGTAGTTAGGATACAATAGATATTATGCAAGAACAATTATGAATTGGTTTATAATAGTACCTAAGTTTATGGTTTACTGATTATATTAATGAATCTCACTAAGTTTCTTTGAGTTTTGTGTGCTAAAGTTTTCAAGTTTTGGGTGAGATCATGATGGATGAAGGAACAAGGAGCGGCAAGACCCTTAAGCTTGGGGATGCCCAAGGCACCCCAAGGAAATATTCAAGGAAGACTCAAGCGTCTAAGCGTGGGGATGCCCCGGATGACATCCCCTTTTTCATACACAATTCATTGGTGTGTTACTCCGAGCTATATTTTTATTCATGACATGATATGGATTTTACTTGGAGCATCTTGTGCTATAGTTTTATTTTGTTTTGTTTGTTATTGTGATATGTCTCCGACGTATCTATAATTTTTGATTGTCCCATGCTATTATATTATCTGTTTTGGATGTTTTATATGCACTAATATGCTATTTTATATTATTTTTGGGACTAACTTATTAACCCAGAGCCCAGTGCCAGTTTATGTTTTTCCTTGTTTTGAGTTTTACAGAAAAGAAATGTCAAATGGAGTCCAAACGGAACAAAACTTTCGCGATGATTTTTCTTGGACCAGAAGACATCCATGGAACTTGGAGAGGGGGTCAAACGATGGCCGAGGAGGCAACAAGCCACCTAGGAGGCGCGCCCTAGGGGGAGCGCCTTGTGGGCTTGTGGGCCCCTTGGGTGTCCTCCAACCCTAATTTTTGCTCCATAAATACCCAATTATTCCCAAACCATCAGAGGCATCCACTAAAATACTTTTCCACCGTAGAAAGCCTCTGTTCCCGTGAGATCCCATCTTGGGGCCTTTTCCGGTACCCTGCCAGAGGGGGATTCGATCACAGAGGGCATCTACATCAACTCTATTGCCCTTCCGATGAAGCGTGAGTAGTTTACCACAGACCTACGGGTCCATAGCTAGTAGCTAGATGGCTTCTTCTCTCTCTATGATCTTCAATACCATGTTCTCCTCGATGTTCTTGGAGTTCTATCCGATGTAATATTCTTTTGCGGTGTGTTTGTCGAGATCCGATGAATTGTGGATTTATGATCAGATTATCTATGGATATTATTTGAGTCTTTTCTAAACTCTTTCACGCATGATCAAATATCTTTGTATTTCTCTTCGAATTATCGGTTTGGTTTGGCCAACTAGATTGGTTCTTCTTGCAATGGGAGAGGTTCTTAGTTTTGAGTTCAATCTTGCGGTGTCCTCACCCAGTGACAAAGTAGGGGTAGCAAGGCACGCATTCTATTGTTGCCATCAAGGATAAAAAGATTGGGTTTTCATCATATTGCTTGAGTTTATCCCTCTACATCATGTCATCTTACTTAAGGCGTTACTCCATTCTTATGAACTTAATACTCTAGATGCATGCTGGATAGCGGTCGATGTGTGGAGTAATAGTAGTAGATGCAAAATCGTTTTGGTCTACTTGACACAGACGTGATGCCTATATCCATGATCATTGCCTTGGATATCATCATAACTTTGCGCTTTTCTATCAATTGCTCGACAGTAATTTGTTTACCCACCGTATGTTTTCTTTCAAAGAGAAGCCTCTAGTGAAACGTATGGCCCCCGGGTCTATTTTCCATTATATATTTTTAGATCTATAAACCAGAAAATCCAAAATACCTTGCTGCAATTTATTTATATTTACTTTAGTTTGCCTTTTTATTTATCTTTTATACCTATCTCTATTAGATCTCACTCTTGTCCGAGACCGTGAAGGGATTACAACCCCCTTTTCGCGTTGAGTGCAAGTGTTTGTTAGTTTGTGCAGGTGCATAGATTGGAGGCTTGCTTGTGCCTCCTACTGGATTGATACCTTGGTACTTAACTGAGGGAAATACTTATCTCGAATTTGCTGCATCACCCTTTCCTCTTCAAGGAAAAAATCAACGCAAGCTCAAGAAGTAGCAGGAAGAATTTCTGGTGCCGTTGCCGGGGAGGTTCTACATCAAACCTACCAAGTACCCATCACAAACTCTCATCTCTTGAATTACATTATTTGCCATTTGCCTCTCGTTTTCCTCTCCTCCACTTCTAAAACATTTTCAAAAAAATACAAAAATATTTGCCTTTTTATTCGCCCTTCTTTCATTCATCTTTTTCGTTTGCTTTCCATTTGCTCGTGTGTTAGATTGCTTGCTTGGTCACGATGTCTCAAGAAAATACCAAATTGTGTGACTTTTCCTATACTAATAACAATGATTTTATGAGTACTCCCACTGCTCCCTCCACTAGTGCGGAATATTATGAAATTAATGCCGCTTTTTTGAATCTTGTTATGAAAGAGCAATTTTCCGGCCTTCCTAGTGAAGATGCCGCATCCTATCTAACACTTTCGTCGAATTGTGTGATATGCAAAAGGAAAAAGATGTGGATAATGATATTGTTAAATTGAAGCTATTCCCGTTCTCACTACGAGATCATGCTAAAACTTGGTTTTCATCTTTGGCTAAAAATAATATTGATTCATGGAATAAGTGTGAAGATGCTTTTATTTCCAAGTATTTTCCTCCCGCTAATATCATCTCCCTTAGGAATGATATAATGAATTTTAAGAAAATTGATCATGAACATGTTGCACAATCTTGGGAGAGGATGAAATTGATGATAAGAAATTTTCCTACTCATGGTTGAAGTTTATGGATGATCATACAATTTTTTATGCTGGATTGAATTTTGCATATAGAAATCTTTTAGATTCCGTTGCGAGAGGTACTTTTATGGAAATTACGTTAGGAGAAGCTACAAAACTCCTAGATAATATTATGGCTAATTACTCTCAATGGCATACCGAAAGATCTTCCACGAGTGAAAAGGTGCATGCAATTGAAGAAATTAATACTTTGAGTGGAAAGATGGATGAACTTATGAAATTGATTGCTAGTAAGAGTGCTCCTATTGATCCTAAAGTATGCCTTTGTCCACTTTGATTGAGAATAATAATGAATCTATGGATGTGAATTTTGTTGGTAGGAACAATTTTGGTAATAACGCATATAGAGGTAATTTCAACCCTAGGCCGTTTCCTAGTAATTCCTCTAATAATTGTGGTAATTCCTACAACAATTCTTATGGAAATTATAATAAAATACCTACTGATATTGAGAACAATATTTAAGATTTCATTAGTTCTCAAAAGAATTTCAATGCTATGGTTGAAGAAAAGAATCTTAAAATTGATGATTTGGCTAGGAACATCGATAGAATTTCTCTTAAGATTGATTCTTTAAATATTACCTCTATGCCACCCAAGCATGATATTTGTGAATCTCTAAAATCTATTAAGATTTCTATTGATGAATGTAAAGAAAAAACCGCTAGGATGCGTGCTAAGCAAGATTGGTTTGTAAAAGCGTGTTCATCTAGTTATTGCGAAAATAATGATGAAGATCTTAAAGTGATTGATGTGACTCCTATTGAATCTTTGTTTTCTAATATAAATCTTGATAAACATGGGATTGGAGATGAGTCAACTTTAGCTAGAAGGCATTCCAATAATTCGGAGTTTAAAGATCTTAGTGAAAAATTTGATAAAAGTGGGATTGGAGAGGACAAAACTTTAAGTAGCAATGAACCCACTCTTTTGGATTTTAAGGACTTTAATTATGATAATTGTTCTTTGATAGATTGTATTTCCTTGTTGCAATCCATGTTGAATTCACCTCATGCTTACAATGAAAATAAAGCTTTTACTAAACATATCGTTGATGCTATGATGAAATCTTTTGAAGAAAAACTTGAGTTGGAAGTTTCTATCCCTAGAAAGCTTTATCATGAGTGGAACCTACAATTAAGATTAAAATTAAAGATTATGAGTGCAATGCTTTGTGTGATTTGGGTGCTAGCGTTTCCACGATTCCAAAAACTTTATGTGATGTGCTAGGTTTCCATGAAATTGATGATTGTTCTTTGAATTTGCATATATCGGATTCCACTATTAAGAAACCTATGGGAAGGATTAATGATGTTCTTATTGTTGCAGATAGAAATTATGTGCCTGTAGATTTCATTGTTCTTGATATAGATTGCAATCCTACATGCCCTATTATTCTTGGTAGACCTTTCCTTAGAACGATTGGTGCGATTATTGATATGACAGAAGGAAACATTAGATTTCAATTTCCGTTAAGGAAGGGCATGGAACTCTTTCCTAGAAAGAAAATTAAGTTGCCATATGAATCTATTATGAGGGCTACTTATGGATTTAATACCAAAGACGAAAATACCTAGATCTATGTTTTATGCCTAGCTAGGGCGTTAAACAATAGCGCTTGTTGGGAGGCAAGCCAATTTTATTTTTGTGTTTTTTAGTTTTGCTACTGTTCTTGAATAAATACACATTATTACTTCTGTAGCAATTGTTTTTTAGTGTTTAATTAGTGTTTGCGCCAAGTAAGACCTTTGGGATGGTCTATGGTGATAGGTTCTTTGATCTTGCTGAAAAGCAGAAACTTTTACGCTCATCGCTAGAATTTAGAAAAATCACAGAAGTGTGATAAAATCCTGATTTCTCTACACAAGATTAATATACAAATTTCCTAGGTTTTCCTATTTTTTCAGAATTGTTGGAGTTACAGAAGTATACAAAATTTTCATATTTCTACAGACTGTTCTGTTTTTGACATATTCTATTTTCTATGTGTTGTTTGCTTATTTTGATGAATCTATGGGTAGTATCGGGGGGGGGGGGGGGGTATGAACCATGCAGAAGTTGGAATACAGTAGATATTACACCAATATAAATTTAGAATGAGTTTACAACAGTACCTAAAGTGGTGATTTATTTTATTATACTAACGGATCTCATAAGTTTTCTGTTGAGTTTTGTGTTGTGAAGTTTTCAAGTTTTGGGTAAAGATTTGATGGACTATGGAATAAGGAGTGGAAAGAGCCTAAGCTTGTGGATGCCCAAGGCACGCGAAGGTAATATTCAAGGACAACCAAGCATCTAAGCTTGGGGATACCCCGGAAGACATCCCCTCTTTCGTCTTCTTTCCATCGGTAAATTTACTTGAGGCTATAGTTTTATTCACCACATGATATGTGTTTTGCTTGGAGCGTCTTATATGATATGAGTCTTTGCTTTTTAGTTTGCCACAATCATCCTTGTTGTACACAACTTTTGAGAGGGACACACTATTGACACATGAACACGTCACGTGTACCCTCGACGCCGAGGGTGATGCACCGCATCTCACGTCGAAGAAGACCCGACCGACAGCGCGATACGCTAGACAGCCGGTGGGCGCTTTTGGGACCTGAAACCCCGCACGCCCGGGAGGGACCCGAGTGCGGCGGCTATGGGCTGCCCTAGGTCGATTCGTTTGCCCCTAGAGCCTCGGAATTCGCAGCACTCAAACTCGAGGAATAGCGAAGAACGAGAGAGAAAACAGTGGAGAGATAAAACGTAGATGAATAAGTAGTATATTGATTTGTTCGATTGCGTGTTGTTCAATCGACCATCACTCCCAACATAAATAAGAGGCAGCTGGACTTCCAGTACAAGCAAAGGATTCGTGTAGGCTTTCCTTACATGAAAAATTACATCAATTCACGTCCTAGAGTCCTAGTCCTAGTCCAACTCGGATTCAGTGTGAATCTGGCCCAAACTTCTGTCTTCCTCCTTGCGTGGGCCGTCGAGTTTGCATATGACCTCCGATCAAGATGGACCAAACATCAAATTTGTGCTTCTCGACAATACGAACAACTCTCATGTTGATCACTTTTCCAAATAAGGCCATCTTGAATACTCTACAAGGTCATCTTTACCTTCCAGTGGTCGAACTTGGTCTTGCAGCTGACTGTACCATCCGAGTCTTGTAGCAACTTTGCAGGCTATATACTATCTCAGATGATGATGAGTCCAAAAGCAAAGTTAACCTTTTCAATGTTACGAACAATTTCTGTGTTAAACACTTTTTTATCTGAGCCAATCTAGATAACCTTTCGGGCACATCTTCAGCTTCTGGTCGGAGCACTCGGATCTGAATCTCTCCACTCGGATATTAGAGTCCTTCGGTTGGACTGCCCGACTAGACTTCTTCACTCGAACGACAATCTTTCAATCGAACGGCAAGATTTCACTCGGATGACAATATTTCATTTGGATCTGTAATATTTTCACTCGGATAGCAATCCTTTACCCAAACGGCAAGCTTTCACTCGGATAACAGTGTTTCATTCGGATTTGTAATAGTTTCACTCGGATTGCAATATTTTCACCCGGAGGACAATCTTTCACTCGGACGACTATATTCTTACCTGGACGGCAATCTTTTACTCGATCGGCAAGCTTTCACTTGGACGGTGAACTTTTCACTCGGATGGTAAGCTTTTCACTCGGATTTCCCGACTGAAAACACAACCTGATCTTGTTTTGCCTCTCTAGGTCGCATACAGGCTTGGATTGGGACGATTTATATACAAAAATCGGTCGTCTTGACGATAGGAAACTTTTTCGTGTTGAAGGTTTATCAATTCAAGGCCGTATTGAGGGCCAAATTGCTCGCGTGACCCATCAAACACGTGTCTGGTACCTCGGGCCATATTTCTGTTCAGGGTCAGTCTGCAGTATATTCGCTCTAACTTTTGCATACAAACTTGGATTAAGATGATTTATATATAAAAATAAATTGCCTCGACGAGACAAAGACAACCCATGTAGAGTGCTCCTTCATTCGAGGTCGTCTTGAAGGCATAATCGTCCGAAAAGCACTCGAAACACTAAATTCTGCCACTCGGAGTACAGTCTCGGTCTCAAAGATAAGGCCAGATGATGATAACCTAAACATCAAAGTTATTCCATTCGGCGATGTGAAACTTTTCATGCTGAAAAAACCCCTTCACTCGAGGACATCTTATTTTCTTTTTATGCCGTTCCAAAATCTGATGTTAACACATGCCCCACTGTTCTTCGGCAAAGCTTGCATGGAGAAAAAAATGCACGGTGTTTGTTCTAAGGACGATGTCAACACTCCATCGGCCATTTATATTGCTTAGGGTGATAATTATATATCGGCCATATTTGTGCTAAGGGCGATAATCGTATAATGGTCATTACCTACTTAGGCTTTTTGCCACACACTCGGGTGATACTTCTTCAAGTACTTGCCATTGAGAGCTCGAGGTAACAATGTCTCTTCTACGGATTCTAGCAAATATGAGTTTCCGTGGACTACTTTGTAATCCTACAAGGAGCTTCCCATCTCGGAGACCACTTCCCTAATTTTCTATCTCTTGAACCAATCGACAGAATCACTTTCCAGACGAGATCGCGAACCTGAAATTTTTTCAACTTGACTTTCTTATTATAAGCTCTTGATACTCTCAACTTGTCTATCTCTATGGTCTTTAAAGCAGCCAAACATTTATAGGCAACTTCATCAATATTGTCCATCATCAAGTCATAAAAGTCTTTTACCGATAAATCATTCTGTTTGGCTATTCTTAAAGCATTCAAATTTACTTCTACTAGTAAAACAACCTCTTGACCATATACCAGCTCATATGGAGTCACCTTTGTAGCACCATGCCTTGAGATTCTATGTGTCCACAAAGCTTCAGACAAAAACTCATGCCATCTCCTTGGATTATCCTCAATCTTCTTCTAGATGAGCTTGATAAAAACTTTATTGCTAGACTTAGCTTGTCCATTAGCTTGGGCATAATATGGGGATGAATTGAGGATCTTTATGTTATAAGATTTGGCAAATTCTCTAACTTGATGTGACATGAAAGATGAACCTTGATCTGTAGTTAATGTTTGAGGAATGCCGAATCTATGAATAATGTGCTCGATTATGAATTGAATTACCTTCGCATGTGTCATTTTCTTGAGAGGCACTGCTTCAGACCATTTAGTGAAATAATCGGTTGCTACCAATACGAACCGATGCTCCTTTAAGGAAGATGGATGAATTTATCCAATGAAGTCTAAACCCCAACCTCTAAAAGGCCAAGGCTTGATAATAGGATGCAACCTAACAGCGGGAGCCAATTGAATATCACCAATTTTTTGACAAGCTTCACACCCTTTATAATATCTAAAGCAATCATTAATCATAGTCGTCCAATAAAACCCAGCACGTCGTGGTAACCATTTCATCTTGGGAGCCGATTGATGAGTGCCACAAATGCCTTCATGTACCTCTCCTATAGCAACACTTGCTTGATCCTCGTCCAAGCACTTTAAAAGAACGTCATCCATTGTTCGGCGCTAAAGGTCATCATCCCTCATCGTGTACTTAAAAGCCATACGCCGAATAGCCCTGTCCACCCTTTCACTTGAATTGCGCAAGTAATCAACAATGGGCTTCCTCCAGTCGGGATTGTAACCTGCACTAGTTTTTGCATTAATGGCTGAATCAGTGGGATCTGGTTTGGCCTCTATATTGGCAAGGGTAGACATTGGCATTTGAGAAATATGAAACATGCCATGATCAACATGATAGCCGGATGCTTGTTGTGCCAACTCATTTGCTCTCCAATTGTCATGCCTAGATATATGAGCAATGCTAAAACAATCCAATGTGGAAATTATATCTAGACATTTATCAAGATAAACATTAAGTGATTCGTTCAAACACTAAAAAACTTTGGATATTTGTTGCACTACTAGTAACGAATCACCAAAAGCCTCAATATGTGTATCACCTATAGCAAGCAACATCTCTAGGCCAAATAATAATGCTTCGTATTCAGCTTGATTATTTGTGCAAAATTATTCTAAACGACACGAGGCCCAAAAAACAACACCATGAGGAGATATATAAACAATACCAACACCTTGGCCATTGCTACAAACTGAACCATCAAAGTATAATCTCCAAGGTACTAATGAAACAAGGTTTATATCAACATCATGCTTGTCATTAATCCGATGCTCAAGAATAAAATTAGCAATGATTTGACCTTTCATGGATTTTAGAGATACATAAGCCAAATCATATTCAATGAAAGCATAAGCCCACTTGCCAATTCTACCACTAAGACTTGGCCGCAACATGTATTTAATGACATCGGTTTGACAAGCTACTATACAAGCACTCGACACTAGATAATGTCTCAATTTTGTGCAAGCATAATATAAGCATAAACATAGTTTTTCAATAAATGTATACCTTGTCTCGGCATCCAATAAGCGCTTGCTCAAATATGTAATAGCATGATATTTCCCTTCAGTATCTTGAGTCAAAACAACAACAATAACACCTTCCTCTGCTGTAATGTAAAGCTTAAAGGGCTCCCTATGCTTGGGCGCTTTCATCACCGAAGGAGTGCACAAATAATTCTTGATCATCTCAAATGCTTCTTGCTGTTTTGCCCCCCAAGTAAAATCAACATCATTTTTTAACCGAAGGATAGGAGTGAATGCATCAACCTTCCCTGACAGATTAGCTATGAACCTCCTCAAATAATCTACCTTGCCAAGGAACTTTTGCATATCTATCTTGCATGTTGGAGCCTCTACTTTCTGTATGGCCTCTATCTTTTTGGGATCAATCTCTATGCCATCTTCATGAATAATGAAACCCAAAAACTTGCCAACCGATACGCCGAATGCACACTTCAAAGGATTCATCTCCAGTCCATACTTTTTCATTCTTTCAAAAGCTAAATGCAAATCGGCCAAGTGAGACTCAAAAGCGTCCAATTTGACAACAATATCATCAATATAGACTTCAAGTATAACACCGAGTAAATCATGAAAAATCAAATTCATAGCCCTTTGATATGTGGCTCCAGCATTTTTTAATCCAAATGTCATCACTATCCACTCAAATAAACCAAGGAATCCAGGGCATCAGAAAGCCGTTTTGGACATGTCCTCTTCGACCATAAAAATTTGATTATACCCCGCATACCATCAAGAAAGCTAATGACTTATGTGCAGAAGCATCATTAATAAGCATATTGGCTATTGGCATGGGATACTCATCTTTGGGTGTAGCCCTATTCAAATCTCTGAAATCAATGCACACTCTAAACTTGCCGGATCATTTCTTCTCTACCGGGACAATGTTGGAAATCCACTCGGCATACCTGCAGGGTCTAATAAAATTAGCTTTAAGCAAACGACCGATCTCTTCCTTGATCCGGTCATATGTTTTTGGATTAAACTTTCTGGCTGATTATTTGTCAGGTCTAAAACCGGCCTTTATAGGCAACCGATGCTCCACTAGCTCTCGGCTTAAACCTGGCATCTCATGATATTCCCATGCAAAGCAACAAACGTATTATTTCAATAGCTTGATTAACTTAGCTTTACAATCGGCTTTCAAATTTTTGTTTACAAACGTCAGCCGAGTGACTGAACCATCTCCAATATCTATCTCTTCTAATGGATCGGCCATGTAAAACATTGTCAAAGATTTTCCATGTCATCTAACTCCTCTATAGACTCATACATATCGTTCTCACTAGACCGATATTTTGCAAGACGTTTTCGTAACCACTCGGAATTAGAATCTACTTAAACATATCATACCTTGGAGCCGATTGCACTCAGTCGGTTTTAAAGAGACGAGCAGGAAACCATTCTTGGTCGCGCCGCGAAAATCAAACACTGACAAGTCGCGTCCCGTCAAGCATGTAGCATTAGGTTGTTGCTAATCCACCGGTGCATCGGCCAAAGCAACACAAGCCGAGTTATCTGCATGAATGACTTCTACCTCAGCATCAACCCACTGGATCAAAAACTGGTGCATAGTGGATGGCACGCACTGGTTTGCATGAACCCAATAACGGCCTAGTATGACGTTGTAGTTACCTTGCACCTCGGCGACAAAGAACGCAGTACCCAAAGTTTTGCTTCCGACTGTAAGCTCCATATACATCACACCTTTGGCTTTAGTTTTCTCTTTGCATTCAAATCCATTAAGCACCATATTCGTTTTTATCAACTCTCCATCGGGCAGCCCCAATTTCCTGAAGACCGAATAGGGCATAAGATTTACCACATCACAACCATCAACAAGCACCCAAGTGAGAAGTGACTCATTGATATGACCTCTGAGATACAATGGTTTCAGATGCATTACTGGGTCTTTTGGTTTCTTGAATATTGCGTTTTTAGGGCCAAAATCCAGCTGAGCCACCTTCCCTTCCTCATGTACATCACGAAGCTCAGCAGGTAAATAATATACCATATTGATATCCATACCTTCATGAACCGGCGTAGACTCATAGTCCAACATATCATCCTCTTCCTGAAGTATATCCACCGATTCTGAAATCTGCCTGAGTGAGGAAGTACTAGGTGATGTAGATGATGTAATAACTGCATCATCATCTTTGGGTGGTGCAGGTGCTGCTGTGATAGATATAGAAGCTGTTGTATCTTGTATTTGTTTAGGCCTTTACACTTGTTTTGCTGGAACCATGGGCCGGGTGTCATTGAACAACTTATCCCTTTGCTTCTTGGCCTCCTGTTCTACCATCTCTTAACTCCTTAACCTCTATACTTCCCTCTTCTATGTCTTTGTTAGCCCTAGAGGACACCACTTTGGCTGAGTGTATTAGGATCTCTCGTCTTTACTTGGCTGGTGCTTGCTTCATGGTCATTAGCCGAGTGCTTTGGTGCGATAGCAAGTATCGGCTCAGTCGGATTGCTATGCACAACCGACTGCTGTATGGTGAATGTTTCGGTGCCCAAGATGAGCGAGTCAGTGCTACCTTTTGAGCATGCATTGGTTTTCCCTTGAAGAGGAAAGGGTGATGCAGCAAAGTAGTGTAAATATTTCCCTCAGTTTCTAAGAACCAAGGTATCAATCCAGTAGGAGGCCACACGCAAGTCCCTCGTACCTACACAAACAAATAAGAACCTAGCAACCAACGCGATAAAGGGGTTGTCAATCCCTTCATGGCCACTTGCAAAAGTGAGATCTGATAGAGATGATAAGATAATATTTTTGGTATTTTGATGATAAAGATTAAAAGTAAAGATTGCAAAATAAACGGCGACAGAAATAGCTAGTTGACGGAAGATTAATATGATGGAAAATAGACCCGGGGGCCATAGGTTTCACTAGTGGATTCTCTCAAGATAGCATAAGTATTACGGTGGGCGAACAAATTACTGTCGAGCAATTGATAGAAAAGTGCATAGTTATGAGAATGTCTAGGCATGATCATGTATATAGGCATCACGTCCGCGACAAGTAGACCGAAATGATTCTGCATCTACTACTATTACTCCACACATCGACCGCTTTCCAGCATGCATCTAGAGTATTAAGTTCATAAGAACAGAGTAACGCATTAGGCAAGATGACATGAAGTAGAGGGATAAACTAAAGCAATATGATATAAACCCCATCTTTTTATCCTCGATGGCAACAATACAATACGTGTCGTTTCCCCTTCTGTCACTCGGATCAAGCAACAGAAGATTGAACCCAAAGCTAAGCACTTCTCCCATTGCAAGAAAGATCAATCTAGTAGGCCAAACCAAACTGATAATTCGAAGAGACTTGCAAAGATAACAAATCATACATAAAAGAATTCAGAGGAGATTCAAATATTGTTCATAGATAATCTTGATCATAAACCCACAATTCATCGGATCTCGACAAACACACATAAAAAGAATTACATCGAATAGATCTCTAAGAAGATCGAGGAGAACTTTGTATTGAGATCCAAAGAGAGAAAGAAGCCATCTAGCTAATAACTATGGACCCAAGGTCTGTGGTAAACTACTCACACATCATCGGAGAGGCTATGGTGTTGATGTAGAAGCCCTCCGTGATCAATTCCCCCTCCGTGGAGCTTAAAAGGCCCCAAGATGGGATCTCATGGGTACAGAAGGTTGCGGCGGTGGAAATAGGGTTTCGTGGTGCTCCTGGATGGTTTCGGGGTATATGGGTATATATAGGAGGAAGAAGCAGGTCGGTGGAGCTGCGAGGGGCCCACGAGGGTGGGGGGCGCGCCCAGGGGGGCAGGCGTGCCTCCCTGCCTCGTGGCCTCCTCGATTGTTTCTTGACGAACACTCCAAGTCCTCTGGATCACGTTTGTTCCAAAAATCACTCTCCCGAAGGTTTCATTCCGTTTGGATTCCGTTTGATATTCCTTTTCTGCGAAACACTGAAATAGGCAAAAAAAAAACAGCAATTTGCACTGGGCCTTGGGTTAATAGGTTAGTCCCAAAAATAATATAAAAGTGTATAATAAAGCCCATTAAACATCCAAAACAGATAATATAATAGCATGGAATAATAAAAAAATTATAGATACGTTGGAGACGTATCAAGCATCCCCAAGCTTAATTCCTGCTCGTCCTGAAGTAGGTAAATGATAAAAACAGAATTTTTGATGTGGAATGCTACCTAACATAATTTCCTAAGTAATTCTCTTTATTGTGGCATGAATGTTCAGATCCGAAAGATTCAAGATAAAAGTTTAATATTGACATAAAAATAATAATACTTCAAGCATACTAACTAAGCAATCATGTCTTATCAAAATAACATGGTCAAAGAAAGTTCATCCCTACAAAATCATATAGTTTGGTCATGCTCCATTTTCGTCACACAAGAATGCTCTCATCATGCACAACCCCGATGACAAGTGAAGCAATTGTTTCATACTTTAGTAATATCAAACTTTTTTCAACTTTCACGCTATACATGAGCCTGAGCCATGGATATAGCACTATGGGTGGAATAGAATATAATGATGGGGGTTATGTAGAGAAGACAAAAATGGAGAAAGTCTCACATTGACGCGGCTAATCAACGGGCTAGGGATATGCCCATCAATTGATGTCAATGCAAGGAGTAGGGATTGCCATGCAACAGATGCACTAGAGCTATAAATGTATGAAAGGTCAACAAAATAAACTAAGTGGGTGTGCATCCAACTTGCTTGCTCACGAAGACCTAGGGCATTTGAGGAAGCCCATTGTTGGAATATACAAGCCAAGTTCTATAATGAAAAGTTCCCACTAGTATATGGAAGTGACAAAACAAGAGACTCTCTATCATAAAGATCATGGTGCTACTTTGAAGCACAAGTGTGGAAAAAGGATAGTAGCATTGTCCCCCTTTTTTTCTCTTTTTTCTCTTTTCTTCTTCTTTTGGGCCTTTCTTTTTTTATTTGGCCTTTCTCTCTTTTTTTATTTGGGACAATGCTCTATTAATGATGATCATCACACTTCTATTTATTTACAACTCAATGATTACAACTCGAAACTAGAACAAAATGTGACTCTATATGAATGCCTCCGGCGGTGTACCGGGATGGGCAATGAATCAAGAGTGACATGTATGTGTCACAGCCCTAGAATTGCTTGACATTAGTTGCATTAAGGCATTCATGTCATCATGTTATTTTTCTCAGAAAGTTGAAATGGGGATTGTTGAAACCCTAGCACCAATTGAATTCTAATAGGTTCAAATAAAATCATTTTCAATAATCCCAAAATGCCCTGTGAAAATGTTCATGATTAATGGATAAAGGTGAAAGCCCTTCCAAAATGATGAACATATCTTATAGGTCATTCCTGGATTTTTGAATTAAATCTTAAACCATTTGACTTTGGGCATTTAAACACTTTAAATAATTTAAATGCTCAAATAATGTTGGAAGTATTTAGGGCCATAGAAATAATTCAGAAAGTGCCCGTGAATATTTTCAGGATTTATAAAATTGATTTGGTTTTAAAACTGGATCAAAACAAATGAACAAATAGAAAAACAGAAATAATAAAAAGAGAGAGAATGCTCACCGACCTACAGGCGCCCAACCGCCCAGCCTCTCTTTCTCCCCCCCCACGCTGGCCCACTCCAGTGCCCAGCCCACCACCGCCTCCTCCTGTCGCCTTCCTCCTCTGCCAGAGGATTCGGCGCGTCTGGCCGACGCCACAAGACGCCACACAGGCCACGCAGCAGCTGCTGCCTGCCCCCCGACGCCCGGACGCCCTCGCGACGCCACGGAGACAGCCACGCGACCCCGGCTCTCTCTCTCTCTCCGACCCTCCCCTTCCTCTCGCTCTCTCTCCCTCACGCGACCGAGAGCCGCCGTCGCCACCGACGCCGCTCGCCGCGGCCACAGGCCTTCCCTCGCCTCGCCGGCGTGCCCAAGAGCTCCGCCTCGTCGCCCCGGACCTCTCCGCTGACCCACGCGACTCCAAACACCTTCGAGCGCCGACCTCGCCCTCGTCTTCAACCTCGGGCACCCGAGCCGCCTCCGGTCGATTCGGCGCCGCCAGGACCTCCCCGAGCTCACTGACTCCCTCTCCGACCCCGCTGTGAGCTCCTGCCCCTTCTCCCCTTCTCCGTTTGCCTTATTGCGCACCACCACGACCACACCGAAGCTCGGCCGCACCGCCGCCGCCATCCAGACGTCGCCGTCGTGGCCACAGCCCACGATGGCTCGATTCCGAGCACGCCATCGTCTTTCACCGTACTCGTGAGGGAGCACGTAGCACCTTCGCCTTTCCCTCTCGTGCACCGCAGCACCGTAGCCATTGTTGCCCGAACTCCGGCGCCGCCCCGGGCTCCACTCCGGCGAACCCCGGCCACCCCCGCACCTCCCGCTAGTCTCCTTAGATGCGCGCGAGCCCGGGCGTCACGTAGGACCCCTCCGCCTCTCTTTTGGTCACCGGAGGAGCAATCCCGCGGCGCTCCGCCGCGTTCGACGTCGCCGGCGTCAAGCCGCCGGTGGCGATGACCCTTTTTGACCGGGGGTTTGACCACCCTGGGTCACCGACATGCGGGCCCCGCCCGACTAACTAATTTAGTTAGGTTTAAACTAATTTAACTAACCCAGGTTAGTGCTAATTAACTAGGTTAGTTTAGTTAGTCACTGACGTGTGGCCCCCACACGTCAGGTTTGACCTGGGGCGCCCTGTTGACCCGCTGACGTCACATTGACGTCATGCTGATGCAATTATTTGATTTTCTGGATTTAATTTAATTCAGTAAATTTCAGAAAATACCCCAAACTTCTAAAAATCATATAAATTCAACCGTAACTCGGATGGAAATAATTTATATATGAAAAATGATCAGAAAAATATGAAGAATCTGTTTATGCCATGATCATGCATGTTTGAACAAGTTAACATCACTAAATAGGATGAATCATGATTAGGGTAATGTATGAAATAGCATTTTGAGTTGGAATTCAACCTTGTTTGAATTCCACTCCAACTAACTTGGATTATTATTGCATTAGGTGAATTCAGTACCTTAACATGATCATGCATCATATATGTGCATTGCATTGATTGTGCTCTCTCTTGTTTGCCGGTAATTGTCCCCTCTCGATAGACGATGTACCGACGATGAGTTCGATGACACCGATGAAGAACTATATTATCTTCAGAAGTGCCAGGCAAGCAAAACCCCCTTGTTCATTCCGATACAATCCCACTCTCTCGCCCCTGCTCTATTTTACTGCATTAGGACAACAACGACTCATGTGTTACTTGCTGCGGTAGCTGAACCCCTTGATCCTTTGCATGACTGTCATTCCACAAGAATTAGATGAAACCCACTAGCATGAGTAGGAATTGTTTGAGCCATGTTGTGCCTACTCATTTATGCTTGTTTGTCATGCCTGCTATCGCTTAGAGTTGAGTCGGGTCTGATTCATCGGGAATGAATTGGAATTGTTATGAACATGTCCTATTGTGTGAGAGCTAAGTGTGTGAACACGATTTGGTAAAGGTAGCGGTGAGAGGCCATGTAGGAGTACATGGTGGGTTGTCTCATTGCAGCCGTCCTCGAGAACTGAGTTCGTGTTTGTGATCCATGAAACAGTTACTACCACGCATTGGGATCCTTAATTGACCCTCTCGGCTTCTTAACCACCCTTGTCCTCGGTCCGGGAGTTGCAAGTAGTTTCTGGTGTTTGTAGCATGCTGGGGGCCGCACGCAACGCTGACCTTAGGGGTGGGTTGTGTTGCGGTAGGCACCGTGGGTCTGTACCGAGTGCCCGTTTGGTATCTCGGGAACCCCGCACACATCGTTCGGGCTGTATGGGAAACCTCGGCGGACTCCTGCGGATGGAACCCGAATAGGCGATAAACCTGGACTAGGGACTTGAGTGTTTAGGAAGGCTGAGGCCGACACCCACGCTGGGCTTCCGCTTGAAGGTTGCCGAGTACATGTCGTGTAAACGATTTATAAGTGGTGAGAGCGTGTGTGAAGAAGTACACCCCTGCAGGGTTAAATATGATCTATTCAATAGCCGTGTCCACGGAAAAGGACTTCTGGGTTGCCTATATCAGTTCATAGACAAGTGAAAGTGGATACTCTAAAATGCGCAAGATAAGCGTGAGTGCTATGGATGGCGTTCTCGTGAGGGAGACGGAGCGGGTCCATAGTGGTGTATTGATATGGTGAATATGTGGACTCGTGTGCGCCACCTCAAAAGAGTTACTTGCGTTGTAGTTCAGGATAGCCACCGAGTCAAAGCTGGCTTGCTGCGGTCAAACTCCACCACCCCTTTTGATAATGATGCATATGTAGTTAGTTCGATGTAAGTCTTGCTGAGTACAATTGTACTCACGCTTGCTTATTTTATGTTTTGCGAGAGACGTCGGTCTCGCTAGTAGTTCCACGTGGACTTCGACGTTTAGCTTGTTACCTCAGCTACGATCTTGTGCCCTCGGCAGGATCTGGTAGATAGTCAGGCTTCTCAGCCTTTTCCCATTTATAGTTGTGCGCACTCGACATGATTAGCTTCCGCTTGTGCTTTGACTTGTATGCTCTGAGTGTTGGGTCATGAGACCCATGTTTGTAATATCTCGCTCTTCGGAGCCTAATGAATAATATTTTGAGTCGTAGAGTTATGTTGTGATGCCATGTTGTATCTACACATATTGAGCATATTGTGTGTATGTTTGAAATGCTTGGTATGTGTGGGATCCGACAAACTAGTTGTTTATCCTTGGCAGCCTCTCATATGGGGAAATGTAGTCTCGTGCCTCCGAGCGATAGTAGTCCGCTACAGCCCGGTTCACCGAGTCCTGCTAGCCCAAAGACTACTGCTTGGACACTTGATCGGCGGCATGTGTTTCACTTCGTTCCTATGTCATCCCTTCGGGAAATGTCACGCGGTGGTATTCAAGTCCTGCCTAGCCTGCTACAGCCCGGAATACCGGAGTCCTGTTAGCCCAGTGCTACAGCCCGAATACATACGTTGATGACCGACATGCTCGATGTGATTCACGTATGCCTGTCCTCATGGGTTAGCGCCGCTTTGGGTTCACGACTAGCCTTGTCGGCCCGGGTTCTTTGTCATATGGATGCTAGCGACACTATCATATACGTGAGCCAAAAGACGCAAACGGTCCCGGGCCATGGTAAGGCGACACCCGTGGGAATACCGTGCGTGAGGCCGCAAAGTGATATGATGTGTTACATGCTAGATCGGTGTGACCTAGGATCGGGTCCCGACAGCGTTGGTATCGAGCCCGATCGCTCAGAGGATTACCAAGCCAAACTGGTGAAGTTGTGTCTAGAAATGCTTTAATTATGTAAGGGAATTGATTGTGGAAGGGAACGTAAGGCTCTTTTTACTCCTTATACCTCATGGCCTTCTGATCTGAGTCATCCTCTTCTCTTCTACGGGGTTTAAGAACTAGGCTTCTCATCTATCTATTAGGATGACGTGTTACTAATCCATAGACCTTAAGATTGTTGGTTCTAATCCCCAGTTTAGTTCCTACTATTTCTGTATGATAACTGTTGATCCTAGAATCTTGTTATGATGTTGTTGAGTGGTTATGCCACAGTTTTCTGCAGGATGTCTCAAATCATTTTGAGCATTTACAGCCGTTATGCTGTCCGAGTCATCCCAGGTCTCTAAATAGGCCGATGCATTTGCAAATTCTTTCCTTCCGTTCCCGATGACCTTTGGGCCAGATTAAGCACACTAACCAGTCAGTTGAGGTACTCTGTTGCCTCGACAAATATGTTGGAACTATTATTATGCCTCTAGGTGTTTAGGAAGTCACCTAGCAACTTAGCAATGCTCGTGTATCCCTAGTGTGATGATTCTGGCCATCATTTTCGAAAGCATCCCGTGATGCCATTTAGTAGTAGGTATTCTACTCCTGGGTTGCTGAACCCGAGATTCATCCTACTTCATGTTGTTAGTAATTGCTAGTGCCTCTAGGATATTAGTAACCTTGCGATAGTCCTCAAGATCCGTGGTATCTCCTTCTTCCAAATACCATGAACTAATTATGGCGGAAGTTCTTTTGAACCAAAAGATCACAATAAGAGTGCTCTTGAGGAGTTCTCCATTCATAGTTGTGAATCTGCCAATTCCACCTTTCTGCATGGGTTATCCGGAAGAAATGTTGAGCTTGCTCGACATACTAATCTGTGCATCCACAACTCAGAAAATTATATGTTCCTTTGAGTTGTTCTCTTAGATGCCTTCTGACCTTATCTATCAATTGATAGTCAAGGGTATGTGTGCATTTGTGTTCATCGATGCATTTTATCCTTGTGGTCCGTCAAGCCATTCTATTCCGGAATGACTAGGAGAAACAAACTCCAGCACCTCATCCATTTCTAGGATTGGGTCAAAGTAGTTGTATCCCGCAGATCAAAACGCCAATTCAGCTTTTATTCTGTTCTACCTTGGAGTGTTACCATCTTATGTCAAGAATGTCATGGGAATTGCACAACCTCCTAGGAATTCTTGATGCAGTGATACTTCTCACCATCATTGCTCATTTCTCGGTTCCGTGTTGATGCAACCGGAAAGCCGACAAGTGAATTGTGATGTGTGAAATCAATACCCCGAGCAACTTGTTGCTTGGCAGAGAATGGACAATATTCTCATTCTTAGCGTGTTGGTTATTAAACCATCATCCTAAGATTGATCGTGCTACCTAGTCCTTAGTTACGTGCACTCTTCGATCTATGAGTTAGGATCTGTCAAGTCCTCACTGCTCAATCATATCGCCTTGCCCTCAAAAGCAAGATTGCTCTCGAGCTTAGTAACATACCGTGGTTCGTGACTTTCCAAATATCTTCTTGGAAGTGTTACCGGGTTGTTCCCTGACTGTTATGTTGAGCCCGTGATCAAGTCGGTTTCTTGTGAACCACCCTTTCTCCAAGAATCTGTGTTGGACACCCCTGAGCTAGTTGGTTAAGCCAAACAACAACTTGGAGAGTTGGAAGATAAAAGCTTGCCTAACTTAGTTCGTTCCGAAGGGATATCTTTGTGTAGTGTGTGTTGAAGAGGGATGATATCTTCATCGATTGGTCCTCGTGATCAGTTGTTGGATCTATTGCCCTACCAATTCTTTGACTTGAGTATGGGCCATTGTCAAGTCAAATCAGAACCAACGATATTCGTAATGTTGTCTTACTCGTGGTTGATCCTTCGAGCATACACCATTACATCTTTTGGTCTGACCAATACTATCACGTGTTCACATGATGGTGGAAGTCCAGTGATATGGAAATTCCGATGAGTTGCTGTTGAGCCCATCAGTAGCATTTTGTCTCCCCCATGAGTCATGTTGAGCATCAACCTAGTGTTGGAAACTTGTGTAAACATTTCTTCGTGTTTCGTTCATGAAGCATATGTTTGGACGAAAGTAGTGACTTCCTCTAGTTCATGTGCATCTGATGTAAGTTGCCGCCATGAACTTGAGAAAGGTTTGTTTTGCTTCCTGGAATCATTCCAAGTCACCATGCATGCATGTCGAAGTATTCTATGGTCTGATAGACTGATCATCTTCATTCCATATGGATTCCATAGCACACCAAGCCACTGATTGAATTGTTCAAGGAGAAGGAGTTCCTTCATAACAACTAGTCATGACTTATGATAGGACTTCAATATCCTCGATTATGGTTCCCCACCCGAACTCGGTAGTGTTTTATTATAAGACTACCATGTGGTCATGCTTGTCTAGGACAACGTGTTCACATGTTTGCAGCAAAACCAGCTCATGTTTTGGAGCTTGCTATCGTAGTTTATATCCCGAGAATCTCGCAACGCCATCTCGTCGAATTGTGTTGCAAACTTTCTTTTCAGACATGCTGAGTCTGAAATATCCTAACACCAACCAGATCTGAATCTCAGGCAGATATGATGGTTGAAAACATTCCAACCGCTGCATTTCGTTCCCAGCTTGCACCGTCCTTGTACTATCTCGCTATAGACGGTCTTCTTAGCAATTCTTGTCCAGGGTTATCTTCAAAGTGGACTTACCATGGGTCCCCCCCCCCCACCTTCGATGATAAGCAAAACCATCCATTGCGTTGTCTTCAACAAGGTAGTCCACATCATCCATTCTAGTCCGGGTGTACCATTCCTTTGCACTCCACCAAATGATCGCCTGTGATTGCCTTAGGCTGGTATAAGGAGTTCCAATGATCTATGGATCAAAAGTAATTCTTTTTGCCACTTAAGGGAATAGCTCTTTGCGCCACCTTTCTCGAGGTGTTCCGTTACGGGATCATGGTAAATATTTCCTCGCCACCTTGACACCATCCATCATCTTCCTAAAACGTGGAATTGTTGCCACTAATCAAACCTCGTTGTTGTTCTTCCATCCCCCTCGATGTATTTTGTGTCTCAACTCGAGATGTGTCACCGTCTCAGTCCGTAATGTCGATCATGTTTGCTTAATCTTCGTGAAGATCGAATCATGTAGGGTTTTCCCCTTCTTTCTGTTGTCGTGTCAGGTGAAGATCTCGAAGACGTCAAGACCAAGAAGATGGAGTGAACCAACATCTTCGAGAAGGCAATTGGATCATGGAAATTGTAATAGTTTGTGACCTCCCTTCTCCTCTTACTCACGCCTTGAATCTCGGGCGAGATTCTTGTTTAGTGGGGTGAGTTGTCACAGCCCTAGAATTGCTTGACATTAGTTGCATTAAGGCATTCATGTCATCATGTTATTTTCTCGAAAAGTTGAAATGGGGATTGTTGAAACCCTAGCACCAATTGAATTCTAATAGGTTCAAATAAAATCATTTTCAATAATCCCAAAATGCCCTGTGAAAATGTTCATGATTAATGGATAAAGGTGAAAGCCCTTCCAAAAATGATGAACATATCTTATAGGTCATTCTGGATTTTTGAATTAAATCTTAAACCATTTGACTTTGGGCATTTAAACACTTTAAATAATTTAAATGCTCAAATAATGTTGGAAGTATTTAGGCCATAGAAATAATTCAGAAAGTGCCCGTGAATATTTTCAGGATTTATAAAATTGATTTGGTTTTAAAACTGGATCAAAACAAACAGAACAAATAGAAAAACAGAAATAATAAAAAGAGAGAGAGAATGCTCACCGACCTACAGGCGCCCAACCGCCCAGCCTCTCTTCTCCCCTCCCCACGCTGGCCCACTCCAGCCCCCAGCCCACCACCGCCTCCTCCTGTCGCCTTCCTCCTCTGCCAGAGGAGGGCGGCAGGTCGACGCACAAGACGCCACAAGGCCACGCAGCAGCCTGCCTGCCTGCCCCGACGCCCGGACGCCCTCGCGGCGCCACGGAGACAGCCACGCGACCCCTCGCTCTCTCTCTCTCTCCTCCCCTCCCCTTCCTCTGCTCTCTCTCCCTCACGCGACCGAGAGCCGCCGTCACCACCGCGCGCTTCGCCCAGCCCACAGCCTTCCTCGCCTCGCCGGCGTGCCCAAGAGCTCCGCCTCGTCGCCCGGACCTCTCCGCTGACCCACGCGACTCAAACACCTTCGAAGCGCCGACCTCGCCTCGTTTTCAACCTCGGCACCCGAAGTCGCCTCCGGCCGATTCGGCGCCGCCAGACCTCCCGAGCTCATCGACTCCCTCCGACCCGCCAGTGAGCTCCTGCCCTTCTCCCTTCTCCGTTTGCCTTATTGCGCACCACCACGACCACACCGAAGCTCGCCGCACCCGCCGCCGCCATCAAGACGTCGCCGTCGTGGCCACAGCCACGATGGCTCGATTCCGAGCACGCCATCGTCTTCACCGTACTCGTGAGGAGCACGAGCACCCTTCGCCTTTCCTCTCGTGCACCGCAGCACCGTAGCCATTGTTGCCCGAACTCCGGCGCCGCCTCGGCTCCACTCCGCGAACCCGCCACCCCGCACCTCCCGCTAGTCTCCTTAGATGCGCGAGCCCAAGGCCACGTGGACCCTCCGCCTCTCTTTTGGTCACCGGAGGAGCAATCCCTGGCGCGCCCGCCCGCGCGTTCGACGTCGCCAAGTCAAGCCGCCGGTGGCGATGACCCTTTGACCGGGGTTTGACCACCCCGGTCACCGACATGGGGGCCCCGCCTCGACTAACTAATTTAGTTAGGTTTAAACTAATTTAACTAACCCAAAGTTAGTGCTAATTAACTAGGTTAGTTTAGTTAGTCATCGACGTGTGGCCCCCACACGCCAGTTTGACCTGGGCGCCCTGTTGACCCGCCGACGCCACATTGACGCTATGTCGATGCAATTATTTGATTTTCTGATTTAATTTAATTCAGAAATTTCGAAAATACCCCAAACTTCTAAAAATCATATAAATTCAACCGTAACTCGGATGGAAATAATTTATATATGAAAATGATCAGAAAAATATGAAGAATCTGTTTATGCCATGATCATGCATGTTTGAACAAGTTAACATCACTAAATAGGATGAATCATGATTAGGGTAATGTATGAAATAGCATTTTGAGTTGGAATTCAACCTTGTTTGAATTCCACTCCAACTAACTTGGATTATTATTGCATTAGGTGAATTCAGTACCTTAACATGATCATGCATCATATATGTGCATTGCATTGATTGTGCTCTCTTGTTTGCCGGTAATTGTCCCTCTCGATAGACGATGTACCGAGCGATGAGTTCGATGACACCGATGAAGAACTATATTATCTTGAAGTGCGTGCAAGCAAAACCCCTTGTTCATTCCGATACAATCCCACTCTCTCGCCCCTGCTCTATTTTACTGCATTAGGACAACAACGACTCATGTGTTACTTGCTGCGTAGCTGAACCCCTTGATCCTTTGCATGACTGTCATTCCACAAGAATTAGATGAAACCCACTAGCATGAGTAGGAATTGTTTGAGCCATGTTGTGCCTACTCATTTATGCTTGTTTGTCATGCCTGCTCTCGCTTAGAGTTGAGTCGGGTCTGATTCATCGGGAATGAATTGGAATTGTTATGAACATGTCCTATTGTGTGAGAGCTAAGTGTGTGAACACGATTTGGTAAAGGTAGCGGTGAGAGGCCATGTAGGAGTACATGGTGGGTTGTCTCATTGCAGCCGCCCTCGTGAACTGAGTTCTGTGTTTGTGATCCATGAAACAGTTACTACCACGCATTGGGATCCTTAATTGACCCTCTCGGCTTCTTAACCACCCTTGTCCTCATCCGGAGTTGCAAGTAGTTTCGTGTTTGTAGCATGTCAGGGGCCGCACGCAACGCTGACCTTAGGGGTGGGTTGTGTTGCGGTAGGCACCGTGGGTCTGTACCGAAAGTGCCCGCTTGGTATCTCGGGAACCCGCACACATCGTTCGGGGCTGTATGGGAAACCTCGGCCGACTCCTGCGGATGGAACCCGAATAGGCGATAAACCCGGACTAGGGACTTGAGTGTTTAGGAAGGCCGAGGCCGACACCCACGTTGGGCTTCCGCTGAAGGTTGCCGAGTACATGTCGTAAACGCATTTATAAGTGGTGAGAGCGTGTGAAGAAGTACACCCTGCAGGTTAAATATGATCTATTCAATAGCCGTGTCCACGGAAAAGGACTTCTGGTTGCCTATATCGGTTCATAGACAAGTGAAAGTGGATACTCTAAAATGCGCAAGATAAGCGTGAGTGCTATGGATGGCGTTCTCGTAGGGAGACGGGAGCGGGTCCATAGTGGTGTATTGATATGGTGAATATGTGGACTCGTAGCGCCACCTCAAAAGAGTTACTTGCAATCGTAGTTCAGATAGCCACCGAGTCAAAGCTGGCTTGCTGCACCAAACTCCACCACCCCTTTTGATAATGATGCATATGTAGTTAGTTCGATGTAAGTCTTGCTGAGTACAATTGTACTCACGCTTGCTTATTTTATGTTTTGCGAGAGACGCTGGTCTCGCTAGTAGTTCCACGTGGACTTGACGCTTAGCTTGTTACCTCAGCTACGATCTTGTGCCCTCGGCAGATCTCGTAGATAGTCGGGCTTCTCAGCCTTTTCCCATTTATAGTTGTCTCTTTTCGGACATGATTAGCTTCCGCTTGTGCTTTGACTTGTATGTTTCGAGTGTTGGGTCATGAGACCCATGTTTGTAATATCTCGCTCTTGAGCCTAATGAATAATATTTTGAGTCGAGAGTTATGTTGTGATGCCATGTTGTATCTACACATATTGAGCATATTGTGTGTATGTTTGAAATGCTTGGTATGTGTGGATCCGACAAACTAGTTGTTTATCCTTGGCAGCCTCTCATATGGGGAAATGTAGTCTCGTGCCTCCGAGCGATAGTAGTCCGCTACAGCCCGGTTCACGGAGTCCTGCTAGCCCAAAGACTACCGCTTGGACACTTGATCGGCCGGCATGTGTTTCACTTCGTTCTTATGTCTGTCCTTCGGGAAATGTCACGCGGTGGTATTCGAGTCCTGCCTAGCTCGCTACAGCCCGGAATACCGGAGTCCTGTTAGCCCAAAGCTACAGCCCGAATACATACGTTGATGACCGACATGCTCGATGTGATTCACGTATGCCTGTCCTCATGGGTTAGCGCCGCTTTGGGTTCACGACTAGCCTTGTCGGCCCGGGTTCTTTGTCATATGGATGCTAGCGACACTATCATATACGTGAGCCAAAAGACGCAAACGGTCCCGGGCCATGGTAAGGCGACACCCGTGGGAATACCGTGCGTGAGGCCGCAAAGTGATATGATGTGTTACATGCTAGATCGGTGTGACCAAGGATCGGGGTCCTGACAGTATGAAATAATATGCATGATGGCTTTGACACAAATACGATGTCAACTACATGATCATGCAAGGCAATATGACAATGATGAAGCACATCATAATAAACGGAACGGTGGAAAGTTGCATGGCAATATATCTCGGAATGGCTATGGAAATGCCATAATAGGTAGGTATGGTGGCTATTTTGAGGAAGATATAAGGAGGTTTATGTGTGATAGAGCGATCGTATCACGGGGTTTGATGCACCGCTAAGTTTGCACCAACTCTCAAGGTGAGAAAGGGCAATGCACGGCATCAAGAGGCTAGCAATGATAAAAGGTGAGAGTGCGATAATCCATGGACTCAACATTAGTCATAAAGAACTCACATACTTATTGCAAAAATCTACAAGTCATCAAAAATCAAGCACTATGCGCATGCTCCTAGGGGATAGATTGGTAGGAAAGACCATCGCCGTCCCCGACCGCCACTCATAAGGATGACAATCAAAGAACACCTCATGTTTCAAATTTGTTACACAACGTTTACCATACGTGCATGCTACGGGACTTGCAAACTTCAACTCAAGTATTTCTCAAATTCACAATTACTCAACTAGCACAACTTCAATATCACTATCTCCATATCTCAAAACAATCATCAAGTATCAAACTTCTCTTAGTATTCAATGCACTTATATGAAAGTTTTTCTTATATCCATCTTGGATGCCTATCATATTAGGACTAATTATTTTGCCAAAGCAAATTACCATGCTGTTCTAAAAGACTCTCAAAATAATACAAGTGAAGCATGAGAGATCAATAATTTCTATAAAATAAAACCACCACCGTGCTCTAAAAGATATAAGTGAAGCACTAGAGCAAAATTATTTAGCTCAAAAGATATAAGTGAGCGCATAGAGTATTCTAATAAATTACGAATAATGTGTCTCTCCCAAAAGGTGTGTACAAAAATGTGATGCCCCCGATTCAATCATACACTAATCATGCACCCAAACGTGTACGATTAAGATCAGGGACTCACGGGAAGATATCACAACACAACTCTAAAAATAAAATAAGTCATACAAGCATCATAATACAAGCCAGGGGCCTCGAGGGCTCGAATATAGGTGCTCGATCATAGACAAGTCAGTGGAAGCAACAATATCTAGGTACAGACATAAGTTAAACAAGTTGCCATAAGATGGCTAGCACAAACGGGATACAGATCGAAGAGGCGCAAGCCTCCCGCCTAGGATCCTCCTAAACTACTCCCGTCGTCGCCGCCGGCTGCACGTAGTAGTAGGCACCTCCAAAGATAGTAGGAGTCGTCACGACGGTGGCGCCTGCTCTCGGATTCCAAAGATCTGGTTGCGACAACCGTAAAGAAAGGAAAGTGGGAAAAGGGGAGAAAGCAATCGTGAGTACTCATCCAAAGTACTGCAAGCAAGGAGCTACACTACATATGCTTGGGTATATGTGTAAAGGGCCATATCGAAGGACCGAACTGCAGAATGCCAAAATAAGAGGGGATAACTAATCCCGTCAAGACTACGCTCGCAGCCTCCATCTTGCAAAGATGTAGAAGAGAGTAGATCAAGTCCTCCAAGTAGCATCGCATAGCATAATCCTACCGACAATCCCTCCTCGTCGCCTGTTAGAGAGCGATCACCGGTTTGTATCCGCACTTGGAAGGGTGTGTTTTATTAAGTATCCGGTTCTAGTTGTCATAAGGTCAAGGTACAACTCCAAGTCGCCCTGCTATCAAGATCACGGCTATTCAATAGATAAACTTCACTGCAGGGTGCACCACATAACCCAACACGCTTGATCCCATTTGGCCGGACACACTTTTCTGGGTCTTGCACGGCCTTGGAAGATCAACACGTCGCAGCCCCACCTAGGCCAACAGAGAGGTCAACACGCCGGTCTAAACCTAAGCGCACAGGGTGCGGGCCCATCGCCTTAGCACACCAAGACGCTATGTAGGGCGGCCAAAGCGTAACTAGCCCCTTAATACAAGAGCAGGCTTACGTTCCAATCCGGCGCACGCCGCTCAGTCGCTGACGTCACGAAGGTTTCGGCTGATACAATGACGCCGAGTGCCCATATCTTCCCCACATAGTTGGTTAGTGCATATAGACCAAATGGCCAGACTCAGATCAAATACCAAGATCTCGTTAAGCGTGTTAATGATGTATCCATGACACCGACCAGGCCAGCGCACCTCTCACCTAGGCGGTCTCAACCTGCCTGTCGGCAAGAGCCACAAAGATCCACAGAGAGGGCCGTTGGGACAAAGGTCCTTTCAGCCCCAATCAAGTGAATCACTCGCGGGTGCTCCCTGAGCCGACCCGACTTTAGTCACCACATGTATCATGTAAAAAGTATATAGTATATACCCATGATCACCTCCCGAGTAATCACGACCCGATAGTATAGCATGGCAGACAAACAAGAGTGTAGGGCCACTGATGGAATACTAGCATCCTATACTAAGCATGTAGGATTGCAGGTAAACGTAACAATAGTAGTAGCAAGGACAGGCCATGCATCAGGATAGGATTAACGGAAAACAGTAACATGCTACACTACTCTAATGCAAGCAGTAGAGAGTAGAATAGGCGATATCTAGTGATCGGGGGGGGGGGGGCTTGCCTGGTTGCTCTGGCAAGGAGGGGTCGTCGTCGATGTAGTCGATCACGGGGGTATCGGTGGCGGTCTCAAGGCCTACCGAAAAGAAGTAACGGAGGGGGAACACAAATAAATAACAGAGCAATCAAAGCAACACAAAGCATAACATGGCAATACGCGGTGATAGGAGTGACCTAACGCAGGGATAGGTGATACTGGCGAAGGGGGAAAACATCCGGGAAAGTATTCCCGATGTTTGGCATTTTCAGACATGTGAAACAAAGGGGGACGGTTGCAGGTTTGCTATGTTAGGGATGTGTGAGATACAAACGGAGGGTGTATCCGGATTCATCTCGCTTTTCTGAGCAACTTTCATATATAAAGCATTTTCATCCGAGCTACGGTTAATTTTCTATGAATTATTAAAGTTTATTATATTTTATGGGTTTTCAGGTATATTATTAATTCGAAAAAGATTAAATGGGAAAAAGCTGGAGGTACCCGAAAGTGTACCCAATAAGTGGCTGTTGAGGCTGACTGTGGGCCAATGGGGCCCAGCTGACCAAGTCAAAGGTTGACTGGTCCACCCATGAACAGCGCCAGTGGGGCCCGGTTGTCATTTTCACATCCTCTTAACATATTGTTCTAAAAAAAATAATCCAACTGGTTGCGGGGCCCGCTGCCAGTGATTAATTAATGGGGGGTTAATACTAATTGGGATTAGCCTAATTTGAAAGGGTCGGCCCCAGCGGCAGAGGCACAAAGCCCCCAGGAGGGGTTGCTTGCCTGTGTGCATGCACAAGCAGAGGCCGGCCATGGCGAGCGGTAGGCGGCGGTGGTAGAGCTCGGCCGGCAACGGCGACCGGCACGGCGAGCGACGGCGAAGCGGTTTCACGGCTGGCGGGGCAGGGTTGGCGGGCGCCGGAGTGGGCAGCGCGTGAGGGACCGCGGGGTTGGCCGGGTGCGGCGACCGGATCCGGCGAGTGCTTGGTGGAGCAGGAGGGCGCGAGCAGGCGGCAGTGGTGTTAGGGTGCAGTGGCAGTGGAGCGGCCGTGGGAGAGAAGAGAAAACGCAGCGGCGGGGGGAAACATGGCCTCGAGCGACAGGGCGGTGGCGGCGCGGCCCGCGCGAGGCGTGTCCGAGCGGGCAGAGGCGAGGAGGGTGGCCGGGCGTGCAAGCGCAGGGCAGGGGCATCGCGGGGATGCGACTGTGGCCGCTGGCAGGCAACCCAGGACGCGAGTAGTGCGGCCTGAGGGCGCGGCCACGACGAGCATCGGCCACGGTGGCTACAACTACAGAAACAAAGGGGGGAAGGAGGGAATCAACGAGGGCCTCACAGAGATGTTGCGGACGTGGTCGGAGAGAGTCGGGGAGGGCAGTGCGGGACGACGGCAATGCAGTGCAGCGGCCAAAGGTGAAGAAGACGACGTGGTGACGAGCGTACAGGGCCTCCCTGCTCGATTCGATGAACGTAGGCGAAGGAGACGGCGGCGGTGAAGCTCACGGACATCCCCCCAAGCGCCGGGGAGCACGGTGGCCACGGGATCGACGGATCCATGGCGATGTGTGGTTCAGCCTCAAGCGTGGGAGGAGAGATTGAGATGAGCGGGGGGATTGGGGGAGCTAGGGTTTCGCAGAGGGGGTCGACGCCGACCTAGTAGACGCCGGGGATGCGGCGGATGGCCGGCACGTGGCCATCCGCGGCCACGGACGCCGGGCGCGCGACCAGCACGCCCCTATGAGCAGTAGGAAGGGGAAACAGGGGAGGTGTTGGGCTGGGCTAGTTCCAGGGACAGGAGGGTTTGTGGGCCTTTTCTCTTTTTATCTATTCTGGTTTTCTTTTCTTTTGTTTTCTTCTCTGATTTGTATTTTGTTCTAATAATATTTGATTTTTGTTAAATGTGAAAACTTGCACATAAACCTAGCATAATATTGGGGTGTTCCACAAAAAGTTTCAGAGCATTTGGCAATGTTTAAATATTTTTAGAAATTGAAAAGGTCAAATATTTTACTGCTGATCCTCTTAATTAATTACCAGAGGCAATTTGGGAATCAAAAATGAGGTTGGGTTCAACATGATAATTACTTAAGGATTTTATGGGACATTACCAACATTTTTGTTTTTTTGTTTGAAGAAATCATTCGTTTGACTTCTATTTTAAATTTGAATTTGAATTGAGAATTGATTAAGTGGCAATTTTCATAGTAATCATGATGACATGGCCACCATTAGGGGGAGATTACTTTAGCATGATTCTCGGGGTGTTACAAATCTCCTCCACTACAAGAAATCTCGTCCCGAGATTTAAGAGGTAGAGTAAGGGGGAAAGATCTGGTTACGAAATTCTAACGAATCTTCTCGGTCTTGGTTGCTCTTCTCGAAGAGGTCGATCCATTACGTTGATGTCTTTATTTCTCTGCTTCAGGTCACTATGATGAAGTCGGCATCCTTTCTTCAAGAACTCAATCGTACTTACGAAAGAATAAAGGGTGGGTATTCCGGGAGAACATACCTCTACAAGGTTTGACTATTTGGTCGATAACATCGGGGAATATGGCGGAAAGTAACTCCCAAATTGAAACTTAAGAGATTATCGAGAGCAAAGTAAGGAGGTACCGTGAGAAGTTTCGAGCGAGCAGGCAATCGTTTGATGTCTGAAACAAAGTGCGATAGGGGTCCAGAGCAACAAGATTAAGTATTGCGTCTGTTACGAGAATAGATCACTAGGAAGGTGGCCCGTGAATTACATACGAGGCCACACGCGAGGAATAACTTGGGAAACCGGGGGGGTGTGCAAGAGAGTCAGGTTTCAATCCTGTGGATCTGTGGGTTATGGGCCCACCATGGGGGTTAAAAGTAGGAAGGCGATGACGTCTTACACGATCATGTAAGCAAGGCATGTCAGAGGATATCCTATCAGTTATGTCGACAACAACATCGATACCAAGGGTGAGGGACGAAGAGAACCATTTTCCTGCTCGTTGAACGAGGCGGACCAATAGGAAAAGTTCTCGTCCATCGGTGGCTACCGGAATGTCATCAACAATAGTAACAATGTTCTTCTTGCCGATGAATTGTACACCGAGGAGTTTACATAAGCAGGAGAATATTGCTGCTTAGATCATATAGATCACAAGAAAGGTTCAAACAACCAATGGAAAGTAAAATATGATTATCATATTAAACAGAACAATGAAAAGGAAAATGTGTTTAAACACATATTTCAGGGATATATCCTTCCCAAGGACAAGCAGAGCATGATATCCGTGGCAGGATATAATGTAGAAAACCCTTTAGGTAAGGGGAGAGAAATTCCATGACATTAACCATACAATGGTGTTTGGATAAAGAAAACTTAGCATTGCGCTTCCAATGCTCTTGTTGATGTTTGAGTACCACAGTCATGCTTACAGATAGTATTGTCATGGTCTTCAAGCAAAGATCGACTTTGGATACACAAAGGATTAAATCAGAACAACTTATAGAATAAGTCTTACAATTTCCTCATGGAAGAATAGTTATCCTTGCTAAAAGGAAATCAGAATACTAGGTCCTCCGCCAGGTATGCTAGGCATGACATCACCTTACCGGGTCATATGAGGACCAATGCTATAACTCTAGAAAATATGTCCCAACAATCACATCTGACCAAGATTTAGATCTGATTGGTTGCAGGATACCTAAGAAGAAAAGGTGCAACACAATTTACGAGATGACAATGTAAGATTCTCGGGAAATGAACTATGGAGCGAGTTCCGACACACAAGTTCATCATTTAATCAAGGAGAGGTGAGGAGGTGGCTGATTGACTCAGCCACAATCCATTGACATTTCCAAAAAGGATGGATTTCCACAACTATGTGAACAAGAAGATAACATATGTCAGATCAAATGAGATAATGAGGTGTGCTGGAGGAAAACATACACAATTAAACATTGGTTGAAAGGTGCACCCGAAGTATGGGCTGGGTTGCACGATCAATGTTTAGACTGGTGATCCAATAACCGATAGGCTAAGAATGAACTATCGATCATTAATTTCAAAGCAATAGGGTTGCTAGAAGAGCATAATCCAAACAACACCGTTCACTTGTTGGTACCCCGGTTAGAACCAACACGGGGACCAAGAAAGAATGATGATGGGGAGAAGCCTCACTATACCAAGAATCCTTAAGAGGTGGAGCAATCTCAAGACATTCCTGACATAAAAGATGGTAATACTCCAAGGTAAAGAAGAACTCAGGCTGAATAGCAAGGAACTCAAGGAATAACACAGAACATGAACAAGTTTATGTTGGAGGGAAGGCAATAAAGTGGTCGATGACAACAAAAATCATCAAGGCAAGGATGGTATTTCTCATCATGAATTCAATTGATATCTTGGAAAAGCTCGGAATACTGATGATGATCACAACACATTTGTCGAGAGATTTCACGAAGATGTAATCGATCGACGATGACATCAAGTCAAACGAATGATGAAGCGAAAGGTTATTGGAACCACGAGTAGGACACAAACTCGAGATCAAGTTTGTTGTTCAAGATGGAACGATAAGACAAGGAAATCGACGTAAGCTTAGCTCAATCGTCGAAAGTTGTGCTCCTGGGATAAGGACCAGGTAGCACAGTTAAAATCAGCACGATAATGATATAGCTGATCAGGCTAGGGATGACGTGATCGAGTATAAACTCATAAGCAAAGAAGATTACTAAGAGTTGTTTAATCACGACGCGGACTCGATTCAGTTATCGATGTCCTTGAGTGTTTAATAACTCGGAGCCCATGAAAAATTGGAATCAATAAGAATGTAGCACTTGATGAAGAGCTCTTAAGAAGTTATGCAGTTCCATGATAACCTTGAGATACCAGGGGGTAATACTCGACGACAGATCAAAGTAGAGGTTGGACTAGGGTAATGCTCTGCAGAAGACAAGTGCTCAAACTTGCACGAGAAATGGAATCAAGGAGAAACATGGTCGGAACGACGTCCATAGATACAAGATAAACTTATAACAAGGGGATAATTATTCTAAGAGAAGCTTCCATGATAAGGTATACATCGTGTCCATGGGCATGAACACAGGGTTCAAGGTCGACTCCCACTTGTTCAACGCATAACCTTTCATTCACCTCTCGTATTTTGAAAATGACATTAGTTGTAGTATTGAAATTTTATCTGACATAACACCAGTAGAATATGACCCGTAGTAGTTTCTGGGTTCACACCGATTCAAAAGGCATAGGTTCAACCCATCCGGGCCTCTTAGGAACATATACCACAAACTTCAGGAGCGAATAACTCAAGCTCGAAAGCATAGCATGGTTGACAAAGCAGAGGATACAATTTACCGAAGGCATTATGTATCCAAGGAAAGGCTCACAGGCTTATTGAATATGAAGGACGTTGTCGGATAAAATCCAACAAAGGATCTGGTGGTCCACAAGGGATCTGACATGAGCATCGGTACTCAACTAGAGGAAGAAGAATGCTAGGAGATCAGATTATAGAAACAACTGACTAACTCAAATATCAAATGCAAAGGAATTATGATTTCCAAATCAAGGGATCAGAAGCAATGCTCTGATTAGGGATGGATAAGTTGAATAGCCTTAGGGTACGATCAACGGCAATTGGATTGGTCGAGAACCAATTCCAGTTAAAAGAATGGCAGCTCAGCTGGAAAGGTAATTTATAAGGATCAATGATGATTGCGTGTATTCGCAAACATATTGAGTCAACAGACTCAAAATGACAATGACAAGGGATGCCAATAATACTACGAGACTTATGGGATTAACCATAATGCAAGCAAGAAGAATTTCAAGAGGAATAGGCTGCTCGGGATTTTCGGAAGATCAAATGGCATTTCCAAGACTTTTTTGAAATACATGAATCAACTGGGGATGAGCGGATACTCGATAAGTGCGATAAATTATCCGTAGGGGTATTCAGGTGGTAAGGAACTGCAAGGCAGTAGGCATAAGTATTCTCGGAACAACAATGAGTATTTCAGGGTATCATGTAATAACAAGAGCGACTAGGAACTAAGTAAGAACAACAAGTGTATGTATTTATTCATAGGGATATTTTGGTGGTAGGGAATTGCAAAAGCAATGGGCAGTCTCGAAAGAGTATCGGAAAGTAACTTTGAAATCTTCATGTGCAGCCGGAGATCATGTGGACTGAAGGGGCTCTCCGGGAGAAAGCGTTTTCGAGAACCTAAAGTTAGATTTTAGAAAATCATTTAACCCGAATGGAAGAGAGATCAGAATCCCAGAGTATAGACGAGGAATAAAATATCCTAATACCACCCAATGGCGACGTGAGCCGTAAGGCACACATCCATGTTAGTAAAAGTTTTTCAATGACTAGACTCGACTTCGGCCAAGGAGTTGGAAAGGGGGATTCCTATAGGCAGTCGGCTCTGATACCAACTTGTGACGCCCCTGATTCAATCGTACACTAATCATGCACGCAAACGTGTATGATCAAGATCAGGGACTCACGGGAAGATATCACAACACAACTCTAAAAATAAAATAAGTCGTACAAGCATCATAATACAAGCTAGGGGCCTCGAGGGCTCGAATACAGGTGCTCGATCATAGACAAGTCAGCGGAAGCAACAATATCTGGGTACAGACATAAGTTAAACAAGTTGCCCTAAGATGGCTAACACAAACTGGGATACAAATCGAAAGAGGCGCATGCCTCCTGCCTGGGATCCTCCTAAACTATTCCTGGTCGTCGTCAGCGGGCTGCACGTAGTAGTAGGCACCTCCAGTAGTAGTAGGAGTCGCCGCGTCGACGGTGGCGTCGCTCCTCGACTCCAAAGATCTGCCATGACAACCGTAAAGAAAGGAAAGGGGAAAAGGGGGGAGAAAGCAACCGTGAGTACTCATCCAAAGTACTCGAAAGCAAGGAGCTACACTACATATGCATATGTATATGTGTAAAGGGCCATATCAGTGGATTGAACTGCAGAATGCCAGAATAAGAAGGGGATAACTAATCCTCGTCAAGACTACGCTCGCAGCCTTCGCCTTGCAAAGATGTAGAAGAGAGTAGATGAAGTCCTCCAAGTAACATCGCATAGCATAATCCTACCCGCAATCCCCTCCTCGTCGCCCTGTTAGAGAGCGATCACCAGTTTGTATCTAGCACTTGGAAGGGTGTGTTTTATTAAGTATCCGGTTCTAGTAGTCATAAGGTCAAGGCACAACTCCAAGTCGCCCTGCTATCAAGATCTCGCTATTCAATAGATAAACTTCCTGCGGGGTGCACCACATACCCAACACGCTTGATCCCATTTGGCCGGACACACTTTTCTGGGTCATGCCCGGCCTCGGAAGATCAACACGTCGCAACCCCACCTAGGCCAACAGAGAGGTCAAGACGCGGTCTAAACCTAAGCGCACAGGGTCCGGGCCCATCGCCTTAGCACACCAAGACGCTATGAGGGCGGCCGAGAGCGTAACTAGCCCCTTAATACAAGAGCAGGCTTACGCTCCAATCCGGCCAGCGCCGCCGGTCACGACGTCCACGAAGGCTTGGGCTGATACCACGACGCCGAGTGCCCATATCTTTCCCACATAGTTGGTTAGTGCGATAGACCAAATGGCCGACTCAGATCAAATACCAAGATCTCGTTAAGCGTGTTAATGATGTATCCATGACACCGACCAGGCCAGGCTCACCTCTCACCTAGGCGGTCTCAACCTGACCTGTCGCTCCGCCACAAAGATCCACACAGAGGGTCATGGGACAAAGGTCCTTTCAGCCCCAATCCGTGAATCACTCTCGGTGCTCCCCGAGCCGACCCGACTTTAGTCACCACATGTATCATGTAAAAAGTATATAGTATATACCCGTGATCACCTCCCTAGTGATCACAACCCGATAGTATAGCATGGCAGACGGACAAGAGTGTAGGGCCACTGATGGAATACTAGCATCCTATACTAAGCATGTAGGATTGCGTAAAGGAAACAACAAGAGTAGCAAGGACAGGCTATGCATCGGGATAGGATTAACGGAAAACAAGAATATGCTACACTACTCTAATGCAAGCAGTAGAGAGTAGAATAGGCGATATCTAGTGATCGGGGGCTTGCCTGGTTGCTCTGGCAAGGAGGGGTCATTGTCGATGTAGTCGATCACGGGGGTATCGGTGGCCGTCTCAAGGCCTACCGGAAAGAAGTAACGGAGGGGGAACACAAAGAAATAACAGAGCAATCAAAGCAACACAAAGCATAACATGGCAATACGCGGTGATAGGAGTGACCTAACGCAGGGATAGGTGATACTGGCGAAGGGGGAAAACATCCGGGAAAGTATTCCCGATGTTTGGCATTTTCAGACATGTGAAACGAAGGGGGACGGTTGCAGGTTTGATATGTTAGGGATGTGTGAGAGACGAATTGATGGTGTATCCGGATTCATCTCGCTTTTCTGAGCAACTTTCATATATAAAGCATTTTCATCCGAGCTACGGTTAATTTTCTATGAATTATTAAAGTTTATTACATTTTATGGGTTTTCAGGTATATTATTAATTCGAAAAAGATTAAATGGGAAAAAGCTGGAGGTACCCGAAAGTGTACCCAACAAGTGGCTGTTGAGGCTGACAGTGGGCCAATGGGGCCCAGCTGACCAAGTCAAAGGTTGACTGGTCCACCCATGAACAACGCCAGTGGGGCCCGGTTGTCATTTTCACAACCTCTTAACAGATTGTTCTAAAAAAAAATAATCCAACTGGTTGCGTGGCCCGCTGGCAGTGACTAATTAGTGGGGGGGTTAATACTAATTGGGATTAGCCTAATTTAAAAGGGTCGGCCCCAGCGGCAGAGGCACAAAGCCTCCAGGACGGGTTGCTTGCCTGTGCGGACGCACAAGCAGAGGCCGGCCATGGCCGAGCGGTAGGCGGCTGTGGCAGGAGCTCGGCCGGCAACGGCGACCGGCGCGGCGAGCGGTGGCGGGCGGTCGGACACGGCTGGCGAGGCTGCGTGGGGGGCGCCGGAGTGGGCGCGCGTCGGGACATGGGGTTGGCGGGCGCGCGATCGATCAGCGAGTGCTCGGTGGAGCAGGAGGGCGCGAGCAGCGCAGATGGCGTTAGGCTGCAGCGGCAGCGAGCGGCCGAGGAAGAGCAAACGCAACAGCGGGGGAACAGGCCTCGGCGGACAGGGCGGCGGCGGCGCTGCCCGCACGAGGCGTGTCTCGAGCGGCAGAGGCGAGGAGGGTGGCCGGGCGTGCGAGCGCAGGGCAGGGGCATCGCGGGGACGCGACTGTGGCCGCTGGCAGGCAACCCAGGACGCGAGTAGTGTGGCTTGAGGGCGCGGCCACGACGAGCATCGACCACGGTGGCTACAACTACAGAAACAAAGGGGGGAAGGAGGGAATCAACGGGGGCCTCACAGAGATTTTGCGGACGTGGTCGAAGAGAGTCGGGGAGGGCAGTGCGGGACGATGGCGATGCAGTTCGGCGGCCAAAGGTGAAGAAGACGACGTGGTGACGAGCGTACATGGCCTCCCTGCTCGATTCGATGCACGTAGGCGAAGGAGACGTCGGCGGTGAAGCTCACGGACACCCCTCCAAGCGCCGGGGAGCACGGTGGCCACGGGATCGACGGATCCATGGTGATGTGTGGTTCGGCCTCAAGCGTGGGAGGAGAGATTGAGACGAGCGGGGGCATTGGGTGTAACACCCCGGACGTAACTTTCCATATTTGTAACTCCAACTCTTGCCATTTTCGGCATTGTGATATGATATTCCCTCCGTGGTTGGGTTTTTTCTTCATTTTGCATTTTGTCCATGTCATGCATTTTACATCATGTCATCATGTGCATCGCATTTGCATACATGTTCGTCTCATAATTCCGAGCATTTTTCCCGTTGTCCGTTTTGCAATCCGGCACTCCTATCTCCCTCGGCGGCCCCTTTTACGCTTTCTCCGTGAGCGGTACTAAACCTTCTCGAATGGACCGAGGTTTGTCAAGTGGCCTTGGTATACCACCCGTAGACCACCGGTCAAGTTTCAGGTCATTTGGAGCTCGTTTGGTACTCCAACGGTTAACCGCACTCTCGCAAAGGTCTCTTTTGAGTTGCAGCCCAACACCCCTTCAAAATAGTCCAATAACCCATCTAAGTCACTTCCATGCTCTCCGTCGTTCGATCACGATCCTGTGGGCGAAAACTACACCTCATTTGGACTCTCCTAGCTCCCTCTATGCCTTTTTAAGCAACCCCCATTCCAAATTTCGGGTCTAACCTTAGCCTTCCCCTACCTCGCGCCCGGACGAAACCCCCGCGCCGCCCGGACACGTCCGCCCCACCGCGCCGCCGTCGCCCGGCGAATCAGGGCGCGCCACGTGGCACGCCGCCGCCGCCCGCCGCCCGCGCCCTGCTGCGGCCCACGGCCGCCCGCCCGCCCAGTCGCCATGCCCTCCTCCATGGCGCCCGAGGCCTCCGCCGTCGCCGCCCGCTCAGCCGCCCTGCTCGCCATGATCCCGCCGCCGACCGCCACCGCCCGCCGCCGCCCACGCAGCGCCCGCCCGGCTGCCCCCGCCCCCGCCGCCATGCCGCGCGCCCCTTCCCATGCCGCCCGGCCCGCCGCCCTCGCCAGCGCCACCTCCCTCCGGCGGCGCCCCGCCCGCCTCCTCTCCCTCCGCGAGCAGCGCCACCGCCGCCGCCCGCCCGGATCCGGCCGATCCGGATCTCAGCTGAGGGTTGACTTTCTTTCCCCCCTCAAATTCTTCTAAGTTTTAATCCTGTGAATATTTCCTGGCATTTTCTATGAGCATAACTTTGCATCTGTAGCTCCATTTTGCGCGTGTAATATATTAAAATGTTCGTCTCGAAGAGTAGATCATTTCATCTCACTGCATCATTTTCATTTGAGCTCATCTTGATGCCCGAAATTCTGTTGGAAGAGGGCTATGTGATGTTAGTTTCGCTTTCTTAATGTAACTTGCACTTTTGTTATTTTTGCTATGATTGATGTGTGCACCCTATGAATTTGAGTCCTACATGTGTTTTGTAATATGCCATGCCATCTTTCCAGGGGTGTTTGCCATGTATTTTTGTGATCTATGTGGTGACTAGCACAAGCATGCAAAGTAGGTGTCCCGATGTTGCTGATTTCAGCTTGCTTTTGTTGATATTTTGATGCCATGTTAACTTGATGCTACCAAGAGATCCATGCATATTTTGAGATACTTCAGTAAGGATGTTTTGTTATACATGTCTTGCTCTATCCATCCATGCCTTTGTTTGCAATTATGGAGTGCCATAGCTTGAGTCAATCGAGCTCTACTTTTGCTACCAAATGTTTCCTGGCAGATTGTTTACATGTTATTCAATTTTGCCAAGGTTGTTGTGGTTGATCCGTATATTCTATGATGTTGTTCTTGCCATATATGTCTTCTATGCCATGTCTTCTTGATGTATGTATGCTTAGTTTATCATGTAAGGCTCTGTAGTGAGTGCCTTGAGCTTGTTAACATGCCTACTTGTTATCAGTTTTTGACATGCCATGTTGCTGAATCTGTTAACGAAACTTGCGATATTGACATGGGTGTCACTATATTTTCTGATCCTTTTTGGCTTATGGTCAGTAAGGGACTTTTGTTCTATGCTTTGAGTAGATTAATGCCATGCCTTGTTTTGCTATTATAAGTTCCTGTAGCAGGTTGTTTTCTTGCTCTGAACATTGCTACCTGATGCTGTTTTTGCCATGTCCAAATTGATATTTTGTTCACTTTTGCCATGCTTGTTTGAACCTGTTATGATGTGATTTAGCCGTAGCTCAGTGTTCATCTTTTGTCAAGCATCTTGTGTAGATCACTGCCATATGCTTTGTTGGTACGTTTGGGTGCAGTAGCTTAATTTCTTGTTGCTTGCTAAGTGGTATCATGCTGTTAATGGCAGATTTGTGCCATTCTTGTTTTGCTTGTCATTTGCAAACCGTGCATCCGATTCCGGTGATCTTTATATCGATTTCAACCGAAATCATCTCATCTTTCCAGTGGCATACTTGGTTTGCCAAGTTGATGCCTGGTTCATCATTTTCCTTCCGGAGCGCCGCATACGCATTGCATATCACATCTCGCATATCATGTCATGTTTTGCATCATGTTGCTTGTGCATTGCACCGTGATTTATTGTGGTTCCTTTGTTTGTGTTCTTGCTTTGGGTAGAGCCGAGACGAGTACGTGAACGAGGAACCTGTTGAGAACGCTTACGAGGATCAAGCTTTCGACAACTCGAGAACATTGCGCAAGATGACCATACCCTTGAAATCACTTCTATCTTTGCTATGCTAGATGCTCGCTTTTTGCTATGCCTATGCTGCGATGCCTATCACTTGCTATATCATGCCACCCATATTGCCATGTCAGCCCCTAACCATCCTTTCCTAGCAAACCGCTGATTGGCTATGTTACCGCTTCGCTCAGCCCTCTTATAGCGTTGCTAGTTGCGGTGAAGATGAAGTTTGTTCCTTGTTGAACATGGAGATGTTGTTCCTTTTGGAACATGTTTACTTGTTGGGATATCACAATATATATCTGCTATAATTAATGCATCTATATACTTGGTAAAGGGTGGAAGGCTCGGCCTTATGCCCGTGTTTTGTTCCACTCTTGCCACCCTAGTTTCCGCCATACCGTGTTATGTTCCTTGATTTCGCTTCCTTACACGGTTGGGTGATTTATGGGACCCCTTGACAGTTCGCTTTGAATAAGACTCGCCCAAAGAAGGCCCAACATTGGTTTTACCATTTGCCACCTAAGCCTTTTTCCCCGGGTTTTCGCGAGCCCGAGGGTCATCTTTATTTTAACCCCCCGACCAGTGCTCCTTCGAGTGCTGGCCCTGAACTGAGCTACTGCAAGGGGCCACCACGGGAAACTCGAGGCTTGGTTTTACTCGTAGCTAGTCTCATCCGGATGTGCCACGAGAACGAGATATGTGCAGCTCCTATCGGGATTTGTCGGCACAATCGGGCGGCTTTGCTGGTCTTGTTTTATTGTGTCGAAATGTCTTGTAGTCCGGGATTCCGAGATTGATCGGTCTTCCCAGTAGAAGGAATATCCTTCTTTGACCGTGAGAGCTTATAATGGGTTGTTGGGACACCCTGCAGGTAATATCTTTCAAAGCCGTGCCCGCGTTATGAGGCAGATGGGAATTTGTTAATGTCCGGTTGTAGAAAACCCGGTTGACCTCATTTAAAATACACATCAATCAAGTGTGTAACCGTGATGGTCTCTTCTCGGCGGAGTCCGGAAGTGAACACGGTGTTGGAGTTATGTTTGACGAAGTAGTCAGATCACTTCTTGATCGCTACTAGCTTCACGACCGTGCTTTGCTCCTCTTCTCGCTCTCTTTTGCGAATGTAGCCACCATATATGCTAGTCGCTTGCTGCAGCTCCACCTTACAACTCTGTCCTTCCTATAAGCTTAAATAGTCTTGATCTCGCTGGTGTGAGATTGCTGAGTCCCCGTGACTCACAGATTCTACCAAAACAGTTGCAGTGCCGATGATGCCAGAGGTGACACAACCGAGCTCAAGTGGGAGTTCGATGAGGAACGTGGTCGTTACTATGTGTCTTTTCCTGATGATCGAGAGTGGAGCCAGTTGGGACGATCGGGATCTGTAGCATTTGGGGTATCTTCTTTTATTTTGGTTCCGTAGTCGGACCTTGAGTGTACTCAATGATGGATGTTTATTTATGTATTGTGTGAAGTGGCGATCGTAAGCCAACTATGTATCTCTTTCCTTATGTATTACATGGGTTGTGTGAAGATTACCTCACTTGCGACATTGCTTTCAATGCGGTTATGCCTCTAAGTCGTGCCTCGACACGTGGGAGATATAGCCGCATCGAGGGCGCTATGTTGGTAATCGAGCCTTCCCCACTTAGGAGCCCCCTACTTGATTGTTTGTCATTGGCGTTGTTGAGTCTAGAACGGAAAATGTTTTGAGTCTTAGGATTATATATATCGGAGAGTAGGATTCTTTTTACTCCCCAGTCCCTTCGTCGCTCTGTGAGGTCTCCTGACGTAGAAGTTTTGACTCTTCTCTTCTCAAATTTCACTAAATTTTATTTTAGGATCACGCGGGTATCTTGGGATTGTTCCGATGGTTTTGTGACGAGAACATTGTTCTTGGTGCCTCCTGACATTTAGGGGTTGTGGCAGTGTCCCGGGGAGTTGAGCTCCGAGGTGTTGTCGCCACAATTTTATCGCTGCAGCTCGAATACCGAGTTTTACCGACATCGAAATCTCATTTGTGCAGTTGTTGGTGAGATAACCCGATAACCCAAAGATCGGGCGAGCTCGAGTATTGCCATGACTCAGATAACGGATGTTTTTCAAGGTCGAGGTACACGATTTCCGAGGATTTCTTGGTTATGTGTTGACGGATGGATACAGCTAGATCTAGGTATTGTTAGTTTGGGTGATATATTTTGTGTCCCCGTATCCCCAACACCGATTGCATAACCGAAAGTTTCGGAGTTTATAGGTGGGATTCAAGTAGCTCCTAGCATTTCTTCCCGCAGATATTTGGTTCGTGATTGGGTAATCCTTACCACTTATTTGTTCCAATCGTATTTTGTTATTTTTTTTTTCATCAACCTTAATCAAGTGGCTTCTCACCTTAATGGACGGTGATTATTAGCTTTGGAATTCATTCGCTCATTCTTGTTCAATGTTTATTGTGAAGACTATATGTTGCAATTTCTATCCGCTGATTCTACTTGACTATTTGTCTATCAAATGCTAACGGATGTCACCCTCTTCAGATGGCTCCGCCAACGCGCCTCGAATCCGGATCATGATGATGGGAATCAGTCGAACCTCCACCTCCACCTCCGCCTCCGGAGGCTCGGCAAGCTATCATGGCAGCCACCAATGCCAATGCTCGATGATTTTGCAGCTCTTGCAAGAACGTACTCAAGGGCAAGGCAGTCAAGGAAATCAAGGTCAAGGCAACAACCAGCCACACTTTGCTACTCTCGACCGGTTCCTCGCTAATCAGCGAAGTCTTTCGGTTTACGTGTCGAGGCCACGACGCCGACGATTGGCTTGTGGACATCTGCAAGCATTTTGAATGTAGCAATGTCGACCTGAGGACTTTGTCAAGTTTGCATCGCTTCAACTCAAGGATCAAGCTGCCGAGTGGTACCAAGAATACAAAGATTCCAGAGGAGGTCGTGTCATTACCTGGGATGAGTTCCGCCGAGATTTCAGAGCTCACCACATTCCGAAAAGTGTTGTTGAGAGCAAGCGTGAGGAGTTCCGCAATCTCAAGCAAGGCAACATGTCTGTCTATCAATACAATATCCAGTTCCAGAAACTCGCTCGCTTTGCTAAGCTAGACGTCCCTGATGAAAAGAGTATGATCTATCAATTCAGGGGTGGTCTGAGAGAAGATCTGCAATTAGCTCTTGTGCTTTTTGAGCCAGAAAAGTATGATGAATTCTACAACATGGCATCAAGCAAGAAGCTGCCCAGCTCAAATGTGAGGCTTCTAAGAAGAGAATCAGGATGCAGTTCAGTCTTCTTCTTCCTCTCAAGTGGCAGCTAAGCAGCAGAAGTTCTACCTTCCTCCTCCTCCGCTCCGTCACCCTTATCGGCAGAAGAACTCAGGTGGCCGTGGATCTTCCCACCCGCCCAACCCAAGCTATCGTAACAAGTCTAATTCTCAAGCTCCAAAGTCAAGTGCTCCTTACCACCGTCCGCTCTCAGAGGTGACTTGCAACAAATGTCAGCAGAAAGGTCACTATGCGAACAAGTGCTTCAACCAGAGGCGCCTTCCGCCTCCTCCTCCTGTGAAATCTTCCAGCAATGCAGTGGTCAAGCATAATCCAAAGCATGCCAAGGTCAATATGATGAATGCAGCTCAAGCGGAGGAATCTTCTGATGTGATAATGGGTAATCTTCCAGTTAATGATATTCCTGCAAAAGTCTTATTTGATACTGGTGCATCGCATTCTTTCATGTCATATCCTTTTGCATCGAAGCACAATTTTGATACAGAGGAATTACCTAAAGCATTGCAAGTTATTTCTCCGGCTAAGCGTTTGAGCTCTAGCATGATGGTTCCGAATGTCGGTATCAAGATGGGCGATTATAGATTTCTGCTAAACCAATTGTTCTCGGTGACTCGGATATTGATCTTATTCTCGGATGGATCGGCTTTATCAAGACAAAGCTCAGCTTGATTGTGCTGCCAGGAAATTCAATTGACTCACTCTTCTAATGATGTGATCATCTATGCCGCCGTGATGAAACCATTCGGTTGTTTTCTCTCAATGAGAAGGGCGAATTGGATGCTATCTCTCGATTCCATCGCTTGTGAGTACCAAGATGTCTTTCCGTAAGAGTTTCCGGTATGCCTCCTCATCGCCGCTTGAATTCGTTACGGTCTTGAGCCCGCATCGAACCCGCTTTGCAAGCGCCCATACAAGCTTGGACCTGATGAGCTGAAGGAATTGAAGAAGCAGCTCGATGAACAAGAGCGTCTGGGTTTGATCGGACCGAGTTCATCTCCTTGGGGTTGTGGTGTTCTTTTGTCCGAAGAAGGATGGCACGGACCGACTTTGCGCCGATTACCGCCCATTGAATAAGAAGACAATCAAGAACAAGTATCCACTTCCCAACATCAATGAGCTTTTCGAGCAACTCAAAGGTGCTAAAGTGTTCTCCAAGCTTGACCTTCGTATGGGTTATCATCGATTCGCATTCGTGAACAAGATATTCCCAAGGCAGCATTCGTAACATGCTTTAGTTCTTATGAATATATTGTCATGTCTTTCGCCTTGTCAATGCTCCTCCAACATTCTCTCGGATGATGAACTTCATCTTCAACCCCTACACCAATGAATTCGCCTTGGTCTATCTTGATGATATTTTGGTCTTCTCCAAGAATAAGAAGGATCATGCCAAACATTTGTGATTGGTGCTAGACAAGCTCGAGAGTATCAATTCTATGCTAAGTTCTCCAAATGTGAATTTTGGCTTGATGAAGTGCTTTATCTTGGTCATATCATCTCCGCCAAGGGCATCGCTGTTAATCCCGAGAAGGTGTCCGCAATTGTGAATTGGGAACCTCCTCGTATGTCAAGCAGCTCCATGATTTTCTTGGTCTTGCAAGCTATTGTCAAGATTCGTTGAGAACTTCTCCAAGATTGCAAAGCCTCTTTCCAACCTCCTCCGTAAGCATGTGAAGTATGTCCGGTCTCCGAATGTGACGTTGCTTTCAATACTCTCAAAGAGAAACTCGTCACAGCTCTGCCTTGACTCCTCCCGATGAATCCAAGCCATTCAAGTTTTCTGTGATGCTTCTCTTCAAGGTCTCGGTGCTGTGTTAATGCAAGAGAAGAGAGTTGTGGCTTATACCTCTCGCCAATTGAAGCCCAACGAAAAGAACTACCCCACTCACGATCTTGAGTTGGCGGCAGTTGTCCATGCATTAATAACGTGGAGACATCTCTTGTTGGGAAGGAAAGTGGACATTTTCACCGATCACAAGAGTCTCAAGTATATCTTCACTCAGCCCAACCTCAACCTCAGGCAAACTCGATGGGTCGAAATGATTCAAGAGTACAACCCAAGTATTGAATATACTCCGGGCAAAGCCAATGTCATTGCAGATGCTTTGAGCAGGAAGGCTTACTGCAACAGTTTAATCCTCAAGCCCTTCTAGCCGGATCTCTGTGAAGCTTTCCGCAAGCTGAATCTTCAAGTTGTTCCTCAAGGCTTTCTTGCCAACCTCTTAGTCTCTCCTACTTTGGAAGATCAGATTCGTGAGGCTCAACTCCTGGATGCCATGGTGAAAAAGGTGAAACGTGGTATCGACAAGGGCATTTCCAAGTACAAGTGCTTCCACATTGACGACAAAGATACTCTTTTCTTCGAGGACCGGATTGTGGTTCCTAAGGGTGATCTGAGAAAAGTCATTATGAACGAGGCTCACAATTCGCTTCTATCCATTCATCCCGAAGTACGAAGATGTACCATGACCTCAAGCAGTCATATTGGTGGACGCGAATGAAGTGAGAAATTGCTCAATTCGTGAATGAATGTGATGTCTGCAGAAGAGTGAAAGGTAACACCAAAGACCAGCTGGTCTCCTCCAACCTCTTGCTATTCTAGAATGGAAGTTTGATCATATCGAGATGGACTTCGTGACTGGTTTTCCAAAGTCCAAGCGTGGAAATGATGCTATCTTCGTTGTCATTGACAAGCTTACTAAAGTGGCTCATTTTCTTCCTATCAAAGAATCTATCACAGCAGCTCAGTTGGCAGAGCTATACACCTCCAGGATTGTCTCCTTGCACGGCATTCCACAAGTGATCTCTTCAGACCGTGGCAGCATCTTTACCTCCAAGTTTTGGGATTCTTTTCGAAGGCCATGGGCACCAACATTCGTTTCAAAGACAGCTTTCCATCCTCAAACAAGTGGCCAAGTTGAGCGAGTAAATCAAATCCTTGAAGATATGCTCGTGGCTTGTGTCATTTCTTTCGGTATGAAGTGGGAAGATTGTCTTCCATATGTCGAAGTTCTCCTACAACAACAGCTTCCAAGCGAGTTCGGCAAGGCCCCATTCGAAATTCTCTATGGCGAAAGTGCCGTACTCCTCTCAATTGGTCCGAGACAGTGAACGCCAATTTCTTGGCAATGACTTGATCACGTAGCGTAAGAAATGTGCAAAGTCATTCGTGAGAATCTCAAAGCCGCGCAATCGCGCGGAAGAGCTATTACGATGATAAGCACCGTGATGTGGCTTTTGAAATCGGAGACTATGTCTACCTCCGTCTCTCAATGAAAGGCACTCGTCGCCCGGTATCAAAGGAAGCTTGCCCCTAGATACGTGGGTCCTTTCAAGATCATTGGCAAAAGAGGCGATCTCGCCTATCAACTTGAGCTTCCATCCAACTTCGCAAATGTGCACGATGTGTTTCACGTGTCACAGCTTCGCAAGTGCTTCAAGACTCTGAACGCACTATCAACTTCAAGAAATTGACCTTCAAGAAGATCTCTCTTATCATGAGCACCCGTTGCTATTCTTGAAGAAACCGAGCGCAAGACTCGCAACAAGTCAATCAAATTCCTGAAAGTAAAGTGGTCACACCATTCCGACCGAGAAGCCACCTGGGAGCGCGAGGATCACCTCCGTTCGAATATCCGGAGTTCTTTCAGTCCTAGATCTCGGACGAGATCCTCTTGTAGTGGTGGAGTGTTGTAACACCCGGACGTAACTTTCCATATTTGTAACTCCAACTCTTGCCATTTTCGCATTGTGATATGATATTCCCTCCGTGGTTGGGTTTTTTCTTCATTTTGCATTTTGTCCATGTCATGCATTTTACATCATGTCATCATGTGCATCGCATTTGCATACGTGTTCGCCTCATAATTCCGAGCATTTTTCCCGTTGTCCGCTTTTGCAATCCGCACTCCTATCTCCCCGGCGGCCCTTTTACGCTTTCTCCGTGAGCGGTACTAAACCTTCTCGGAATGGACCGAGGTTTGTCAAGTGGCCTTGGTATACCACCGTAGACCACCGGTCAAGTTTCAGTCATTTGGAGCTCGTTTGGTACTCCAACGGTTAACCGCACTCTCAAGAAAGGTCTCTTTTGAGTTGCAGCCCAACACCCTTCAAAATAGTCCAATAACCCATCTAAGTCACTTCCATGCTCTCCGTCGTTCGATCATGATCGTGTGGTAAACTACACCTCATTTGGACTCTCCTAGCTCCCTCTATGCCTTTTAAGCAACCCCATTCCAAATTTCGGTCTAACCCTAGCCTTCCCTACCTCGCGCCGGACGAAACCCAAGCCGCCGGACACGTCCGCCCCACCGCCGCCGCCGCCCGGCGAATCAGGGCGCGCCACGGGCACGCCGCCGCCTCCGCCGCCCTGCGACCTGCTGACGCCACCCGCCCGCCCGGGTCGCCGCCGCCCCTCCCATGGGCGCCAGAGGCTCTCCGCCGCCGCCGCCCGCTCCAGCGCCCGGCGTCCTCGCCATGATCCCGCCGCCGACCACCATCGCCCGTCGCCGCCTGCGGCGGCGCCCGCCGCCGCCGCCCGCCCCGCCGCCGCTGTCATGCCCGCGACCGCCGCGCCCGGCGCGCCGCCCCTCCGCCAGCGCCACCTCCCTCCGGCCGGTGCCCCTGCCCGCCGCCTCCTCCCTCCGCGAGCCGCGCCACCGCGCCGCCGCTTGGATCCGCCGATCCGGATCTCAGCCGAGGGTTGACTTTCTCGGTTCCCCCTCGAAATTCTTCTAAGTTTTAATCCTGTGAATATTTCGTGGCATTTTCTACGTAGCATAACTTTGCATCTGTAGCTCCATTTTGCGCGTGTAATATATCAAAATGTTCGCCTCAAGAGTATATCATTTCATCTCATTGCATCATTTTCATTTGAGCTCATCTTGATGCCCGAAATTCTGTTGGAAGAGGGCTATGTGATGTTAGTTTCGTTTCTTAATGTAACTTGCACTTTTGTTATTTTTGCTATGATTGCTGTGTGCACCCTATGAATTTGAGTCCTACATGTGTTTTGTAATATGCCATGCCATCTTTCCAGGGGTGTATGCCATGTATTTTTGTGATCTATTTGGTGACTAGCACAAGCATGCAAAGTAGGTGTCCTGATGTTGCTGATTTCAGCTCTGTTTTGCTGATATTTTGATGCCATGTTAACTTGATGCTACCAAGAGATCCATGCATATTTTGAGATACTTCAGTAAGGATGTTTTGTTATACATGTCTTGCTCTATCCATCCATGCCTTTGTTTGCAATTATGGAGTGCCATAGCTTGAGTCAATCGAGCTCTACTTTTGCTACCAAATGTTTCCTGGCAGATTGTTTACATGTTATTCAATTTTGCCAAGGTTGTCGTGGTTGATCCGTATATGCTATGATGTTGTTCTTGCCATGTATGTCTTCTATGCCATGTCTTCTTGATGTATGTATGATTAGTTTATCATGTAAGGCTCTGTAGTGAGTGCCTTGAGCTTGTTAACATGCCTACTTGTTATCAGTTTTTGACATGCCATGTTGCTGAATCTGTTAACGAAACTTGCGATATTGACATGGGTGTCACTATATTTTCTGATCCTTTTTGGCTTATGGTCAGTAAGGGACTTTTGTTCTATGCTTTGAGTAGATTCATGCCATGCCTTGTTTTGCTATTATAAGTTCCTGTAGCAGGTTGTTTTCTTGCTCTGAACATTGCTACCTGATGCTGTTTTTGCCATGTCCAGCCTGATATTTTGTGCACTTTTGCCATGCTTGTTTGAACCTGTTATGATGTGATTTAGCCGTAGCTCATTGTTCATATTTTGTCAAGCATCTTGTGTAGATCACTGCCATATGCTTTGTTGGTATGTTTGGGTGCAGTAGCTTAATTTCTTGTTGCTTGCTAAGTGGTATCATGCTGTTAATGGCAGATTTGTGCCATTCTTGTTTTGCTTGTCATTTGCAAACCGTGCATCCGATTCCGGTGATCTTTATATCGATTTCAACCGAAATCATCTCATCTTTCCAGTGGCATACTTGGTTTGCCAAGTTGATGCCTGGTTCATCATTTTCCTTCCGGAGCGCTTTACGCATTGCATATCACATCTCGCATATCATGTCATGTTTTGCATCATGTTGCTTGTGCATTGCACCGTGATTTATTGTGGTTCCTTTGTTTGTGTTCTTGCTTTGGGTAGAGCCGGGAGACGAGTACGTGAACGAGGAACCTGTTGAGAACGCTTACGAGGATCAAGCTTTCGACAACTCTGAGAACATTGCGAGCAAGATGACCATACCCTCGAAATCACTTCTATCTTTGCTATGCTAGATGCTCGCTCTTTTGCTATGCCTATGCTGCGATGCCTATCACTTGCTATATCATGCCACCCATATTGCCATGTCAGCCCTAACCATCCTTTCCTAGCAAACCGTTGATTGGCTATGTTACCGCTTCGCTCAGCCCTCTTATAGCGTTGCTAGTTGCGGTGAAGATGAAGTTTGTTCCTTGTTGAACATGGAGATGTTGTTCCTTTTGGAACATGTTTACTTGTTGGGGATATCACAATATATATCTGCTATAATTAATGCATCTATATACTTGGTAAAGGGTGGAAGGCTCGGCCTTATGCCCGTGTTTTGTTCCACTCTTGCCACCCTAGTTTCCGCCATACCGTGTTATGTTCCTTGATTTCGCGTTCCTTACGGTTGGGTGATTTATGGGACCCCTTGACAGTTCGCTTTGAATAAGACTCGCCCAAGCAAGGCCCAACATTGGTTTTACCATTTGCCACCTAAGCCTTTTTCCCCGGGTTTTCGCGAGCCCGAGGGTCATCTTTATTTTAACCCCCCCGGACCAGTGCTCCTTCGAGTGCTGGCCCGAACTGAGCTGCCTGCGGGGCCACCACGGGGAAACTCGAGGCCTGGTTTTACTCGTAGCTAGTCTCATCCGGATGTGCCCTGAGAACGAGATATGTGCAGCTCCTATCGGGATTTGTCGGCACAATCGGGCGGCTTTGCTGGTCTTGTTTTATTGCTGTCGAAATGTCTTGTAGTCTGGGATTCCGAGATTGATCGGGTCTTCCCGGTAGAAGGAATATCCTTCGTTGACCGTGAGAGCTTATAATGGGTTGTTGGGACACCCTGCAGGTAATATCTTTCAAAGCCGTGCCCGCGGTTATGAGGCGATGGGAATTTGTTAATGTCCGGTTGTAGAAAACCCGAAGTTGACCTCATTTAAAATACACATCAACCGCGTGTGTAACCGTGATGGTCTCTTCTCGGCGGAGTCCGGGAAGTGAACACGGTGTTGGAGTTATGTTTGACGTAAGTAGTCAGGATCACTTCTTGATCGCTACTAGCTTCACGACCGTGCTTTGCTCCTCTTCTCGCTCTCTTTTGCGAATGTAGCCACCATATATGCTAGTCGCTTGCTGCAGCTCCACCTTACAACTCTGTCCTTCCTATAAGCTTAAATAGTCTTGATCTCGCGGGTGTGAGATTGCTGAGTCCCCGTGACTCACAGATTCTACCAAAACAGTTGCAGGTGCCGATGATGCCAGTGCAGGTGACACAACCGAGCTCAAGTGGGAGTTCGATGAGGAACGTGGTCGTTACTATGTGTCTTTTCCTGATGATCAGTAGTGGAGCCCAGTTGGGACGATCGGGGATCTGTGTAGCATTTGGGATATCTTCTTTTATTTTGGTTCCGTAGTCGGACCTTGAGTGTACTCTGAATGATGGATGTTTATTTATGTATTGTGTGAAGTGGCGACTGTAAGCCAACTATGTATCTCTTTCCCTTATGTATTACATGGGTTGTGTGAAGATTACCTCACTTGCGACATTGCTTTCAATGCGGTTATGCCTCTAAGTCGTGCCTCGACACGTGGGAGATATAGCCGCATCGAGGGCGTTACATTGGGGGAGCTAGGGTTTTGCAGAGGGGGTCGACGCCGACCTAGTAGACGCCGGGGATGCGGCGGATGGCCGGCACGTGGCCATCCACGGCCACGGACGCCGGGCGCGCGACCAGCACACCCCTATGAGCAGTAGGAAGGAGAAACAGGGGAGGTGTTGGGCTGGGCTAGTTCCAGGGACAGGGGGGTTTGTGGGCCTTTTCTCTTTTTATCTATTTTGGTTTTCTTTTCTTTTCTTTTCTCCTCTGATTTGTATTTTGTTCTAATAATATTTGATTTTTGTTAAATGTGAAAACTTGCACATAAACCTAGCATAATATTGGGGTGTTTCACAAAAAGTTTCAGAGCATTTGGCAATGTTTAAATATTTTTAGAAATTGAAAAGGTCAAATATTTTACTGCCGATCCTCTTAATTAATTACCAGAGGCAATTTGGGAATCAAAAATGAGGTTGGGTTCAACATGATAATTACTTAAGGATTTTATGGGACATTACCAACATTTTTGTTTTACTGTTTGAAGAAATCATTCGTTTGACTTCTATTTTAAATTTGAATTTGAATTGAGAATTGATTAAGTGGCAATTTGCATAGTAATCATGATGACATGGCTACCATTAGGGGGATATTACTGTAGCATGATTCTCGGGGTGTTACAAGAAAGTATGATTGTGGTGAACTAAAAATCAAAGAATCAAATCATACAAGACGCTCCAAGCAAAACACATATCATGTGGTGAATAAAAATATAGCTCCAAGTAAAATTACCGTTGGACGAAGACAAAAGAGGGGATGCCTTCCGGGGCATCCCCAAGCTTAGGCTTTTGGTTGTCCTTGGATTTTACCTTGGGGTGCATTGGGCATCCCCAAGCTTAGGCTCTTGCCACTCCTTGTTCCATAATCTATCAAATCTTTACCCAAAACTTGAAAACTTCACAACACAAAACTTAACAGAAATCTCATGAGCTCCGTTAGCGAAAGAAAACAAACCACCATTTCAAGGTACTGTAATGAACTCATTATTTATTTATATTGGTGTTAAACCTACTGTATTACAACTTCTATATGGTTCATAACCTCCGATACTAGCCATAGATTCATCAAAATAAGCAAACAACACAGGAAAAACAGAATCTGTCAAAAACAGAACAGTCTGTAGTAATCTGTATCAAACGCATACTTCTGGAACTCCAAAAATTCTGAAATAAATTTCTGGACATGAGGAATTTGTCTATTAATCATCTGCAAAAATAATAAACTAAATAGCACTCCCTAGTAAAAAGTTGTAGCTAATCTCGTGAGCGCTAAAGTTTCTGTTTTTTACAGCAAGATCAAAAAGACTTCACCCAAGTCTTCCCAAAGGTTCTACTTGGCACAAACACTAATTAAAACATGAAAACACATCTAACCAGAGTCTAGATCAAAGATTTATTGCTAAACAGAACCAAAAAGCAAGAAACAAAAATAAAATTGGGTTGCCTCCCAACAAGCGCTATCGTTTAACGCCCCTAGCTAGGCATAAAGGCAAGGATAGATCTAGCTATTATCATATTTGGTAGGCAATTTTTCAATAGAACACTTATAACCCTTAGGAGTTTCTTTATTTTTATTAATGATCAAACTCCTAGGTAAGAAATCGAGAAAATATTTTGTAGAAAAAGGTCCCTTAATGACAACGAGAAAGTTGGGGTGAACACTTACGGATTTGAAATCTGCATTTCCCTTACTAGAAGTTTCACCCTTATTTTTAGGAACATACATCAATTTGGCAATTTTAGCATTAAGAGGTTTTGGAGTATTTTTCACGAAAGAAAAGGAAGACCCTAAGTTGGTAATAATATCCTCAATTTTATCAATTCTTGTGGAATCTTGATCTATCTTTTCGTTAACTATGGGTTCCTTTTCTTTAAATTTTTTAAGAGCAACTCCTACCTTAGATCCGTATTGCGTAATTAGGTTGTGGATCTTTTTATCCAAATTTTCAATCAAATCTACATTGGAAACTTTATTTTCAATAATTTCAAGCATTTGCATCACATGTTCCAAAGTTAAAATAGTTCCATTAACCAATAGAGGTGGTAGGCCAAACAAATCTAACATAGCATTATAAGAATCAAAGTATGGCTACCCAAGAAATTCCCTCCGGTAATGGTATCAAGAATATATCTATTCCAAGGGGTGTTGCCTACATAAAAACTGCAAAGAAGAACGGAAGTAGATTGCTTCCTAGTAGATCTATTTTGAGCATTGCAAATTCTGTACCAAGCATCTTTTAGATTTTCTCCCTCCCTTTGTTTAAAATTAAGAACTTCATTCTCGGGAGACAAAGGAGTAGATAAAGGGCTGGCCATGACGGCACACGGGACACAAGAAGCAAGTGAAGAGAGACAAACGGTAAGAGAGGGCGAATAAAACAACAAGGGTGAAGTGGGGGGAGAGGAAAGCGAGAGGCAAATGGCAAATAATGTAATGCGAGGGATAAGAGTTTGTGATGGGTATTTGGTGTGCCTTGACTTGTGCGCAGACTCCCCGACAACGGCGCCAGAAATAGCACGTTGGCGGGAGATCAAATCTTGACTAGACTTGGCGTAAGCCTCCCCGACAACGGTGCCAGAAATCCTTCTTGCTACCTCTTGAGCATGCGTTGGTTTTCCCTTGAAGAGGAAAGGGTGATGCAGCAAAGTAGCGTAAGTATTTCCCTTAAGTTTTGAGAACCAAGGTATCAATCCAGTAGGAGGCCACACGCAAGTCCCTCGTACCTACACAAACAAATAAGAACCTTGCAACCAACGCGATAAAGGGGTTATCAATCCCTTCATGGCCACTTGCAAAAGTGAGATCTGATAGAGATGATAAGATAATATTTTTGGTATTTTGATGATAAAGGTTAAAAGTAAAGATTGCAAAATAAACGGCGACAGAAATAGCTAGTTGACGGAAGATTAATATGATGGAAAATAGACCCGGGGGCCATAGATTTCACTAGTGGCTTCTCTCAAGATAGCATAAGTATTACGGTGAGTGAACAAATTACTGTCGAGCAATTGATAGAAAAGTACATAGTTATGAGAATATCTAGGCATGATCATGTATATAGGCATCACGTCCGCGACAAGTAGACCGAAACGATTCTTCATCTACTACTGTTACTCCACACATCGACCGCTATCCAGCATGCATCTAGAGTATTAAGTTCATAAGAACAGAGTAACACATTAGGCAAGATGACATGAAGTAGAGGGATAAGCTCAAGCAATATGATATAAACCCCATCTTTTTATCCTCGATGGCAACAATACAATACGTGTCGTTTCCCCTTCTGTCACTGGGATCGAGCAACGCAAGATGGAACCCAAAGCTAAGCACTTCTCCCATTGCAAGAAAGATCAATCTAGTAGGCCAAATCAAACTGATAATTCGAAGAGACTTGCAAAGATAACAAATCATACATAAAAGAATTCATAGGAGATTCAAATATTGTTCATAGATAATCTTGATCACAAACCCATAATTCATCAGATCTCGACAAACACACCGCAAAAAGAATTACATCGAATAGATCTCCAAGAAGATTGAGGAGAACTTTGTATTGAGATCCAAAGAGAGAGAAGAAGCCATCTAGCTAATAACTATGGACCCGAAGGTGTGTGGTAAACTACTCACACATCATCGGAGAGGCTACAGTGTTGATGTAGAAGCCCTCCGTGATCGATTCCCCCTCCGGCGGAGCGCCGGAAAAGGCCCCAAGATGGGATCTCACGGGGACAGAAGGTTGCGGCGGTGGAAATAGGGTTTCGTGGTGCTCCTGGATGGTTTCGGGGTATATGGGTATATATAGGAGGAAGAAGTAGGTCGGTGGAGCTGCGAGGGGCCCATGAGGGTGGGGGGCGCGCCCAGGGGGCAGGCGCGCCTCCCTGCCTCGTGGCCTCCTCGATTGTTTCTTGACATCCACTCCAAGTCCTGTGGATCACGTTTGTTCCCAAAATCACTCTCCCGAAGGTTTCATTCTGTTTTGATTCCGTTTGATATTCCTTTTGTGCGAAACACTGAAATAGGCAAAAAAAAGCAATTTGCACTGGGCCTTGGGTTAATAGGTTAGTCCCAAAAATAATATAAAAGTGTATAATAAAGCCTATTAAACATCCAAAACAGATAATATAATAGCATGGAAAAATAAAAAATTATAGATACATTGGAGACGTATCAGTCAGCATTGATTTTTTCCTTGCCTTTGCTTGACTCGACCGTTGCAGCACTTGGCGACTTAACACGCCATTCTTTCAGACCTTCCCGATGCATGAAATTTCCACTCGGGCGCACCTTTTTACTCGGATGGAATCCACTCAGATGAGTTTCACTCGGATGGAACTCACTCGGATGGAACCTACCCAGCCACATTTTTTCACTCAGATGGCTTCCACCTGGGTGCATTCTTACACTCGGATAGTTTCCACTTGGTCGCATATTTTGACCAGCCGACAGATAGTTACTGATGTTCAGTCGGCCATTATATGAGTGGTCAAGTCGATCCCAAACAGATTGCCTTTGCTCTTCTGGAAATGGCGCCCTTGGTCCACTCGGTTTCATATACCGACGGAACATATCAGCTGATGGTGACCTTGGTCGCTTGAAGTCTAATGGACGATTAGAGCTAGAACCGCCCGACTGGTTGGCATACTTGGACAATAACATGTCAGAAGTTGGATTGATCCACTTGCGTTATACTTTAGTTTCATTCCTCTTCCACTTGCCAACTTCTGGACTCTTGGGCTTGACAAATTTAACACGAGTATTTTCTTGCACTTGCGGTTGCCCCCTGAGTGTAGGATTCTTGATGGTGATTTTGATCACTTCCTTGCCATCGGGTTGCTTATCAAGCATGAACTGTCTCCCCAAGACCTTGTCGCCCTCCTTGTCTTTCCTGGGCTCACCAACAATGTCATTAGTTTTATTAGCAGATTCGGCTACCTCCGGCCGAGTGAGCATCTTTTTCCCCTCCAAGTCCATGGTGTTCATTGGAAAGGGCTGTTTATCAACTTGCATCTCAGAAAAGTTCAATTGTCCGTCATTAATGGCCAATTGTATTTGTCATCGGAAAATATTGCAATCGTTAGTAGCATGAGAAAAACAATTATGATACTTGCAGTAAGCGTGCCGTTTCAGCTGTTCAAACGGCGGTAAAGTATGAGATATTCTAATAATTTTAGCTTGCAGCAAAGCATCAAATATTTTATCACACTTGGCAATGTTAAAAGTAAAATTGATCTCTTCATCACGATTCTTATAAATCGATTTCCGATCATTGCAAGTAAATGGTTTGGCCTTAGATGGCCAAAAAAATTCAGTAGCATAAATGTCACCCTCATCTTCCGAGTGATCACTATCATATTCAACCGTGTTCATCTTAGGACGATCGACTTTATATCTATGCACTTCTTTGAGATCTTTGCTTCGGCTTTCCTGAGCCAAAGACCTTTGTAAGACTTGATTGATATTTAAGAACTCATAGCCTTCTAGCTTTTCTCTAATGGGAGTTCTCAAACCACTCAACACTAGGTCTGCCAAGTCTCTCTCGGTTATCACCAAACTATAACACCGTTTTTTTTTGTTTCTATGAATCTCTTGACATCATGAGAGACCGATTCATCATGCTTCTGTTTAACCGATGTTAGATGTGACAACTTGAGTTCATTGTCGCTGCTATAAAAATGATCATGAAATTTCCTCTCTAGCTGTAACCAAACCTGAATGGAACCATGTGGTAAAGAAGAAAACCATGAAAATGCGGTACCAGTTAATGATAAAGGAAATAAACGCATTTTGAATTCATTTAGGGAGCCTGCTTCACCTACACTGGTACATCGAGGTGATATACAAACGGTTTTTAACCCCTTTCCGTGACGGTGTTCTGAACCGACACCAAGTGAGTGACTGCAATAGGGGGGTCCTTCCCACATGACCCAGAAACCGTCGGGGTATGCCCTCCTGGCACACACGCTCGGGAAAATGAGGCTGTGTGCGACCGGTGAGCGATCAAATACGGTTATACGTACAGTTGTGATAAAAAATACAATTATACATGCCAAATCATTTCCAGTCATAAGTACATCCCACACAGTCAGTCCCCGCTAAACATTTCCGTTCGTATGTACATTCCACATAGTCAATCCAAGGAATACGTTTCCGTTAGTATGTACTTCCCACACAGTTAATGCAAGAAGTACGTTTCCGTTCGTATATACATCCCACATAGTCACTCAAAGTTTCCTTTCGCAGGTACATCACACACAATTTTTCCCATTAAATCGTTTGTGATAGCATTGCCATTGCACGCGATATTAACAATTTTATCATTTGCGTTATTGAATGCATCACACACGGTGCATAGAAGAAACAGTGTGGCAAAGCCTATCCATCACACACACTTTTTATGTGGTAAACTTTTGCGCAATGTGGCCTAACGCAAACAGTTTTCAAGAGGATGTCATGTGTGATTGTTCATTGATCCAACACGGTTTATTCCTAGAAAATATGTGCGTTGCCTGAGGTCATCGCCCACAGTGTTTTCTTAATAACCATTTGCAATAGAAAAATCCAATTAGCAGGCTAATTGCCCTATTATTAATAATCAATTTATTAATCTAATTGACATCTCATATTACACACAGCATATTTCATTTACATATTAAGGAAGCAGGATTTCATAATTGAAATACATCAGAGTACAACATCATATAGCTTCAGCACTCAGCTACCCCATTACACAACTACACCAGCACCAAGTTTCACATGCAACATCTATAACCTTTCGAAATTAGCACCATAGACGGTACATAGACAGATGCACCTCATCTGGAGAACTATTGAAGGGCAAGGCGAATATTGAGCCTTCATTGATGTCGAAGGTCTTTGCAACATTAGGCTAGTGCCTGTGGATGATTGACCGTCCATCCTTCGTCCTCTTCGGGAACACTTCAATATTGAACCATGGGTGTTGTATGAAAACCTTCCTCGCCTCCTGACCATAGAGGTGATTTGAGAGTTAATCATCAGTGAACTGCTTTGAAAAGGCCTGAAAACAAGGATGTGCATAAATATATTCTCTATATTGGAAATGGGGAAAAGGAATAAAAAAAGGCAAGGTATAATAGTTAGTACCATCTTGTAGTGAACTGATGTCTTCTTCATTGTGCAGACAAAGATCTTGTTCTTTTTTATCGCTAATTTCTTTATCCTAACAATATTTTTGAGTTTCTTGACTTGAATGATATTCATGGACAACTCATTTCCTCATATGCAAAAAGGGTCAAACAATGGGTTAAAACCTCTGATAGCAGGACCTACATGTGCAAGACAAAATTTTTAAAAACCTAAATATTAGAATGGTTCCTACAATTGTACAACAAATGTGCTATTAGACAAAGGAGCATGCATGTGAAAACCTCGATTGTAAATCTCAGTGCTTCCCATTGTTTCCCTGCAACACATATAAGGTAGTTAGTCATCGGGTTAAGTGAGGGTTCGTATGCTATCAGTAAAATATATTGATGAAAAATAAGCACATTGCAGATTCATTCAGATTAATTCAAGCCACATTAAAAACCCATTTATCCAAACCAAGCATGATTAAGAACTAGAAAATATAGCAGTTGTATATATTTCTCATGTATTAAGTGCAGCCAAATTTGATTTATTCCTCATATGCACAACAATACAAAATTCTACCCACGAAAATTGGACATCACGTTGCAGAATTGAACCAAGCAGTTAACTAAACACCATAACAAATGAACCAAACATTAACTAAGCACCACATCGCACAATATAACATACTCCTAATAGAAGATCAGACAGTTAACCAAACCAAGCATTCTTAAGAACTTGGAAATATAGGAATTGTATTTGTTTATCATGTATTTAGTACAGCCAAATTCGATTTATTTCTCACATGGTATACAATAACAGAATGCACCCACAACAATTGAACATCACATTGCAGAATTGAACCAAACAGTTAAGTAAACACCGCAACAAATGAACCAAACGTTAACTGAGCACCACATTGCACAATGTATAACATACTAGAAGATCAGACAGTTAACCAAACCAAGCATGCTTGACAACTTGGAGATATAGCAATTGTATTTGTTTCTCATGTATTTTGTAAAGATAAATTCAATTTATTTCTCACATGGAAGAAAATACAAAATTGCAGCCCGAAGAATTGAACATCACATTTGCAGAATTGAACCAAACAGTTAACGGAAGACGACAACTAATTAACCAAACAGTTAATAAGTGAGCACCACACTGCATGACATATAGAACATAAACACTAGAGCAACAGACTGCATGGTAAAATTATATAGCACAATTCACTATAATTTGTTAAGGAAAGGCAGGAGCAGCACATGCAACGAGTAAACCGAGAATGCTTAACCGGCATAGCTAGCAAACTGAACATGGGTCCTTATAGTGAGCTAATAAGACAAGATACTCCTCATTGTCGGAGATATCGATGATGATTGGCTCCTTGGACATGGAAGAGGGCGAGGCCTCCACATCATGGGTGCCCTCATCATAGTGGTGAGTTGCCTGAACCGCTCTGGGCATCAACCTACTGGCTCTCGAGTTGAGGTAAGCATGTGCATGCTGAGAAAACACCTCGTAGTCTTTATCGAATGCACCGAGGGTGGCCTCGAGAAAACGCCACAAACTGTCATTTAAAGTAGCCAACCGCGTCACGGCGTCGGCGTGCGAGGCATCGACGGTGGCCTCGACGACAAGGTGCTCCTCCAAGATCTGGGGGTTGGCACGAATGGCACCGATCACAATCTCATCCGCGCGTGCGACCACAATTTGCTTCTCCACTGCCAAATGCTCCTTGAGCTGCTGGCTATACTGCATGCACCATGGCTTAGGGCAGCACTTATTTAGGGGAGGGGTTGGTGATTTGGGTGGAAGGTGTCGCGCCGGCGGTCGGGGCATGTGGGATGTGAAAGGAGGAGGAGGATGGGGGTCGGGTGTGGATTACCTGCCTGGATAGACGATGCCGAGCATCATGAAGGAGGGTCGCCGGCGAGGAGGCGGTGCTGCAAGCAAGGAGTGAAGGTTTCAACTTGGAAAGGAAGGTGGAAACAGGGGAAATGTGGCTTTTGGTAAGGGAGAGGGGGAGGGGAGGTAGATATTTCCATAGAAGCCGAAAATTATGAATCGGTGCAGCGAAAAAACTGGCGCGCAAAGTGTCATCAGACACGGTCCCTTATCCAACACTGTGTATGATATGTGAACATCACAAATGATTCATCCACATAAAAAAATTTGGTTCAAATTTCCCTGGTTATTGTGGTCATCCACGTCATTGCATAATTTGGGTACACAAAGGAGACTACAACACACCCACACTTCTTAATCAAGCAAGTTCAGCAATTAAATAAAGCTAGCTGACCTAAACATTACTCTAACAAATTAAAGACTAGCGCTCTTAATTAAACAAAACAAAGAGTACTACTACGGCTGGTGCTCGTCGATCTCCGCCGCCTCCTCCATGTCCAGCTCGCGCCCGACGGTCTGCTGGGGAAGGGGCTCCATGGCATCCATCGCACCATACTCGGCAAGCATCTCGCCACCCGCGTCCGCCATCTCTTTGGAAAATGCCGCCATGAGCTGGGTGTGGCCGGCCGTGGTCTGGGCTTGGACGGGCTCGTTGTGGCAAGGTATGTGGCGGAGGAATAGATGGCTGCTCGAACGCTCTCGACGATTGCCAACTCTTCGGCCGTGGGTTGCCGACCGTTGTCGGAGAAGATTCACTCGATTTGTGCAGTGACCACCACGAGCTGGGCGTGGTCAGCCTCGACATGGTCGTGGGAGGACTCCATCAGGGCTAAGGCCACCGTTGTGGAACGGGCAGATGTTGTGCCGCTCTCGCCAGTTCCTATCCCCGAGGCAGATGTTGCTGCCGCCACCTGAGAAGAAACAATGGCTGTTTGGGCTGCATTGGCTGCCTGGTCGCAGGTTGTGGCCGCGCTTATGCACCTTGTTAGCACGCGCATGACGGCTGCGGCCGCGCTCTCGCCAAGTGGGCCACCGAAGTTGCCCTCACGACGCGGGTCTACGTCCCCATCTTTCACTGGTGACGATTGAACAGTGAAATGATATTTGGGGGGCTAGCTAGTGTGCTTGACACACTGGCTGTGGACTGTAGCTGGCGCACCTTCTCGTAAGCCATAGGCGTGCTATACTCCGACGTTGCTCCAAGATATTTTGTACTGCATCTCACATGGTTGGTGATAATAAACTGTGTGCAATCTACTTGATTTTTCATCTTGATTTGAATTACATAATGGGATCACAGCGACAATGGAGGGTGTTTGAATTGCTAGAAGTTTTATCTACAGTGAACATGCAACTATATGTGTGTCTAAAAAAATTGGAATTATTTAGGGTTCGTTTGGACATTTTATGCGTTAACTTGATTTTATAGCCATTTCAAGTGCACAATTCAAAATTAAACTACCTGCACATGCTACGGTGCACCAAGATGGGTTGTAAAATCATATATGTGCCCATGGGTTTATGATTATGTCCCATGCAAGAAAGGGGATGAATTTATAACACCACGGCACCGTGGCTCTCCGGCAAATGTTGAGGTACCTGATTTTGTAATTCTAGTAAATCCAAAACCCGTCTGAAATTCATGAACCTTGGCATGCTATCATGGAATGGCATCAACATGCTGGGGTAAAAAATATTGTCCAATTTGGGGCAGATTATGGTATAAGCTTTTCATAAACTTCTCACAAGAAGCCTCATGGTTCCATTAGGGAAACGTGGCACCTTCGTGGACAAAACGGTATTCGTCGCCTCTTCTTGCTTTCAATTTTTTTCCTGGTGTCAACATAGAACAAAAGGAGTGTCGTGTTAAATTTTGGAATTTTTCGGGGATCGTTTGAACATTTTTATACGTTAACTGAGTTTTCTAGGCATTTATGTGCATAATTCAAAATTGAACTACATGCACATGCTCCAGTCCATAAAAATGGGTTAAAAAAAATCAGATATGTGTCCTTGGTTGCAAGCTTAGGCCACATGCAAGAAATGAGAATGAATGCAAACACCTTGACACCGTCACTCAGCCGCTAACATTGAGATACATGGTTTAAAAATTCTAGTAAATTGAAAAATCGTCTGAAATTTAGGAAACTTGACATGATATCATGGAACGACATCGACATGCCGTGGTAAAAATATTGTCCCATTTGGGGAAAGTTTGGTTATAAGCTTCTCGCAAACCAGAGCTTCTCTCACAACAAGCTTGATGGTTCCGGTAGGGAACGTGCCACCTTGGGGGACGAAAGGATATCTGTTGCCTCCTCTTACTTCAATTTTTTTTCTCATGTCAACATAGAACAACAGGATTTTTGTGTCAATTTTTGGGATTTTTAGGGTTTGCTTGGACATTTTTATACATTAACTGAGTTTTCTATCCATTTATGTGCATAATTCATATTTAAACTACATGCACATGCTCCAGTGCATATAAATGGGTTCAAATTTGAAATGTGTGTGCCCACTATTGAGCCTTGCAAATGGTTATGGAGCAGTAGATGCACGCTGAAAATCAAGGTTTTTGCTTGGCTACTATTCTTTGACAGACTTAACACTAAAGATCTGCTTGTAAGAAGGCGTTGGCGTACTATTGAGGAGGATAGTCTTTGTGTTCTATGCCACCAACACACATATGAGGATAGAATGCATTCGTTCTTTTCTTGTAACTCCAGCACTAGAATTTGGAACTATCTTTAGATTCACTGGTCTGGTGGCTCCAATGTTCATCATTGCATCACTTTGGCCAAGAAGAGATTTGGTAGAAGCTTCTCTTTTGAGGTGGTCTTCACAACTGCTTGGAACATATGGATTCTCAGGAATGGCAGGACCTTCAGAGGGGAAAGAGCTACTTTTAGTGTTTGGCATGGTAAATTTGTACATGATATAACCCTACTTTCTCATAGGGTCAAGGCTCCTATTAGACCTCACCTTTTAAAATGGTTGGAGGAGCTTCACTGAGTTTTGTAATAGATAGATAGGTTTAGGTGAGTTTGGACTTTTTAACTTTTCTCCTTTCTTTAGCCTTAGTTTGTACAGTTAACTTCTGTTGGACTCTCTTTGTTTTTTAATAAAAGACCGTGGGGTTGTGCCATGTAGTAGTTAGTCAAAAAAATTGAAATGTGTGTCCTTGGTTGCATGCCTAAGTCCCATGCAAGAAATGAGAATGAATGTCAAACACCTTGCCACCGTTGCTCGGCCGCTAACATTGAGATACATGGGTTTTAATTCTAGTAAATCGAAAACACATCCGAAGTTCATGAAACTTGACATGCTATCATCGAGCGGCATCAACATGCTGTGGTAAAAAATTTGTCCCATTTGGGGTAGGTTGGGGTATAAGCTTCTCGCAAACCAGAGCTTCTCACAACAAGCTTGATGGTTTCGGTAGGGAACATGCCACCTTTGGGGACGAAACGATATCTGTTGCCTCTTCTTGCTTTCAAAAATTTTCTAGTGTCAACATAGAATGACAAGAGTGTTGTGTCAATTTTTGGGATTTTTCAGGGTTCGCTTGGACATTTTTATAGATTAACTGGGTTTTCTAGGTATTTGATTTGCATAATTCAAATTTGAACTACATGCACATGCTCCAGTGCAGAAAAATGGGTTGACATATCAAATGTGTGTCCTTGGGTGCATAATTAAGTCCCATGCAAGAAATTGGAATGAATTTCAAACACCAGGGCACTGTTGATTGCCGGCAATACGTTGAGATACTTTACTTTTAAATTCTAGTAAACCCAAAACTCGTCTGAAATTCATGAAACTTGGCATGCTATCAAGGAATGGCACCCGACATTCGGTGGTATTTTCCGTGTCCATTTTGAGAGAAGGCACACTCGAATAATATCCAACAAAGGCATTTTGAAACAAATAGCTGCCACTTTAACATCTCAAACGTTTCTATAATTTAAATCGTGTGCGTTCTGTTAACCATTCACGTGACGCAACGTGTCTGGCTTTTAATGGCTATGGGAGGTGCTGTGCGGACATCTGCTTGACTGAACGGGAGGCGTGCGAGTGCAGTCCGATGCGCAGGCTGACCGAGAGGCGTGCAAGCTGTCCTCCAATGCGCAGGCTCATCGGGAATCGTGCGAGCTGTACGTTGCGTAGGCTCACTGGGAAGTGAGCCCCTTGAATTCCATGGACGCCCGCCTTGCTCGCATCCTCTCCATTAATGGCGTCTGAGTCGCTGTTTAATACAGGCGGCCTTACTGTTTGCCTCCCATTCCCCTCCCTCCCACAGACCTCCACCAATGCCATGGCTCCGAGCCGGAGGAGATAGAAAATATGGAGGAATGGGGCCTCATGAACATGGACCTGAATGAGCTGGCCACGGCGGTTGCTGCCCCGCGCCCATCCCAGCTCCCATCCCCGCGCCCACGCCAGCTACCATCCCCATAGCATTGACGGGCTGGTCGCCGAGCACTATCGCAGAGCTGGAAGCCACGGGCGTCAGCGAGGTCTCCGCGGACCCGCGCGAGCTCGTGAACATCCAGCGCTAGTGCCCGTGCCCATGCGCGCCCCTCCACCCACCGCGGCGTCGGTCCCCGTGCGTTTGCCTGCACCCGTCGTGCTTGTGCCCGTGCACGCGCCTCCCTCAGCGGCATGGGACGCCGCCGTCGACCGCTAACAGCGCCACCAGTTGCCGTCCTCCCGCGCCCTGCCGGTCGGTCGCGCGACGACATGATGTTTGATTTCCAAGTGAAGAACATTTTGTGCTACCTTGAAGACTTGAACAGCGGCGTCCCGGAGGACGACAACGACAACAGCAGCGCGGCGGAAATACTGTATCTCGATCATATGAATATAAATTTGCAGTGTGATTCAATGAAAGATATGGTTTGAACGAACTTGTGTTTTTATCTCTTAATGTACAGACTTATCAAATGATTTTCTTTAAAAAAAGTTAATGGTTTTTCAATTTAAAACACTCATCGCAAACTTTTTAGTTAGAACACCCGTATGCAAACTGACAGCTTCCCCAGGAAACCAAGGGAAAATGTGCCGAGCAGGATTTTGTGCAACTCTCTTGATCATAAACGTTTTAGATAGAACACCCGTATGGAAAGTGAGAGCTATGGTCTTCCCCGGTAAGTCAAGGGAAAATTCACAGCGAAGGATTTGTGCATGTCTTAAACAACGGTTCAGATTGAGTACGGTATGCAAAGCCAGACTTCGGCGCTAAGACAAAGAAAATGTGCCGAGCAGGATCTGTACATCCCTTCAACGCAAACAGTTGTTTTTGATGACCCGTGCGCAACCACGTACAAACAATTTGGTAATATTTGCATCCGTCATATTGGGTATATTGCCATTTGTTAACTGGAAAAATTGACATTTGTTGATCTAGTAACATTGCCATAGGGATGAAAACGGAGTAGAAAGTTTCCGCTTTTCCGGAGGAAAAATGGAAATGGAGAGGAAATATGAAAATGGAAATGGAAATTTGCAAAACGGAAATGGAAATGGAAGTTTTTATATGGAAATGGAAAAAAAAACGGTATGATGTTTTCCGGTGGAACACACATAGAAACGGAACTTTCTATTTCCGCTAATATGGGATTTTCGTTTCTACTATAGGCCCATGGCTGCTTTGTAGCCAACTACCAAACAACAAGCATTGATACAATGAATAGAATGAGCAAAATGTATCGTTTGAGTGCCAACTTTTACTAGCACACACATACGTAGCTAGACCCTAGACAGAATTGTCATGTACTACTACAATACTACCCTGTGTTACAAACACAACCATATTTTTTTGTAGCCATGTTAACAATTCCATCAATATGTTTGTTTTTTTATCTGTATTTCTCCATGATTCAAGGGGGCTTTAAGTTCCGGCTAACACACAACTTTGTTTCCGTGTCCGCTCTGTATTCGCTCCGTGTTTGTTTCCGGTAGTATCTGTTTCCGTATTCGTTTCCGTGGTTTCTGTATTCGTTTCCACTTCTGCAAAAAAATATGAAAACAAATATGGTAGCACCCAGTTCCGTCTGTTTCCGTGCCGTTTTCATCCCTACATTGCCATTTGTCAACCTTGTAATACTGTGATTTGTCAAAATATGCAGCTAAAAATCACTAGCACTATCTAATTTCTGCAACTAAAATTCAGTAATTAAGCATAGATTTCATTCATAGATTAAGCAGTCGTTGTTTATACAAACAGTTCAACTCGATAGCTGAACTGACCAAACTTTTCCCCAATTGTTGCCAACCACGTATTGAAATAGTTGAACAGGAGGCGTCCGGCCGACGTATATGGACAGGAGGAGACACGTGTCGGCTCAACGTTCGGACAGATGTCATCCACTCATTGGACAGGAGGCGCCTATGATACGTCGACATGTGGCACGACCCATTCCGGTGAAAAGGCTGGCCCGTTTGACTTGGTCAAAAGGTAACGGGCTGGCCCACGGAAAGCCTGTTAACGGCCTGTTCGTATATAGCCCATTTACGGCCCGCTTACTACCGACCCGTTATGGCCTATCGGAATTAAGCCCAGTAGCTTCATCTGTGCCGTCCAATATGATTCCAGCCCGATATAACTTCCGGCCCATGTATGGCCCATGATGTATTTCGGCCCATATAAGGCCCTTTGTAACTCTCAGCCCATTAAAGGCCCGAGATGAAGCTGGCCCATAATGAACAATGTATCGCTTTATACCCATTAACGACCCATTATTCCGTCGGCCGTTTCCAGCCCGTGTTAACTTTCGGCCTTCTAAGGGCGCATTTATTCTTGGGCTCATTTCTAGAATTCGGTTAGATATAGTCCGTTACTGGCCTGTTCTGTTTGTGGGCCAAATACAACCCGTGGTTACATTCGGCCCGTTTGTGGCCGTTAACCCGTTGGGCTATTTTCATAGCATTATCAAATACAGCCTTTTAACGGCCCTTTATGGTCCACGAATAGTACGACCCATGTTTAGCGAAATGATTATACGGCCCGTAGAAGGCCCATGGATCATACGACCCGTAGAAGGCCCATGGATCATACGGCCCGTAGAAAATCCGTGGATCCTACGACCCATAAAAGGCCCATGGATCCTACGGCCCGTAGAAGGCCCACAGATCCTATGGCCCGCAGGAGGCCCATGGTTACAACAGTCCGTGTCTTGCCATGATTATTGTGGCCTAGTTACCAAAACTAGGTTATTGTGGCCACTAAAAAAACGCGGAAAAAGAGCTGCAGTGACTACAAGCAAACAACTAAACAAGACAATAAGGAAATAAATAAGCAAGCAACTAACGCTAGCCTATTACAACTATTTCACATATTACATCCATTGGGCATCAAAGTTCGCCACCAGTGCAAATATAGGGAACAAAGCAACATATTACATACACTGGCGGTCAAAATTGGCCACCAATGCAAATAAACGCAGCAACAAAACAAGTCCATAACTGAAACAACTTCAGAAGAGCTCAAGAAACATTATCCTGGGTATCCACCATGCTGGCAATAAGCTTAGCAAGCTTATTAGCTTTGTCCTGTTTGGCGCTAAAATCCTCCAACGCTTGCTGTTGCACTAGAAAGTATGCATCTGAATGCTCCAGGGACTTCCACAGTCCTCCCCCTTCTTGTCGCAGCACCGTTGATTGATGTCTTTCAGCTTGTAGTTGAGACTCAAGAAACCGAACTGATTCAGACAGTGAGTTTGAATAGCTTGTGCAAGCAGTAGTGGCCAGTAACTCGAACAGTAAACCAAGACAGGACTTTGGGGTTGCCTCACTGTCTTCAAGATAGTTTTCCTTAGCTGTTTTATCAGCTTTATTGGAGACCACCAAGGATGTCTCACGATCCTGAACCTTATCTGCATTACTTCCTTTATCATTGCTTAATAAGGCACTCTTCCCCAATATTCTGCCAGCATTCTAAAAGAAGAAACAAGCAGACACATAACAGGTTTAGCATGTACTAGTATATGAAACTCATTTCAATGAACCAGTTCATTAGTAAAGTGGACTAGATTAAACTACCAAGTCTTCTATTGCCAAGTAATACATTATAAAAGCATCAAACAAACATATATCTATGTCCTATGGTCACTGCATTGTCTTGCCAAATCAAAATAGAGACACAGTTCAAATAATATCAGTTCAAGACAAAGCAGCACTGAAAGAATACAAAGCGTGGGAAACTAAACGGCACAACAAGATTTCAGATGGGTACCACGGGTCTACATGTACAACAACACTATTGGCCCTGTTATGATGCTAGTAATGTGCATGATATGAGAAGTCAATCTGTATACACAATTGAAATTGAAATCAACAGAGCTATTTATAAGAGCAAACACATTAAAGAAACATGCATAAACATACTTGTTGTGCCATTGGAGTTTCCATTGGATAGTTCAATTTAAAAATAAGTTTGTATGAGTAAAAACAGTGATACAAGAGCAAAGCAGTATGCATGATAGCAATGGAATCTTAAATGAGAACAATTGTTCGTCAGGTCTAAGCACATGTTCTACATAAACAGAGTATAGTAAGACGCAAGCATATAGTACTTAAAATAAAATGAGCTCATAGACCTTACCACATTCTTGGTTTGGGACCAGTAAAGAAAAAGGCGTTCCCAGTCATCGTCCAATAAATGTGTCTCAGGAGAACATAAGGGAATTTGATGATTTTCTTTGCCAGTGAAGTACGTTTTCTTCAGGTAATTCCGATACTGCCACCAAGTATTCTTGAAGATATCAAAGGTATTATCATAGGTTACCTCATCCTGAGTTTCCTAATCGGTCCTTCTCTATAGAGAAAAATGGGAAAATTTGCTGTATTATAACCATCATGGAGGTAGAAAGTATGGGACAAAGCAAAGTAATTGCCATGAATAACATTACTTACACATAACTCCTGGACAAATACCTGCAACTGGCATTTTCCTTCTTCTTCAGTATAATATTTCCATGATGGGAAGATACGCACATAGGATTTACCAACATCAAATGCGATAGATGCTAAAATATGAATGGTTGGTTGTGCTTCCTCCACAGGAATAGGTGTACTAACTGGTGGAGTTGGGGTTCGCCGTGGTAGTACTGGCGCTTTGGGCATTGGAGCTGCCTTACTAACTGCTCTTGTTTGGGAGCTCTGTGGTGGAGATGGTGTTGTGTCAACAGGAACTGGGTTACTATCTGCTGGGGTTGGGGTTAGATTGGGTGAAGCAGGTTCTCTGTCCATCATAGTAGGGGTAAAATATGCGAGAGTCTGGGTTATGTGTGGTAGGGCTGGTTCTCGTGCATGTACAACCGGGGTGCTATCTCCAACAAGAGGTAACACTGTTTTATTTGAAGACCATGTTTTTACTCCGCTAGATACTGCAATCACCCGCTCCAATTCAAATGGCTGATAAACAGGAAACATAATTGAATGTATAGACATTGTATGAGAGACAAATGCAATAGATAGTGTGGAAAAAAGAGGGCATTAAATAATTGACAGGTATATTGTTTAACTAAAACGGATAGCATGACATAATTTCACATATATGATGTCTATCTAAACTGGATAGCATACCATAACATAATTCAAAGATATGATGACTAACTAAACAAGATCGCATGACATAATTCACATACATGTTATCTAAGTAACCAGGATCGCATGATTTAATTCACATATGTGATTTATATGCTAAGCGGAGGGCATTCACATATATGATGTCTGAACCAAGAACATCGTATTGAATATTGTGTATATGATGTCTAAACTATGCAATGCAAGACACCTTATGCATGATATGAGCAGTAGAACCGTGCCAAGTTAGAGCATACACCTCGGTGGGGGAATAGGACTGGTCATCTGTCTCTGAATCCATCTCTGAGGAGCTATCAGGACCCAGCAAGAGATCTGCTTTGACAGGTAGCACTGTCTGCTCTGAAGGCCTTGTTTTCACTCCAGATTTTTCCATCACCCACTCAAATGGCTGATTCACAGAAAGAGTAGTTTAATGTACAAGCATTGTCGACAAATGGAAATTTAATGAAGAAAATGATGGGCTAGATATCATTCAAATATATGATGCCTGGTTAAACAGGATGGCATTGCACAATTCCCATATATGATATTGAAATTAAACATGTGGCATTATAGAACATGTCTAAACTAAGCAGATGACATATATGATGTTGAAAGTAGGCACTGCAAGGCAACATATGCATGATATGACTAACATCATCATGCCAAGTTAGAGCAAACACCTTGGGGGGTAAATAGGAGTGGTCAGCTGCGTCTGAATCCGCCTCAGAACAGATATCTTCCTCTGGATTACAATCAGGAGAGGGGGGGGGGGTTGCCATTGAACCTACCATGGAGCAATGTCTGCATTACATTGTATTGCCATGCAAAACTCGTCTCTTTTTCTCTACATGTTCTGCATGACTGTGTACAATATCTGACATGCATAACAAAAAATATAGTGAGATTATGTAAGGAGAGCATGCAGAAATCTAGAGTAATGGTAACAACCAGTGGATGGATCCAAAAATAATGATAGCAGGCTGATGATTGCTTTAATTTAATAAAAAAACAGATGATGATTGCTTTACTATTTGTTTCCCACCCAACATGAACAACATAGGCATACCCTAGGTGAACCAGATATTAGACAAAGATACTATTCATTGCTACCTCGATATGTGCCCCACAACTAATTTAGAACTCAAGTTTGAACATCAACTTGGACCTGACTTGGAGTCTAAGAAGTGAACATGACAATAAAGTAGCAGGTAATATTAAGCAATGCATAACATAAGCAGAAACAAAAGAGTGCGACCTCTCTTGTGGACCTGTGTACTCCTCAGGTTCATCTTCTGATTTGATGATGGTGATGCCGTTGCGGTGGGTGCCAGCGGCAGGGAAGGAGATCTGAGGCGGTGAAAGACTGTCAGGAGTCATGATGTCTTGTTTGGTGGATGCTTATGTCGATGGAGCACCTCAAGTGAGGTGGACGACGTCGCGGCAGGAGCAGGACAAACCACACAAAGTTTTCTTCGACACCTACCTGTAACTAAAGTAATTCTGTAAGGGCTCATTTGGCTTGCATGATTCTAAAAACGCAGGGATAGGAGGAAAAACACCGGAATATGATAGGAATGCACATGGGAAACAGAGCATTTGTGAACACATGATTTCTGTCAACTTGGGTGTTTGGTTCAGAGGAAAAGGAGGAGCAGAGGAATGCAAAGAAACATGGCCAAAATAAAGTGAAACCATATGAAAGCGTGTATAGTTAGAATGTTATTCTACCACTAATGCACTTGGTCTTGTTTTCATGCACAGGATTTTGAAAAGTAGGTCCAGGTGGATGTTTTGCTCCATTCCTTTCAACAAAATGCATGAATAATTGAATAGTAGAGTGCCAGAGGAAAATTTCCTATTGCTATGTTTCTCCGTTGAACCACAATGGCCCTAATGGATCGACATGAATGTAGAGTAATAAGTGATGTGACAAGTGTACAACCTCTTTGGCGTAGCCGTGCTGACCTCATCATCATTGGGTTGGTCGCTGATGAAGTTGAGGTAGAGGTGGTTGTCGGAGATGTGGAGGAAGATCTGAGGAATCTGTAGACAACGTCCAGGGCACTACTCTGTTGTGATGGATCGTTCCATCCTTGGAGCAGCTCCGGTGAGCCATAAGACGTCAAGGCTGAAGTAGCACAAGACATACATCGTTAATCTCAAGTGGGATTCTAATAGCATCTCCAATAGGTGATGTAAAATCCATTACCAAAAAGTGATAGATGTAAAATTTACATCACCAAAAACCACCTGACTACAACAGATGAGGTAAAAACTGTTGACTCTGAACTTAACTGTCAAAACTCAAATTTACTGTGGAATCTGAATGTTACTGTCAAAACTGAACGCAATGGTCACAGAGAGGCACTTCACATGGGGTAGTTTAGGGAGGGCCTGCAGTTCATCTTCAACCTGCACCCCCCTGAGCCGCTAGCCACCACCGGCTGAACCCCGTGCCGCCTCGCCGCCCCGAAACAACTCCCCACCACCTCGCCGCCGCCTCGCCGCCTCGAAACAACTCCCCACCGCCGGTCCGCCGCTGCCTCGCCTCCCCGAAACAACTCCCCACCATCGGTCCGCCCCAGCCATCCCTCTAGCCCCCCCCCCCCCCGTGCCAAGCTTTTCCTCCGGCGATCCCCACGCCACCGCCGGACCTCCGCGCCCCCATCACCGGCGAGCAGCACCCCACCCAGAACCCTAAGATAGATAGTGGGGTACCTCTCCGGCGAGCCCCCTCCCTGCTGCGGGTGGTTCTTCCTTAACTCCGGCGAGACCCACCACCCCCTGAAAATCGACTGACCCAAAAGTCGATTCAGTTGACTGAAGTCTATCTAAATCGGAGTAGAGCAGCAGCACGAGCGAGGGGGAGAGCAGCAGTGCGAGCAAGCGAGTGAGAGTCGGAGTAGCAGTAGCAGCGCGAGCGAGCGAGCGAGAGCCCGGGCAGCGGCAGCAGTGCGAGCAAGAGCCGGAGCAGCAACAGCTGGGCGAGCGAGCGAGCGAGAGCCGGAGTAGCAGCAGCAGCGCGAGTGACCGAGCGACAGCCGGAGCAGCAGCATCAGATCCGGCTGGTAGGGACACCGCCATCGAAGGGGCCTCGCACTGGGGAGAGCTGCCGTGGAGATGTCTCCCGCGGCGCCAGCTTCGAGGTAGCCGCTCCATGGGGGTGCGGGATGGAGCACCGTCGGCGTCGGGAGGTCGAGTTAAGGAGAAGGTGTGATGCGATGAGTGTACAACCTCTTTGGTGGCGCCGAGTAGGCCTCGGCTTCGTCCAAGGAGTCGGTGAGGATGCTGCGGTTCCGGTGGAGCAGGTTAAGGCGGCGGTGTGGGGATGGAGCAACTGCGATAGACACAGCGATCGTCGGAGCAGCTCCTTGGAGGTGGAGGACGGGGCGGCTGAACCGGTGGGACGACGGGATGGACGACGGATCCTCATCCGGGGAGGCGGATGAGGGACGTCGATCTGTTGCGGTGGATGACATCGTCGGGGAAGAGGCTCCGGCTGGGCAGCGGTGAGGTGGCGGACGGAGGAGGGTGGGGTTTGGCGGCTGGAGCGGAGAGGTTATGGCGGCCAGATTTTGAATGGCGAAAAGGAGGCGATGGGAGGGGGGAACCATGACTTCGGGACGTGCTTGTCCAAAATGTAGGGTGTGTTACAAAAGTACCCCCACCGATTTGAACTAGCGGCCCTTTCGGCTCAGGGTTAGAAGGGGGTTTCGCATGTCGGGATTTGACAGCTGGAGGGAGTTTTCGCGCGCGTTGTAATTTTGGGATAGCAAGGCGCGGGTTGTGAATGCGCCAGTTTTGGGAGCACGATATCTGAATTTTCGGGATATAACAAGGCGCGGGTTGAATTTTAGGGACAAGCCTAAGGTGTAATATTGTACTTGTATGTACCAAATCAATTCACACTTCCCTCAATGAAAAAAATGAAAAAAATAAAAAACTATTCACACCACACAAAGAGAGGGTCTTATCCCGTTTTACTATACAAATGCTATTCAAATCTACACAAAGAGAGAGTATGAATCCATGTTATGTCCAATTAATTTTTTTTGCTGGCTGTATAATGCATGTAACCTACTCATACCAACATTTTAGTGCATTCCAAATGTTTATACTACCGCTGCAATTCGAACTGAATTTGAATTCGTTTCTCTATTGCAATAAGAATCTACAATCATGATTATTGCCAACTTCAACCGTCATTCGTGTATTACCTTAACAACACACCACATGATTACTATAGAGATAGATATGAACTATGTGTACTATATGAACTCGAATTCAATCTTTTGAATACACTAGATGTTGATTCCAAATAATAGTACATTTGATGTACTAACTATATATTCGTAATATAAACCATGTTCCATACGTACATCGTGTTTATCACACAAAGTATAGTGCCCCGCCCCCTACATTATGACAAGTATTTAGCCCTGAGCTACAAAAGCCACACATTAGACCAAATTATAATCAATGTTCTATATATTATATGTAGTACTAGCAAGATGCCCATGCGTTCCATGGAACATCAACATGATCAAGGGGAGGCCTTATTTTCAAATATGGAGAGGGGTGTGGGTATCTTTTTCAAAATTGCCATAGTTTCCTTCCTATCCGTCAGATATAAATCGGACGGCCTATATTGCAGGATGGCAGGCACACCATCATCAACAACTCTGTTTTTTATAAGAGTAGAGATAAAATATATTATATGTAATATAACATGTTCATAACCACACCATGTGTATCACCGTTATATATATTCACGCATGCGTCGGTTTAAAACACTATGATAAATTCTTCAAATATCCGAATTCGCTTTTTATAATGAATTATGATCTCTATTCGTCTTTCACACCCACACAATCCTCTTATCTTTGTAGCTAGCGCTAACTTCCTCTCGTGCATGCACACGCCCGCATCCCTCTCACCCTCCCTCAGCATTCTCTAGCTCCATCGCACAAATTTGTCTTTTCACTTTAGGTCGTTCACCCACGGTGTGTGTAGGCCCCCCAGCTCCTTCTTTACGGCACACATCGATCGATATGCCTCTCTAGCTAGGTGTGCCTACCACAAACACAAGCTTCCCCTCTTCTCTTCTCACCGTCCATGCCTCACTCCCACCACTCTTTTCATCAATCTCGTACTCACACACTCCTTCCCCCTCAATATAGTATGCTTCTAACACATACATGCATCTATACCGATCGATCTCCCTACATATACCTAGGTCGACTTTAACTATTTTACCCCCACCCATCGATCGACGTACCTCACAAGTTATGTCTCTCCTTTCTCTGACAGAGGACGATTGATCTTCCTATGTAGTTATGTCTGCTTACCATAACCATATCGTCCCCCCTCATCAATCGTGCATGCCTCCTGACCCGTCTCTCACACGCATGCGCACAGACAGGCAGCCATCCCCTCTCTTATTGATATTGCAGGCGTGCCCTCCGTTTGTCTAGCAAGCCTCTCCCACCATTTGTTAGAAGCAACTCCACTACCACCCCTCCAACACTCTAGCTCTGTCTCTCTCCCAACCTTATTCCTCTCCTACACATATGCATGGATGCCGATCGATCTCCCTTAATACGTAAGGTGGGCCTCTGTCCTCCTCCACACATATACCAGCCATTGTACCTCTATAGTTAATAAGGCCTCCCCCCACCACACACCGCCAGCCACCCTATATCTTTGACGTGGGCACACACAAATTCGATGGCACCCTTTATCGATCGCGCGCGCGCACACACACACACACACACATCATCCCTCTCTCCGATTCTATGGATACCTCAAGGCGATGATACCTCCACTCTCTTCTCGTGATCTCCCCCTCTCTATATATGATATATCCAGGACTCTATTTTCCAACACATTGCATATGTTACATTTTTTGATTGACAACGCCCCCCCCCCCAGAAAAACACTCACGAACCCACACACTATATCTCTCTACGTTTGTATCACTCTCAGACAACCCCACGTAGGTGGTGTACGTACACGAAGAGAATAGGTGCATGTACTCACGCTTCGAGCCCAACCACACCCGCGAGGGTACAGGGTGGAGCTCATTTCTATACGAAATGGCAGCCCACATGCTAATTTGAATGCGTGTAGCGGTTGTTTACCTACGGAGGTCGTGTACCACACGTGTACAAAACAAAGTTTGACTGGATGCGTTGGCGCGTTATTTTTAAATTAAGTTATATCGCTCAATGGCACATACACAGAATATAAAATAATTTTTATGGAGAAAAAGGTAGTCCGCTCCACTATATACAATGGAGCCTGCCTACCTGGGTTTGTCTCTCACAAGCCGGCGGCGACCTCTCTCTCTCTCACCGTTGGTCACTGACCGGCCGCATCCCATCCGCCGGCGAAAAGGGAGGATGTGCATCGTTTCTCCGTTCGACGGCACCGAGGCAGCACATCCCGATCGACGGTACCCGCCATTCTCTCTGACCAAGCTCCGGCGCGGTAGGGCATACACCACCTGCTCGCTGCTGCAGTATGGGCAGATCCCGCCCGCCGCCGCTCACCTAGTTACATCCCGACGACCTCCAGGTATCCCCTCCGGCCTTGCTCCACTGCCCGTTTTCCCACGTCGCTGCATGTGGAAAGTCTTGCATGTGGATCTAACATAGTTCTTTGCCCAAAACGTAGGTCGTCCGGCGTACTTTCCATATTGCAATCTCGCCCTCACACCGTTTTAGACAAACACAACCGGGTTGTTATCTTCCCTTAGGACATGGAATATGCTTCTTTTTTGTCGTCGCATGTGTCATCAACTGTTATTGGCGATGCTTTGTTTCCTTTCTACCTCTTTTTTGCAAACAGGGCTATCCATTTCACCTCGTTGCTATTGCGACCTTTTGGTGAACTGCACAAATCACTTTTTTCTTAAGAGTGTTTTGTGCAGTTGTACTAAAATGTCACACGGGTAACGTCTACATTTTAGTGCGACTACACAAAGGGAGATTGGTTTTGCTCTATCCTCCTCATCCAACTCCGAGCCTAATCTTCTCCAACTATTTGCTTAATCTTCTCCAACTAGTTAGTCTTCAGAGAGACTGCAAAGGTGACCGGCTTCTATTTGTGTGTTTATTGTTTCATCAGCAGTCCTCTGTTATCGTAATCACACTTAATATCTTTGGAACAGGGACGCTCAGCTCTATTTTAGTGGAACTGCACAAAATGACCGGAATGTTGCATGCTCCAGGCAGCTACTTTTTTCCCAACATGCTTTATTGATTCGAGGCAGCTGGGGGCGTTCACGCCAATGAAAGCATGGATCAATTTTAATTTAACACCTTCTCACAACTTTGACTTTAGTTGTGATGTAAATATTAGCTCTGATCTGCTAATCATTGAGATGCATTAGCAAGGAAGTTAGTTTTTTATTGTTTCTAAAAGAGCATCGATGGCAAGGCACACGAAACAAAAGCTGAAAGCTCAGAGCATTGTACAATTTCATGTCGCTGGAAAATTATTTGTATAGTACGTCAATTATGTAAACAAATGCTGGAATCTTGATAGCATTGCCAGAAGTCCTTCAACATCCGGGTCCATGTGCCATGCACAAAATTATACTTCCTCCGTTCCTAAATATTTATCTTTTTACAAATTTCGAATGGTCATATTTTAGAGTGTAGATTCACTCAGTTTGCTTCGTATGTAGTCACTCGTTGAAATCTCAAGAAAGACAAATAATCCGTAGTATATTTAAGAACGGAGGGAGTAGTGCACAACTGCATCAGAGACTCTGCCCGGTTGTTGCATCGCACTAATGGTGAGTAGTAATGAGCAGTCAAATCATAAGTCCCACCTTTCCCACTGTAAGTTGCTCGGAAGAAGCAACCGTCAATACGCTCTAAAGTCTCTCTGGTGGTGGAAATGCATGGAGAGAAATGCATCAGAATGAAGCACACCCTGTAAACTGTGACAGAGGGAGGAGTAGTATGAGGCCCTATTTTGATCACCGTTTCTCTTTTGAATACACTTGTAAAACATAAACACCTGCGCCCGTTGTTTCAATTCCGGCTGGAATTTGCACAATGGCCAGTAACTTACAGGTGTAAGTTATACGCCTCCGTATTGAAATACAACCACTGCAAGCATGGCCTGAAGGTGCAAAACCAAGTACGTGTATGGCCAGTCGGCCAATGCACTTCCTCTTGGCATATCACTGACATGTGGGACCAGAGTGTGAGAAAACCGATCTCAATTGACGACAAAATGGCCAACCTGCCGTTCCTTGAGAGAGACGAGGAGCGAGAACACACAGACGGGCTCGCACGGAGGCCAAGATATATTCGAGCATGGTTGATCGATATCATCATTACATGTTCGATGTTTTTAACACTACCATTGGGCTGCCATTTTCCGCCCTACTCCCGAATAAATGTGTACTTTATCAGAGATTAAAATAAAATAAGAGTACAGACGCTCCACCATGGGGTTCTAGTAGTAGTACTACTCGTACAACTATAAACCTTGCGCTTGGCTCTTCGCCTCTTCGTGAAGTCGAACAATGATGGTACTCCGCATGTTGGGTACTACAGTGTATATATGCCTGTGGCAATCTGACACCGAATGAACTGCTGCATGTTCCACCGCCTGGGCGAGGGTAGGTTGCATTAGTCAAAAGGCGTAAGCGAGCTTCATCTTGTCCTGCAAGCTTCTCCTCGTTACGTGAGTTGTGGGACACACCAAAAGTAGTGCTAGTCCATACTCCTCCTTTCCGGTTAATATGGCTTAATCTTTTTTGCGGGTAAATGAGAGAGCTTTATTCATATATAAGCATTCTTAGGACGATCAGCCAAGAGACTGGTCACTAGGAAGCGAGGTACCCCTCAAAAAAGAACAAGAAGGAAGAGAGGTGTTTCATCAAGCCAACTTTGGGCCACATTCAAAGTGCAGCAAGCACGGTTCGCACAAAGATGCGCCGCAAGGTTTGCTGACCTGTTTACATGCTGAATAACAAAAAAGAGGAAATATTACCGGTCGCTCCTATTTGTAAAAGGATCTAAGCTAGAATTAAGCGAGAATTGTGGCGAGTGTTCCATGCAATCAACTTCCATTATCACATGCGAGAACCCTCGAAGAGAACCAAATGTGTTGAAGATTGCTTTATCACATTTTTAAAATATAATAAGAGTGCAGACGCTCCTCCATCCGGTTCCTAGTATAGTACAGTACATACCTCTATAGTAGTAGTACTAGTACTAGTAAACTTTGCGCTTGTCTGTTCGCCTCTTTGGGAAGTCGAACAATAATACTAGTACTAGTATAGTGTATGCTTCTGGCAATCTGACACCCAATTAACTGTTGCACATCCACCGCCTGAGCGAGGGAGAGATTGCATTAGTCAAAAGTTTCTCCATGTCCCATGAGCCACACAAGCAAGCTTCTCCCGTCCCGCAAGCTTCTCCTCATTCCATGGTGACGGGACACAACAAAGTAATGCTAGTCCATACTGCCTCCTTTCCGGTTAATATGGCTTAATTTCAAACGAGATAAATACACATCATCACATGTATATTTGTAAAAATACGGTCGATGGACTTCATATCGCTCATTGCACCAAATATATACATTTTCCGGTGTTTATACGGTCACTAGCTCACCCTAGCTGAGTATGTGTGTGCATGCACGTGTAGGTTGAGCACTTGAGCGTGACCGTGTGTGTTCTGTCGTGTGCTCGGACATGCATGCATTAGGGCGCCGCGCACGTTTTTGCGTCCATGTGTACGTGTGACAGTTGCATGCATGCACGAGGTTGTAGTCCCTTACATTCACATGTTCATAAGTGAATGCTTTGTCAAAACGTTGCATGCAACATTTAATCATTCGTTGTTCACGCATGCATTCCTAATATTAATACGTTGGTAAAGACAATTTCTTGAGGAAAACGAGCCCATGAATCGAGTACAAAGGGGACCAATAAGCCAGGACGGAGGGAGTACCAGTAGTGAACCGAAAGGAGGGAGTAGGTACTAGTAGTACAGTACTACATAACAACGTGCAGTAACAAAATTCCACTATGCGCATCCTGTCTACTCACGTGTCAAGCAGGAAAATAGAGATAAGTACAAGTGAGACTCAGGAACGGTCATACACGTAGGGGGAGTATGTGTAGGTGCCACTAAGGAGCAGCCAAATCACACAGTAAGTTAGTCGGAAGAAGCAACCATCATTTCACTATTCAATGACACGTATGCAATATAAAATGGTTGATATGGAGAGAAAAAGAAAACCACTATATATACACTAGTAGGACCTAAGCTACAAACCTGCTTGCTTGGGTTTCTCTCTTCACAAGCATAGAACAACAGTGGCCACACCACTGGTCACATATCCGGCCTGATCTCGCCGCTGGGGGAAGGGAACAATGTTCTGCGTAGACGCAGTCGACATCGGCGAGGGAGAAAACCCACAGTCGGTGCGTCCCAATCGGGGGTCCCCGCGGTATGGGCTGATGCCGCGTCCTAACCGCCCTTCTAGCTACAGCCCGACGTCCCAGGTAGTACATCTTCCTTTTGGAGCCGGCTTGCTCCACTGCCGCAGCTCCCCACGTAGCTCCATCTCCATGTCGATCTTTCTCTACTTCTACCGGCTTCTATTTGTGATGAATTTATGTCTCATGAAATAGTGCCAGTACTATTATTGTAATCACACTTCTTCAATATCTTTGCCATTAGGGATGCTCAGCTCGATTTTAGTGGAACTGCACAAAAGCATCGTATGATCCGAGGGTGCCAGTCGCCTTTCCTTCGACAGGTTCTACCTAGCTAGGAAATCAAATCCTGTTTAGGGTTTAGGTTTTAAGTCATAGTGACCCCATCAGTAGTTTTTCTTTTGTACACGCTCTCACAACTTTTGTCTTTAGTTGTGAATTAAATATTGGCTATGATTTGTGAATCATTGAGATGCATTAGCATGCGTGTTAGTTTTCCTTTGTATTTAATGGAATGTTGTAACGGGCAACCTTGGAGTAGGAATGAAAATGGAGTGGAAAGTTTCCGTTTTTCCGGAGAAAAATGGAAACGGAGAGAAACCAACATTTCGTTTCGTTGGATCGCGCCATCGAGCAAAACCAACGTTTAAATCACATCTGTCGCGTTCGTGTCTCACCCTCCTCCACGGTTCGACCCCACACGGTCACTCGGCATGCCACTCACCGCAAACCGAGTATACTTTAACTTTCCCGCCTGCTTGTCGATGGATCGCGCCATGGAGTACTAGCACTACTGGAAGAGATTGACGAGTTGGGGGAGGACAGCTAGAGCTGTAGCACGGACTCCCAAAAACTTTTTACATGCATGTGGTGGCCGGCTATTGCGACCTTTGAACGCAGAGCAGTCACGTGCACCGGGAAGCGGCGCAGGCGACGCTCTCTCGGCCAGCGCCGCTTCAATGCCGGCGCCCGGTGAGAGGTCGCGTCCACTCGGCGGGCATGAATGCGGCACTGACCGTTTGAGGCGGGAAGCACGCGGGGTGATGAAGAGGGTTCGGGTTGGTCAGGAGCGGGCGTGGCAGCGGTCCAGACGCCCGCAAACAAGATATGGTGTACATTAATATTGCTGCGTATATAATTAACAACATAAATAATTTACCAGTTGGACAAATATGATTGGAGATGGAGATGGAGATGGAATTTTACGTAAACACGGATATGCATGTCTATGTCTTTTTGTTTTTTTGCGGGAACAAACTTGTATTACTCACGTAGCCAGGCTACACTCGGAGTTACAAAGTTCGACAATGCCATGAGGGCCTGAACCTAGCCAAACAGCGATACGGCCTCTAGTCCTACCATAATGAGCTAAAGTATGACTGACAATGTTGTTGTTTCGTCAAACATGAGCAATACAAGTATTTCGGAGTGCCATGAGCGATCTAATCTCACGCACCACAAAACCAAACCGAGATCTATCAAGATCTTCATTCCTAATCCTCACCATATTTGTAGCTTCAAGGCAGTCGGTCTCGATATTGATATTTGGAGCATAGACTTCCCATATACTTTATTATATTAATATAATTTACCATAGAAATACGGTGTGTGGGTTAAAAAAAGATTACTCCACTGCAATGCGAGCGACAAACCCTCTTTGATGGCCAAAAATTCTGCTTCCAGTGCGTTTGCGCAATAACACAACTTCTACATGAAGAGAAAATTATAGCACCCCCATGATCCCTTAGTATCATGCATGTACCAGCAGTTGCGTTCTCTGGCAAGAAGGAACCATCCGTATTCAGTTTTACCCATCCATCCACAGATGCATGTCTATGTCTATGTGTGTGTGCACGACGACTCTCGCGACCTGGAAGCCGGGCCGTGTTTTTGATCGAGTTTTCTTTCTTGGTACGTTAAAAAACTGTCCGCCAGTTTTCCTTTCTTTTTTCCGGGAACACGCGTATTCTATTTAAAACAATTGCTATGGAGAGATTTTTTTACTCCATTGTATATATAGCTCTTGTTTGATAGGGTTTCTCGCGTCTCGCTCTCTCACCCTCTCCATATCAAAACAAGATGACAATGTCCACTCTATCTCTCTCCTCACCGGTGGTCACAGATCCGGCCGAATCCTGTCCGCTACGGGAGGTGAGGAGGTGCAGCGTTGACGTTGTCGCCGTCGATGATGGAGGAAGCTGATGTGTACCGTCCTCTCGAAGCCGACTCTGGCGCGGACGAAGGTCCTCCACGCCCTTGTTCGCTGCCGTCGTGTTGGCAGATCCCGCCCGCCTGCCTAAGCGACATCTCGCCCACCTGAGGTATAACTTCTTGTACTGGTCCAGCTCCCTAGGTTGATGCATGCGGGTTTTCTTCTTTGCGACTACTCCCGAGCTCCCCATGTATAGTAGCTAGGGTTCGTCGGCTGGTCCAACATCACCTACTATTATAGAGGAAATGCCACTCGAAAGTTGTCCTAATTTATGCCTCGGTGGAGGTATACATGTCGTTTTGACAGAAAGTACATGGTGGTTGTGCGGTCATTGTCCATATGCTCCTATTGCTGCTGCTAATCTAATACTATCACTGGTGAAATGAAGAAATGCTTTTTCTCTCGGGTATCCTGGTTTAGTTCCCATCAAGATAATCATGATGCTTCTGTTTGTTGGTGTACTTTTCATTAATTCTTATTGACAATTGAGATGTCATTGTTAATCATGTACCACAACCAAAACAAAATAACATCACTATATCCCTTTTTTATATTTTTGCAAACAATGAAGCGTATCTCCATAACCAGGCATGTCTTCCTCAATTTTAGTGGAATTGCACAAAATTGGATGGCCATTTTTGTTCCGCCTCACTGTCCTCTGCCATGTGGTTCTTCCTTCCTCGAGCTTGATTAATGAGAAGATACAGATCGCAGTGAGGATTTGTCGAACTTCATAGGTTCCTCACCCAAACTTGATGCCAAATGGATGATGCATCACCATGATGACCTATCGATGCTCATGGTTGCGCCTCATGGTTGCGTCGGCTGGTGAAGCTGATCAATTTTCCACGAAAAACAAGCTGTCTTCCATCAGTGCTCTTTGCTTGTTACCCACAGAGATGATATCCTTCATCAGTTCACCTTGGTTGCGTTGGAGACGCAGTCGTCTTTCACGTTGGTGCAATTTTATCACACAATTGGCTATGAACCAAACGTTTCCTCGAAGAAGGATCGACGTTGGTACTACAAGCATAAGTTTTGTATTGATTTCTAAGCCTTCTCACAACTTTGTCTTCAGCTCTCCTGTAATTTTGTTTGTCCAACTATTAACTTTGATTAAAAAATGGTGTGGACTAAAAACCTGGATGGACGTAGTAGCCCTCCATTTTTGTTTACTCTGCATATTAGATTAGACTGAAGTCAAACTTTGTAAAGTTTGACCAAGTTTAGGCCGAACACAACAAACCATAATTATTGAGAGAGGGAAAACTGTACGTAATCTCAAACCTTTCCGACAATTGAAATTAAAATTCTTTATTTATACACACTCTCACACGTTTCCGATATTTTGGCATGCATGTGGTGGTTCATAAGGGAGGTAGTGTCTTTGCCGTGAAGGATGGAAGTGCGACCATGGCGTGGATCGTTAGTTCATCGGAGTAGTAGTTTTCTTCACTGATACGTTAAATAAAGAGTTTCGTTTAGTACTTACAAAATTTAAAACGATTGTTATGGAGAGAATAAGAAAACTACTACGCTATATATTAGTAGTATACACGAGTACTATATGGGCGCAGCTTCATTGACTTAGTGCACTGCCTTTGGGTGTATGGCAGGTGGGCCCAAAATGTGGTTGGCCCACCAGTCATACAACCAAAACAAGTGTAATTAAAACCGGAGCTCGATCATGTCTGATATATATGTAGTACACTATATAAGCTGGAGCCTCGGTAACTTGTTCGCTAGGGTTTGCACTCTCCACACTCTCGCCGCACTACATATATATACACGCTGGAGGCTCAGCGTTCCTTTGCTAGGGTTTGCTATATTCACAGTCTCTCATCCTCTTCACCAGATCTAAACAAGACTGCGTTGTGGCCTCTGTCTCTCTCACCCCCTCACAGCTGGTGAAGGAGGCGTCCAGATCCCGTCGCACCGGGAAGGGGAGGAGGTGCAGCGTTCACTCTATTGCCTTCGGCGAGGGAGGCAATCCACTGCCGGCTGCGCTTTTCTCTTTCACCCAGCGCCTTTGCTAGAGGGCAACCGACCCCTTCTTCCACGCTTCTGTACGTAGTGTGGGCAGATCCGGCCTCCCGCCGCACGCCTTGCCACATCCCGACGACCCTAAGGTATAAGTTTCTGTGAAACCGTCATTGCTCTAGCTGCATGGGGATCTTTTTGGATTCTGTAGTCGAATCTAGGTCTTGGTTCAAAGAGGAAAGAAGGGTGCGGTGGGGTGGAGCATTAATTTTGGACATGGTTCAATGAGGAAAGGAGGGAGGGAAAGTAGTATAGACTAGCTATCCAGCCGCTTTGTTGGTCGAAAAGGGAAAAAGGGGTATCCCAGTACACACATCTGTAAGGAACCGAACTCTTTGTTGAAAAAGGAAAGAAACTGGGGGGTCGGGTAGTTCGTGCAGGACTAGATTTGCTGCCCTCACATAGGAAAAAGTTTCAAAGAGAACAAATATGGGACCAACACAGATATGCTGCTTGGCTACATACTCTGCATCACCCATTTATACGTGTGGACGCACATGGTGCTGGCATGTTCCATGTCCCATGTCATGTCCCATACAACTATTTTGCTGTTGTTAATCTAAGAATGCTGATGGAAAATTGAAGCAATGCCACTATTAAAAGTAAATGACATTCTTAATGAATGTTATTTTAAGAGAATGTCTCTATTAATATGAATCAATGCAACCGTTTTAGAAATGCTACTGTCCTACTTTGTTTTCCATCAAGATAAGTTAGATGCATCTTTTTGTCGCCGTTTGTTTCGTCCCCCTTTATTGGCCAGTAATTGTTTCCTTTTTTTCCTCTGTTAAAACAGGGATATCTATTCAACTTGTTGCCCAACAAACTTAAATGTCACACCGGTGACTTTTCTTGATTTCAGTGCAACTGCACAAAACGAGATTGGATTTCCTATTTGTGTTGGCAGATTCGTAGGTTCTTGTGTGCGTCATGACAGGTTTTTTTTGACTGTGAACTGTGGGGCAAAACCTCCACAGCAATTCAAAACTTTATTAAAACCAGAAAGACAGTTACAACAACATGATTACAAGAGGTAACCAAAAGGAAAAGAAAAGACTAAACTTAAGGTGGCAGGAAAGAAATCCACTTGATCAAGTCATCCTTGTAGCCAGTTTTGATTCTGTGCTGGATGAGAGTCATGTCATGTTTGAAAGTTCCTCTCCATTTATTGAAACTGACCCTCTCCCCTCTGAAAACCTTGGCATTCCTGATGATCCAAATATTCCAGCAGGCAATAAAAACTACTTCAGTGAAGAAAGGCTTATCAAAACTCCTCTTTGCCTGGATGACCAAATCAGACATTGAGCTTCCAAATTGACCAATCAATCGCAAATAATTCCAAACTCGACCTTCGAAATTACAGTTAAAGAAAAGATGGTCTCTGGTTTCTCTTGCTTGAAGGGGGCATAGCTTACAGGCCACACCATTATCCATGTGCCAGTGTCTCCTGTCAACCATATCCTTGGTATTGAGTCTGTCCATGATGAGCATCCAAGCAAAAACCTTGATCTTAGAAGTGCAGGAGGATTTCCAGATCCAGCACAGCAAGGGGTTGAAGATTTCATTCTAAAAAGTATGGCAGTAAAACAACTTTGGTTTGCAAACCTTTGAAGATCCCTGCCTTAACCATAGGTCCTTGCAAGTATCATCTCTTCTGTGGGAGACTAACATATCTCTTATTAAGTTTAACTCATCAAAAGCTTGAGCAGACAAAGGTAGGTGGAAGTGTTGGTATAAGTCTATGGAATTGAAGATATCCTTAACTGACATCCATGGATCCTTGGCAAAAGAGAATAATCTTGGAAATCTAGACTGCAAGCTAGAAACTTGATTGCCAAGATTCCAATTGTCAGACCAGAAAAGAGCAGTGTCTCCAGTATTTACCTGCACCCAGGAGCAGTCTCTAAAATTCTGCAAGACCTTGCAAATATCCTTCCACCAAAAGGAGCCACAAGAGGTTGTTCCCTGGGGCATTCCATCATAATAGTATGAATCCCAAATTAAGGACACCCAAGGTAGATCTTTTCTGTTAAGAAAATTACTAGCATGCTTGAGAAGCAAAGCCACATTTTGAACACCCAAGTTCAGAATACCAAGACCGCCCTTGTTTTTTGGTCTACAAATCAGATCCCAAGCAGCAAGAGATGGTGCAGGCTCATCCCTATTTTTTCTCCACAGACATTGTCTTTGAATTCTTTCCAGCTGCTTGAGGATACCAGCAGGAACAGCCAGACTACCCATAAAGAAAATTGGTATGGAAGACAAAGCAGAGTTCAAGAACTGCAGCCTCTCACCTTGATTAAGGAAGGAGGAGCTGGCAGTCATTCTCCTTTCCATACAATCCACAAGAGGCATGAAGTCAACCATCTTAGGTCTTGTAGTGCCCACAGCAAACCAAGATAAGTAAAGGCATCTTTCAATTTGGCATCCAAAAGCGAAGCAAGATCTGTCATGACTGCATTTTCAACATTAATAGGAATGATGAAAGATTTATGGTAGTTAACATCAAGGCACGTGGATTTGTGAGAACACCAACAACACATCTTCGGGGCTAGAAGCTGCTGCTGTCGGTGACGGAATGATCGAGTATCATCGGCATATTGTATGACAGGGTAGTCTTGATCATGGCAAGGAATAGGCAACAAGGATACCCTTGCGGAACATATCATTAATCACTGTTTGCGTAGATCAACAGCTATCACAAAGAGCGGAGGTGAAACAGAGTCCCCACCTTACCCTTTTTTGCAAATGAATTTCCTCCTGGGGACACCATTAAGAAGACGGGAAGAAGTACCGGTGGCAAGCAGTGCTTCATCCATAGGATCCACTTCTCATTAAAACCTTTGTGCCTAAGAATCTGGAAGATAGCTTCATGCTCAATAGAATCAAAGGCCTTCTCAAAGTCCAATTTGAGAATAACAATTGGCCTCTTTGACTGATGGCACTGATGCAGATATTCAAAGGTCCAGCCAATACAATCCTGGATTTTTCTGCTCTTAATGAAACCATGCTGATTCTTATGGATGCATTTCATGATCAGCTTCTGAAACCTATTGGCAGCCAGTTTGGACAGGAATTTCAGTCCCATGCTGGTGAGTGAAATATGGTCTATAATCTCCCACTTCCTCAGGTGAAAGTTTCTTAGGTACCAGATTAATGAAAGAACTATTAATGTTCTCCAGGACTGCAGTCCCCTCATGAAAAGCCTTAGCCAGATTTGAGATTATGTGCCAGCACCTCTTGAAGAACAGACCATTAAAGCCATCAGGTCCAGGTGCGTCATGACAGGTTGGTACTTGACTTCATCCACACGATCATGCAGTGTGTTTTGAGATGTTGTGCTACTTGTATTGGCACTATTTTTAATAAATGTTGAATTGAAGCTATTGTATTGCTCTCTTTTCCCATTAAGTAGTGAATAAAAATGGTACCAACCCAGACATGATGCTTGTTGCTTTGTTACAACAAACTCTGCATCACCCCCTTTATAAGTAGATGGAAGCACATGGTGTTGTTGCACCCACTCTCCCCTAGAGCTGTTTATGCTTTTTCTTAATCTAGTGCTGATGGTAAAATTAAGCAATGCACTCTCAGAATTAACTACTGAACTGTTTTAAGAGAATTCTCTGTTAATATGAATCAATGCAACCGTTTTAGAAATGCTACTGTCCTATACTTTGTTTTCCATCAAGATAAGGTAGATGCTTCTTTTTGTGGCCGCATGTTTCATCCTCCTTTATTGGCAGTAATTGTTTCCTTTTTTGCCTGTGTTAAATCAGAGATATCTATTCAACTTGTTACTATAGCAAACTTAGATGTCACACCGGCAACTTTGCTTGATTTCAGTGCAACTGCACAAAACGAGAATGGATTTCCTATTCGTGTTGGCAGATTCGTACGTGATCTTGTGTGCGTCATGACAGGTTGGTACTTGCCTTCATCCACATGATCGTGCAGTATGTTTTGAGATGTTGTGCTACTTGTATTGGTACTTTTTTAAATAAATGTTGAATTGAAGCTATTGTATTGCTGTCTTTTCCCATTAAGTAGTGAACAAAAATGGGACCAACCCGGAGATGATGCTTGTTGCTTTGTTACAAAAACTCGCATCACCCCTTTATAAGTAGATGGAAGCACATGATGTTGTTAGCCCACTCTCCCTGGATCTGTTTATGCTTTTTTAATCTAATGCCGCTGGTAAAATTAAGCAATGCCACTCTCAGAATTAATTACTGAATCTTAGTTCAAAACTTCAACACTTGTTAGGGATTGGCGGGATTACCATTTTTGTGGCCGCATGTTCCATCCTCCTTTATTGGCCACTAATTGATTCCTTTTTGCCTCTGTTAAAACAAGGATATCTATTCAACTTGTTGCTATTGCGACATTCTGCTTCGCTTAGTTTTGGTGGAACTGCACAAAATGAGACTGGATTTCCATATATGTGTTGAGATCTCTTTTAGCTCTTCCTCAGGAGTTGTTTCAAATCTTGGTCTTGAAAGGTCAGTACCTACTTTCCTCAGAATTAACTACTGAATCTTAGTTCAAAACTGCAACACTTGTTAGGGATCGGTGGGAGTACCATTTCTGTTAGGGATCGACCGGAGTACATGTTTAAGAAATGTATTGTTCAGATAATGTCTCTGTTATTATATATCAGTTAAAGTGTTTTACAAAAGGTACTATCCTGCTTTGTAGTTGTTTCTACATGTTTAACCAAGGTATTGTTATGATAATGTCTCTGTTAAAATGAATCAGTCGCATTGTTTTAGGAATGATACTTTTCTACTTTGTCGTTCTTTATACATGTTGAAACAAGGCATTGTTAAGATAATGTCTTAGTTAATATGAATGAATCACACTGATTGAGAATGGTTACTCTCCTGCTTTGTTTCCCATTAAGATAAGGTAGATCAGTAGTTGTTTTTCTTCTGGGAGTACAAGTCATCAACCGTTATTTCTCAGTAATTGTTTCCCTTACACCTATTGTTGCTTACAGGGATATCAAAATTAAAGCTCGGCTTTATTCCGAATTTGATTTTAGTTGAACTGCACAAAAGGAGCCAATGTGTCTAAGGAGAACTGCTGCATTAGTGGGTCCAGTTGGTCTTACCACTTTGCGAAAAAAGCGATCCTTGTTTGCGCTACATTACACAAGGAATGATCGAGAAGCTTTACAGAGTATTAGTAGACGCTGGTGACATGACTAGTCTACAGAGAGCATAGGAAACTCTACAACACGTGGAGTGCACTAGGCAAACAAGTGCCCAAACAAGTACCAAAAAGCCAGGACAGGACTCCAAGTCTGTCAATGTCACTCTAAGCAAAAATGATGGGGCATCTGGGTATGGTAATCTGTTTACCGTACTTTAGTTTGTTAGTCCACCGATTGGTGGGTTGACACTTGGGCCAATATTCATGTGTGTGCTGCTGTGTCTTTGTTTTCTTGCAGCATATAAATACGATATCCACAGGGATGCTCAGCTTGATTTTAGTGGAACTGCACAAAATGTCTAGATGGTTTGTGTCCTCCATAATACTTCACCATGCACAATACGTCAAATGGTTCTCTAATCATTCGTCGTCACCTTGATCCACCGGAGTATATGTTTGAATGGTGCTGCCAGCGTCGGCCATTACGAAGGGTAAGAAGAAAGACAAAAAGAGAGATGGCTGCTTTACTTGTGGTTCGGAGGAACACTGGGAAAACAAGTGCCCAAACAAGTACCAAGAAGCCAGGACAGGACTCCAAGTCTGTCAATGTCACTCTACGCAACAATGATGGGGCATCTGGGTATGGTAATCTGTTTACCATACTTTCAGTTTGTTAGTTCACCGATTGGTGGGTTGACACTGGGGCCAACATTCATGTGTGTGCTGATGTGTCTTTGTTTTCTGGCAGCATATAAATACAAAATCCACAGGGATGCTCAACTTGATTTTAGTGGAACTACACAAAATGTTCAGATGGTTCGTGTCCTCCATAATACTTCATCATGCACAATACATCGGATGGTTCTCTAATCATTCGTCGCCACCCTGAGCCACCAGACTATAAGATGACAAACAGATGACAAACCCTGCCCGCTCCACAATCATAGGCATTACATATTTTGAATGGGAAAAGCTTGTCAAAGTTTAATCATTGATGTTAGCAAGAAGACATTAGTTTAATATATTGGAATTGGAAAACCTTCTCAATTTATGCTCATTGATGTTAGCCAGAAGACATGCATTTGATATTTTTGAGTGGGATGCCCCTTTGCTGTGAGCAAAGTCGATCGTTTTTTCCTATTCCTGTCTTCAGTTCAGAAGTAAATAGTTACTCCGCTGAGATGCATAGTCACATGAATGTTGACTTATGTATTGGGGAACGTAGCAGAAATTCAAAATTTTCCCACATGTCACCAAGATCTATCTATGGAGAAACCAACAACAAGGGGAAGGAGAGTGCATCTAGATACCCTTGTAGATCGCTAAGCGAGCGTTCAAGAAACGGGGTTGAAGGAGTCGTGCTGTGCGTGATCCAAATCACCGGAGATCCTAGTGCGAGCAGACGGCACCTCCGCGTTCAACACACGTACAGCCGGTGGCGTCTCCCATGCCTTGATCCGGCAAGGAGAGAGGAGAGGTTGGCGAAGACTCCATCCAACAGCAACACAGGCGTGGTGGTGGTGGAGGCGTGGTGATCGGCAGGCCGCCAAGCACCGCGAGATATGAGGAGAAAGAGAGGTGAGGGCTGCGCCAACATGAGAAGAACTTCGTGTGTTGGGCTGCTCCTTTGCCTCCACTATATATAGGGGAGAGGGGGGCTGCGCCCCACCTAGGGTTCCACCCTAGGGGCGGCCAGCCAAGATCCCATCGAGGCGGCCAAGGGGAGAGGGAAACTTGCCCCCAAGTTGGGTGGGTGCCCCCCAAACCCTAGGCGCCTTGGGCCCTTGTGGGGAGGTGCACCAGCCCACAGGGCTGGTCCCTCCCAAACTTGGCCCATGCAGTCCTCTGGGATGGTGGCCCCACTTGGTGGACCCGGGACCCTCCGGTAGTCGTGCGTTACCGATAAAACCGAAACTTTTCCGGTGACCAAACAGGACTTCCCATATATAAATCTTTACCTCCGGACCATTCCGGAACTGCTCGTGGCGTCCGGGATCTCATCCGGGACTCAAAAACATTCGGTAACCACATACAAACTTCCTTTATAACCCTAGCGTCGCCAACCTTAAGTGTGTAGACCCTACGGGTTCGGGAACCATCTGAGACATGACGAGACGTTCTCCGGTGAATAACCAACAGCGGGATCTGGATACCCATGTTGGCTGCCACATGTTCCACGATGATCTCATCGGATGAACCACGATGTCGAGGATTCGATCAATCCCGTATACAATTCCCTTTGTCTAGCGGTATTGTACTTGTCCGAGATTCGATCGTCGGTATCCCGATACCTTGTTCAATCTCGTTACCGGCAAGTCTCTTTACTCGTTCCGTAACACATCAACTCGTGATCAACCCCTTGGTCACATTTTGCACGATATGATGATGTCCTACCGAGTGGGCCCAGAGATACCTCTCCATTTACGGAGTGACAAATCCCGATCTCGATTCGTGCCAACCCAATGACACTTTGGGAGATACTCGTAGTGCACCTTTATAGCCACCCGATTCGTTGTGACGTTTGGTGCACCAAAGCATTCCTACGGTATCCGGAGTTGCACAATCTCATGGTCTAAGGAAATGATAATTGACACTAGAAAAGCTTTAGCATACGAACTACGATCTTTGTGCTAGGCTTAGGATTGGGTCTTGTCCATCACATCATTCTCCAAATGATGTGATCCCATTCTCAACGACATCCAATGTCCATGGTCAGGAAACCGTAACCATCTGTTGATCAACGAGCTAGTCAACTAGAGGCTTACTAGGGACATGGTGTTGTTTATGTACCCACACATGTATCTGAGTTTCCTATCAATACAATTATAGCATGGGTAATAAATTATTATTATGAACAAGGAAATATAATAATAATAACTAATTTATTATTGCCTCTAGGGCATATTTCCAACAGTCTCCCACTTGCACTAGAGTTAATAATCTAGGTCACATCGCCATGTGATTAACACTGATAGGTCACATCGCCATGTGACCAACATCCAAAGAGTTTACTAGTGTCACTAAACTAGTTCACATCACCATGTGATTAAGACTCAATGAGTTCTAGGGTTTGATCATGTTTTGCTAGTGAGAGAGGTTTTAGTCAACGGGTCTGCAACATTCCGATCCGTATGTATTTTGCAATTCTCTATGTCATATTGTAAATGCTGATTCCACGCTCCACTTGGAGCTATTCCAAATGGTTGCTCCACTATTCGTATCCGGTTTGCTACTCAGAGTCATTCAGATATGTGTTAAAGCTTGCATCGACGTAACCCTTTACGCCGAACTCTTTATCACCTCCATAATCGAGAAACATGTCCTTTATTTACTCCAAGGACAATTTTGACCGCTGTCCAATGATCCCCATTCTGGATCATTCTTGTACCCTTGAGTGACTCATGGCAAGGCACACTTCGATGCGGTACACATCATAGCATACTATAGAGCCTACGTCTGAAGCATAGGGGACGACCTTCGTCCTTTCTCTCTCTTCTGCCGTGGTCGAGCTTTAACTCTTAACTTCATACCTTACAACTCAGGCAAGAACTCCTTCTTTGACTGATCCATCTTGAACACCTTCAAGATTATGTCAAGGTATGTGCTCATTTGAAAGTATTATTAAACATTTTGATCTATCTTATAGATCTTGATGCTTATTGTTCAAGTAGCCTAATCCAGGTTTTCCATTGTAAAACACTTTTCAAACAACCCTATATGCTTTCTAGAAATTCTACATCATTTCTGATCAACAATATGTCAACAACATATACTCATCAGAAATTCTATAGTGCTCCCACTCACTTCTTTGGAAATACAAGTTTCTCATAAACTTTGTACAAACCCAAAATCTTTGATCATCTCATCAAAGCGTACATTCCAACTCCGAGATGCTTACTCCAGTCCTTAGAAGGGTTGCTGGAGCTTTGCATGCTTGTTAGCATCTTTCAGGATTGACAAAAACCTTCTTTGTTGTATCACATACAACCTTTCCTCAAGAAAATTGTCGAGGAAACAATGTTTTGACATCCTATCTGCAAGATTTCATAAATAATGCAGTAACTGCTAATCCAATTCCAACAGACTCTTAGCATCGCTACGAGTGAGAAAGTCTCATCGTAGTCAACTCCTTGAACTTGTCGGAAAACATCTTAGCGACAAGTCGAGCTTTCTTAATGGTGACACTTACCATCATTGTCTGTCTTCCTTTTAAAATCCATCTGTACTCAACAGCCTTACGACCATCGAGTAGTTCTTCCAAAGTCTATACTTCGTTTTCATACATGGATCCTCTCTCGGATTTTAAGGCCTCGAGCCATTCGTTGGAATCCGGGCCCACCATCGCTTCTCCATAGCTCGTAGGTTCACTGTTGACTAGCAACATGACCTCCAAGACAGGATTAAGTACCACTCTGAAGTAGTGCGCATCCTTGTCGACCTACGAGGTTTGGCAGTGACTTGATCCGAAGTTTCATGATCAATATCATAAGCTTCCACTTCAATTGGTGCAGGCATCACAGGAACAACTTCTTGTGCCCTGCTACACACTAGTTGAAGTGACGGTTCAATAACCTCATCAAGTCTCCACCATCCTCCCACTCAATTCTTTCGAGAGAAACTTTTTCTCGAGAAAGGACCCGATTCTAGAAACAATCCCTTTTGCTTCCGGATCTGAGATAGGAGGGATACCCAACTATTTTAGGTGTCCTATGAAGATGTATTTATCCGCTTTGGGTTCGAGCTTATCAGCCTGAAACCTTTTTCACATAAGCGTCGCAGCCCCAAACTTTTAAGAAACGATAACTTAGGTTTCTCCAAACCATAGTTCATACGGTGTCGTCTCAACGGAATTACGTGGTGCCCTATTTAAAGTGAGTGCGGTTGTCTCTAATGCCTAACCCATGAACGATTGTGGTAATTCGATAAGAGACATCATGGTACACACCATATCCAATAGGGTGCAACTATGATGTTCGGACACCATCACACTATGGTGTTTCAGGCGGTATTAATTGTGAAACAATTTCCACAATGTCTTAATTGCGTGCCAAACTCGTAACTCAGATATTCATCTCTATGATCATATCATAGACATTTTATCCTCTTGTCACGAAGAGCTTCAACTTCACTCTGAAATTACTTGAACCATTCAGTAATTCAGACTTGTGTTTCATCAAGTAAATATACTCAGTATCTACTCAAATCATCTGTGAACATAACGATATCCACTGGATGCCTCAGCACTCATTGGACTGCACACATCAAAATGTATTACTTCCAACAAGTTGCTTTCTTGTTCCATCTTACTGAAAACGAGGCCTTTCGGTCATCTTGCCCATGTGGTATGATTCGCATGTCTCAAGTGATTCAAAATCAAGTGAGTCCAAACGATCCATCTGCATGGAGTTTCTTCATGCGTATACACCAATAGACATGGTTCGCATGTCTCGAACTTTTCAAAAACGAGTGAGTCCAAAGATTCATCAACATGGAGCTTCTTCATGCGTTTCATACCAATATGACTTACATGGCAGTGCCACAAGTAGGTAGTACTATCATTACTATCTTATATCTTTTGGCATGAACATGTGTATCACTACGATCGAGATTCCATAAATCATTCATTTTAGGTGCAAGACCATTGAAGGTATTATTCAAATAAACAGAGTAATCATTATTCTCCTAAAATGAATAACCGTATTGCGATAGACATAATCCAATCATGTCTATGCTCAACGCAAACACCAAATAACAATTATTTAGGTTTAACACCAATCTCGATGGTAGAGGGAGCGTGCGATGCTTGATCACATCAAACTTGGAAACACTTCCAACACATATCCTCAGCTCACCTTTAGCTAGTCTCCGTTTATTCTGTAGCTTTTATTTCGAGTTACTAACACTTAGTAACTGAACCGGTATCTAATACCCTGGTGCTACTAGGAGTACTAGTAAAGTACACATTAACATAATGTATATCCAATATACTTCTATCGACCTTGCTAGCCTTCTTATCTACCAAGTATCTAGGGTAACCCTGCTCCAGTGGATGTTCCCCTTATTACAGAAGCACTTAGTCTCGGGTTTAGGTTCAACCTTGGGTTTCTTTACTGGAGCAGCAGCTGATTTGCCGTTTCATGAAGTATCCCTTCTTGCCCTTGCCCTTCTTGAAACTAGTGGTTTCACCAACCATCAACAATTGATGCTCCTTCTTGATTTCTACTTTCGCGGTGTCAAACATCGTGAATACCTCAAGGATCATTATATCTATCCCTGATATGTTATAGTTCATCACGAAGCTCTAGCAGCTTGGTGGCAATGACTTTGGAGAAACATCACTATCTCATCTGGAAGATCAACTCCCACTCGATTCAAGTGATTGTTGCACTTAGACAATCTGAGCACAAGCTCAATGATTGAGCTTTTCTCCCTTAGTTTGCAGGCTAAGAAAATCGTCGGAGGTCTTATACCTCTTGACGTGGGCACGAGCCTGAAATCCCAATTTCAGCCCTCGAAACATCTCATATGTTCGCGATGTTTGGCGTCTTTGGTTCCTCAACTCTAAACCGTTTAACTGAACTATCACGTAGTTATCAAAGCGTGTATGTCGATGTTCGCAACATCCACAGACGATGTTTGGGGTTACGCACAATCGGCGGTGCATTAAGGACATAAGCTTTCTACTGATCGCATAATCGCTACTGTCAACTTTCAACTATTTTCTCTAGGAACATATCTAAAACAGTAGAACTATAGCGCGAGCTATGACATAATTTGCAAAGGGCTTTTGACTATGTTCAGGATAATTAAGTTCATCTAATGAACTCCCACTCAGATAGACATCCCTCTAGTCATCTAAGTGATTATATGATCCGAGTCAACTAGGCCGTGTCCGATCATCACGTGAGACGGACTAGTCATCATCGGTGAACATCTTCATGTTGATCGTGTCTACCATACGACTCATGCTCGACCTTTCGGTCTCTTGTGTTCCGAGGCCATGTCTGTACATGCTAGGCTCATCAAGTTAACCTAAGTGTTTCGTGTGCAAATCTGGCTTACACCGTTGTATGTGAATGTTAGAATCTATCACACCGATCATCACGTGGTGCTTGAAGCAACGAACTTTACATAGCGGTGCACAGTTAGGGGAACACTTTCTTGAAATTTTAATGAGGGATCATCTTATTTACTACTGTCGTTCTAAGCAAATATAAGATGTATAAACATGATAAACATCACATGCAATCAAATAGTGACATGATATGGCCAATATCATTTTGCTCCTTTTGATCTCCATCTTCGGGGCTCCATGATCATCATCGTCACCGGCATGACACCATGATCTCCATCATCATGATCTCCATAATCGTGTCTCCATGAAGTTGTCTCGCCAACTTATTACTTCTGCTACTATGGCTACGGTTAGCAATAAAGTAAAGTAATTACATGGCGTTTGTTCAATGACACGCAGGTCATACAATAAATTAAGACAACTCCTATGGCTCCTGCCGTTGTCATACTCATCGACATGCAAGTCGTGATTCCTATTACAAGAACATGATCAATCTCATATATCACATATCATTCATCACATTCTTCTTGGCCATATCACATCACATAGCATTCCTGCAAACACAAGTTAGGCGTCCTCTAATTGTTGTTTGCATGTTTCTGATGGCTGCTATGGGTTTCTAGCAAAACGTTTCTTACCTCGCAAAACCACAGCGTGATATGCCAATTGCTATTTACCCTTCATAAGTACCCTTTTCATCGAATCCGTTCCGACTAAAGTGGGAGAGACTGTCACCCGCTAGCCACCTTATGCACCAAGTGCATGTCAGTCGGTGGAACCTGTCTCACGTAAGTGTACGTGTAAGGTCGGTCCGGGCCGCTTCATCCCACAATATCGTCGAAACAAGATTGGACTAGTAACGGTAAGCATATTGAACAAAATCAACGCCCACAACTACTTTGTGTTCTACTCGTGCATAGAATCTACGCAATAGACCTAGCTCATGATGCCACTGTTGGGGAACGTAGCAAAAATTCAAAATTTTCCTACGTGTCACCAAGATCTATCTATGGAGAAACAAGAAACGAGGGGAAGGAGAGTGCATCTACATACCCTTGTAGATCTCTAAGCGGAAGCAATCAAGAGAACGGGGTTGAAGGAGTCGTACTCGTCGTGATCCAAATCACCGGAGATCCTAGTGCCGAACGGACGGCACCTCCGCACTTCAACACACGTACAGCCCGGTGACGTCTCCCATGCCTTGTTCCAGCAAGGAGAGAGGGAGAGGTTGGGGAAGACTCCATCCAACAGCAGCACAACGGCGTGGTGGTGGTTGAGGAGCGTGGTGATCCAGCAGGGCTTCGCCAAGCACCGCGAGATATGAGGAGAAAGAGAGGTCGGGCTGCGCCAACATGAGAAGAACTTTGTGTGTTGGGCTGCTCCTTTGCCTCCACTATATATAGGGGGAGGGGGGGGGCTGCACCCCCACCTAGGGTTCCACCCTAGGGGCAGCGGCCAGCCCAAGATCCCATCTGAGGGGTGGCCAAGGGGGGGGGAGAGGGGAAACTTGCCCCCCAAGTTAGGTGGGTGCGCCCCCCTCCCCAAACCCTAGGCGCCTTGGGCCCTTGTGGGGGGGGGGGTGCACCAGCCCACCTGGGGCTGGTACCCTCCCACACTTGGCCCATGCAGCCCTCCGGGGATGGTGGCCCCACTTGGTGGACCCCCGGGACCCTCCCGGTGGTCCCGGTACGTTACCGATAAAACCCGAAACTTTTCCGGTGACCAAAACAGGACTTCCCATATATAAATATTTACCTCCGAACCATTCCGGAACTCCTCGTGACATCTGGGATCTCATCCGGGACTCCGAACAACATTCGGTAACCACATACAAACTTCCTTTATAACCCTAGCGTCATCGAACCTTAAGTGTGTAGACCCTACGGGTTCGGGAACCATGCAGAGATGACGGAGACGTTCTCCGGTCAATAACCAACAGCGGGATCTGGATACCCATGTTGGCTCCCACATGTTCCACGATGATCTCATCGGATGAAACACGATGTCGAGGATTCGATCAATCCCGTATACAATTCCCTTTGTCTAGCGGTATTGTACTTGCCCGAGATTCGATAGTCGGTATCCCGATACCTTGTTCAATCTCATTACCGGCAATTCTCTTTACTCGTTCCGTAACACATCATCCTATGATCAACCCCTTGGTCACATTGTGCACATTATGATGATGTCCTATCGAGTGGGCCCAGAGATACCTCTCCGTTTACACGGAGTGACAAATCCCAGTCTCGATTCGTGCCAACCCAATAGACACTTTGGGAGATACCGTAGTGCACCTTTATAGCCACCCGATTCGCTTGTGATGTTTGGTGCACCCAAAGCATTCCTACGGTATCCAGGAGTTGCACAATCTCATGGTCTGAGGAAATGATACTTGACATTAGAAAAGCTTTAGCATACGAACTACGATCTTTGTGCTAGGCTTAGGATTGGGTCTTGTCCATCACATCATTCTCCAAATGATGTGATCCCGTTATCAACGACATCCAATGTCCATGGTCAGGAAACCGTAACCATCTGTTGATCAATGAGCTAGTCAACTAGAGGCTTACTAGGGACATGGTGTTGTTTATGTACCCACACATGTATCTGAGTTTCCTATCAATACAATTATAGCATGGGTAATAAATGATTCTCATGAACAAGGAAATATAATAATAATAACTAATTTATTATTGCCTCTAGGGCATATTTCCAACATTATGTAAGGTATTTAAGAGTTTGTTCTGAATGTTTTCTATGTAATGCCAGGCCTTGTGAGTTTGATTGCAAAGTTGAGCTTGGAATGCTGTGGCATGCGGCATCACGAGCTGTTCATCGTGCCTCCTGAGAATAATGCTTCATATTGTTTTGCATGTTGATCTAATGCCCGTGATTTGCTTGTTAAGAAGATCATCCTCTTCTGTTGTTTCTGTGCTTAAGAATTTCATTGTCTTATGTTTCATTCATAGCCTATACGACAACTCGGGTAGGTTAGAGGTGAAACCATATGATCTTCCGACAAACTCATCATCTTAGGCCATGATTGGATCATCGTTTTCTAACCAAAAACGCTTGTAAAACTGACGCTTGTAAATAAAAGCAGATGGTCTCGAGCAAAGCGCTTGGTTGGTCGATTTCGACTAGTAAAATATACACTGGTCTCTCAAATTACACGTGTAACCCATCGGTTTTACTTACAGACCTCGGGCCCTCGGTTTCATTACGCCTGTATTTTACGCGTTGTTTCTGATGACGTGTAAATTACACTTTTATCTTAATACAGGTGTGAAATAAACCAGAGCTCCCAAGCGCGGCCTTACCGTTTCATGCCGTCTCAGTCTCTCGAAGGTGCTCATAGGTGTCCGATGATCCTAGCTTCCTGAATGAGCAGCGGACACTGCATTAGACCATCCGTAGGGCCCGCGAGGCCCTCTCCGTCGTCCTTCGAGTTGTTGCACTCGCAGTGGCGCCGAGCATTGTCAACATGGTGAACGAACATGAGGATTTAGGAGATGACTTTATTTTAACTGGATGACAGTAGGGACCCACTAGGGCCATAGCCGTACATACGCAAGTGCCTCTATATTTTTTGCTTCCTCCTGGTTTCCTGACATCACGGTCCCACACCATTGTCACCTATGTAGTCAATAAACGAGAGAATTGCACAAGGAACGACCAACAGCTGGGACTAAGCAGCTTGAGTAGTATTTGTGTTTTTGAGGTGTGAGCACTACAGAGTTTTTCTTGAGCGATGTTTTCGTTATTGTTCAGAGGAGAGCAGGGTATTAACTGGGCGGGCTGTGGCCCGTCTCGCCCAGGCCAGATATCCAGCCCAGATATTAATTTTTTTCAAGCTGAAAATGGCTAGCCTAGCTATACTTTTTTTTAGGAATACCCAGGCAAGGTCAACTTGTTATTCTCCGCCCCGCTGGGCAGCAAATCTTTCCTAGGAGGGATGCATTAGGCTTAAGAGGTAAATGGGCTTTAATAAGTATTAAACGGGATGTAATTATAAAAACTGGGCAGTAACTATAAAAAATGCACCAAACACGTAATTAGTTTATAAAATATTATTTTTGGAATTTCAAAATTTTAATTTCATTAATTGTTGCGCGCGCAATGTTTCGTTGGATTTTTACGTAATACAAATTTATATTGAAATTGTATTTAATCTGACTAGAAATTTCGAGATAAAAACTATTTTGTATCCCATCAAAATGTGGGTATTCTTTTTGAATTCTGTTTTGAACGGTTGGTTGAAATTATTAATCGTTGTCCTTGCTAGAAAATGGGCTGTACTTTTAACAAACTGTAAATGGGCCGCAGTAAATTCCATTAGAATTAAAAAATGGGCTGTACATTCTTACAAATCGCAAATGGGATATAAGTTCTCTGCCACACACTTGTGGGCCTACTAAGTTGACGCGTCCACTAAAAAAAGTAAGTTGACGCGTATGCAAGGCTTTGTCAACTTATAGTCAACACATGGTTCTAGCGGCGATGGCGTTGGATGTCCATCCAACAGATGTCATCTTCTTCTTGATCTCGGATATTCTAGCTTCAGCCGCCCAAAAAATGATTCCTCCCCCTGACATCTGGGGTGCACCATTTTGGAGGCTGACCTGTGGGCCTACTAAGTTGACGCGTACCAAGGGCTTTGTCAACTTAGTCATTATAAATGATTCTAGCTGGAGCAACCGTACGATGTCCATCCAACGACCGTCGTGCTTCTTCAACCTCTGGTCTTCTTGCTCCAGCCGTCCAAAGCAGCACCGGTCGTGCCGCCTGCTCCTGCCTCCCGTGGCCGGCTGTGCTGCCGCAGAGGCCTCACCACCCCTACTACTCCCACCGCTGGCCAAGCCATCCCTCTACTCACCCACACCCCCTGTTATTCCGTGACGACGACAGCCTCACACCGTAGCCGAACCAGTGAACCCTCGTACTCCTCTCCGCGTGGGCATCCACTGCCGCATCTTCCCCGGCTCTGCGTCGTCCCCTCCTAGGCCTCGCCGTCATCCACTGCCCTGGTGCTCTCGGCATGGCGTGGTCAACGTGGTCAACGAACGACATCCATCGGACGTGGACTGTACGTGGAGAGGTTGACAGCTAGGCCCACGGCATCACACAAGGATATGCCTCCTTATTACGTGCAAAATAATTATTCCTCCACCTGACATCTATGACCAACTGAAAGGGCCTCTGTATTTCACAAAAAAAATGTTCCCCCTGCTGACAACTCGGACCCACCAGATATATCTTTGCACGCAACAAAGTGCTTCCTTATTACGCACAAAAAAATGAATACCCCTTGCTAGCTGGGACCCACCATATGGGAGGCCGACTTGTGGGCCTACTAAGATGACGGGGACGGAGGGCTTTGTCAACTTAGTAAATATGAACGATTCTAGCTCCAGTGACCGTACGATGTCCATCCAATGGCCGTAGTGCTTCTTCAACCTCTGGTCTTCTTACTCCAGCCGCCCAAAAATGTGTCGGCCGTGCCGCCTGCTCCTGCCTCCCATGTCCGGCTGTGCTGCCACCACTGGCCATGCCATCCCTCTATACTTACCCACACCTCCTGTTATTTTCCGGCGACGGCAGCCTCACACCGCAGCCGAAGCAGTCAACCCACGTACTCCCATCTGTGTGGGCATCCACTGCCGCGTCGTCCCCTTCCTAGGCCTCGCCGTCGTCCACCACCCTGGTGCTCTCGGCGCGGCGTGGTCAATGTGGTCAACGAACGACATCCATCGGAAGAGTACTGTACATGGAGAGGCTGACAGCTGGATCCATGGCCGCAGCAAGGAAATGCCTCCTTATTACGCGTAAAATAATGATTCCTCCACCTGACAGCAGGGACCCACCGGACGGGCCACCGTATTTCATGAAAAAAATGTTTCCCCCCTGACTGCTGGGACCCAGCAGCTACATCTTCGCATGCAAGGAAGTGCGTCCATATTACGGGAAAAAAATGATTTGCCCCTGACTGCTGGGACCCACCAGCTACATCTTTGCACGCAAGGAAGTGCCTGACAGTCGGGACCCACCCGGTCGAAGCGTATGTAGTGTTGTCATTCTAGTCGTGAACGTGTACGTACATACTGGTCGATTAGTCTGTGTGTAGGCTGCAGCGATGAACCGTGGCCGTGTAATGAAGGGCACGTGTCGTAGTAGAGGCGCACACGTGTCGTAGTAGAGGCGCGCACGTAGCATGTACACGTACGTACATCGGCCAGGGTGCAAGAAAGAAAATACGGCCATGTACGTACATATGGGCGGGGTCTCAAACGCCTACTCGCGCATATGTACGGCCAGGGCTCGTGTACATGGCTGGGTCAGAACGGAGTAGCCGCGCCGTCGTCGTGTTCATGGGGAGGCAATGGAATGCGTCTTGTTCATCGGGAGGCAACGGAATGCATGCTGTTCATCGGGAGCCAACCGGCTTGGACGGAACAGCCGATGGAAACAAGGTCTGGCGTACCGCAGAACGGAGGAAACGGCCTTGTGTTCGACCGACCACGGTCGAAACGGGATCCTGTTCATCGGAAGGGGTCTGGAGTACCGCAAAACGGAGGAAACAGACTTCTGTTGGACCTCCTACGGTCGAAACGGGGTCCTGTTGACCGGTAGGAGTGTGGCGTACCGCAAATTGGAGGAAACAGACTTGTGTTGGAGAACTACGGTCGAAACGGGGGTCCTGTTCATCGGGAGGGGTGTGGCGTACCTCAAAACGGGACTCCACGGGATACTGTTCATCTCCACCAGCCTCCACGGGGTACTGTTTATCCACCATCGACCTCCTCCAGCCTCCACGTGCGACTATTCATCCACGGGCTCCTGTTCATCCAGCCTTTACCGCGCGCTCCTCCACCAGCTACTGTTCAACCAACCCTCTCCACGAGGTCCTGTTCAACCACCCCTCCACGGGTTACTGTTCATCCAGCCCTCCACCGTCTACTGTTCAACCAGCCCTCCACCGGCTACTGTTCAACCTTCCCTCCATGGGGTCATGTTCATCCAGCCCTCCACGGGGTCCTGTTCATCCACGCCCAACCGACTCGATCGATCGGGGTCCTGTTCATCCAACGGCAACACGGGGTCCTGTTCATCCAACCCCCCACCAGGAACTGTTCATCCAAACCCCCCAACAACTCTCACTGTTCATCAAGGGAAGGAGGCATCAGTGTTCGATCGGCTTCAGTTAGCAGTAGTAGCGAACGAAGGAATCGCTCGATCGGGTTCAGTAACGCGTAGCCTGCAGTGCAATCACTCGGGTTCAGTAGGCGAACGCCTCGCCCGGGTTCAGTTAGAGCCCAACGCCTCGCACCCACGCACGTACGTGTGAGAGAAACACGCATCGCTCGGCCCCCGATCACCCAACGTACCGGGAACTCCCCGATATTTTCCACGCCCTCGCTTCTACCACGATTTTTTCTGTCATGGACGGCCCAAAGAATGTCATGCAGCTGCGTCTCCGGCCCGCCCAGGACGAAAAGCCCATTTTCTGTCATGATTTTTTGTCATGGAAATAGGAGCCCACCACATCTATGATGATACCGGGTTTTGTCACAATTATCGTCATAGAAGTGTCATAAGTATGATAGAAAAAAAAATTCGTTCAGCCGTAAATGTCATGGATGTGTCTTTTTTTGTAGTGTAAACTACAACAAGGGAGGGGAAATGTGACGCAGGACTCGCCGGCCGTGATGGTTTATATAGCAGGCCGGTAAGCACTGGGATTTTGGGGGATTTCACCGACTCGGGCGGGAAGCTTGCGCGGGAACCTGCGCGGTTGTGTGGGAACGGGGTCACCACTGTTTGGACAAAAGAACGCCCCCGCGCGCTGCTCAAGATTGCGCTCTAAGCCGTCTGTGGCATCAGGGTGACAAGACGTTAGAGAGGAGGACGAAACTACACGTATACATATGGTTAATAAAATAAAAACAATTGCGATTAAATTACCTAGTACCCCCGTCCTAGTTTATAAGTCGTCTATGTATTTTTGTGCCAAATTTTGACTATAGATTTAACTAATAAAATATGAATGCATGTAGCCAGAGATTATATCGTTGATATGAGGGAGTGTCTTCTTCCTTCCCCAGACGAGGGATTGAGCCACAGAGCAATAAGAAGTAGATGACCAGACGATCGTTTCTCCTAGTTTAGAATGCAAACAATTGTTTATTGAGGTGTGTGCGAATGATCTGTATAGTCAATTATGTAATTGGATGTTTATATATATATATATATATATATATATATATATATATATATATATATATGTGTGTGTGTGTGTGTGTGTGTGTGTGTGTGTGTGTGTGTGTGTGTGTGTGTGTGTTATTCTTCTATAGACAAAGCAAATCACCGCCAACATAAAAGTTTTGCATCTTTTTTGATGGTTTTATTACATCACCGTTTGTGATTGATGCATCGCACACAGTTTCGTTGAAGGGTCTCTGATTGGACTGTCGCGTTTGGACTATCCTGCAGTAGTGCTAATTGTGCCAAGTATTGACTAACATGCTCCCATGTGGTTTTTGTGCCTTCTCCATTAAACTTAACAAAATCTAGAATTTTATATCTTGGAGGGCACTGGACGGTATCAAAGTACTCGGGGTACGACTTTTGGTAAATCTGATTCCGAGGTAACTCAACTCCAAAATTCACTCGAAGCATCTTAGCCATCTCCTCTCTAAAATTAGCTAGGGCGTCATCTATAGTAGTTGATGAAGTTTGTTGCAGTTGCATAGGAGGAGTAGGACTACTAGTTGTAGGTACGAACTGTGGTATGTATGCCGAACCATAGTTCGGTAGTGGCCGAGTGGTTGTACCTATAGGTAGGGTTTGGTTTGACGTTGCCACTGAACCTGGCATGCTCATAATAGAATTAACGGGTGCCGCCACAATCTGATTTGTTTAGGTCGGATAATAAGTGATCGGCATGGGAGGCGCCGATGAAATAGGTAAAGCCAAATTAGGGTTTTGCACACTAGCTAGTAGCTACACCACCATTACCACTAGATGATTGAGATATATTCTTCTGAGTATTAGTATTTTCTATGAAAGTTTGATAGACCAGATTGTTACCATCAGCAATACGACTCTCAATCTCAGCCCACTGCTCAGGAGAAATGGTAGTAATTACAGAGGGTTTAACATGCTCAGCTTGAAGAGGAGGGAACTTGATTTATTCAGTCGGAGTGATGTTGCCTTGGCGATCCTTCTTGAATTTTGCAAGGAACTCCTGCAAATCCTTCTTTTTACGCGCCTTCTTGTACTCCTCATAGACTTGGCGATGATCGGCCGATATCTCATTAAGACTAGGCTTAATGATGTTATCGACGTCTACCTCGGATGGCTTGGGAAGATCGAACATGGTGGATGATGATGATTGATCTTCTTTCCCCAGTGGAGTCGCCAAAAAGTGTGTTGACACACGAACACGTCACGTGTGCCCTCGATGCCGGGGGTGATGCACCGCAGCTCACGTCGAAGGAGACCGACCGACAACGCGATACGCAAGACAGTCGGCGGTCGTTTTTGAGACCCGAAACCCCGCACGCCCGGGAGGGACCCCGTCAGGGAGTGCGGTGGCTATGGGCTGCCCTAGGTCGATTCGCTCAGCCCTAGAGGCTCGGGATTCACAGCTCTCAAACTCGAGGAACAACGAAGAACGAGAGAGAAAATAGTGGAGAGATAAAACGTAGATGAAAAAGTACTATATTGATTTGTTTGATTGTGCGTTGTTCAACCGGCCGTCACCCCAACATATATAAGAGGTGGCTGGACTTTCCTACAAGCAAAGGATTCATCTAGGATTTCCTTACACGAAAAATTACATCAATTTATGTCCTAGAGTCCTAGTTCCAGTCCAACTCGGATTCAGTCTGAATCTGGCCCAAACTTCTGTCTTCCTCCTTGCGCGGGCCGTCGAGTTTGTATATTACCTCCGATAAATATGGCCCAAACATCAAATTTATGTGCCTCGATGATACGAACAGCTCTTACGTTGATCACTTTTCCAAACAAGGCCATCCTGAATACTCTACGAGGTCATCTTTACCTCCCAGCCGGACTTGGTCTTGCAGCTGACTATACTGTCCGGGTCTTGTAAGAACTTTGCAGGCCATATACTATCTCAGATTGTGATGAGTCCAAAAGCAAAGTTAACCGTTTCAATGTTACGAACAATTGCTGTTTTGAAGACTTTTTTATCCGAGCCAATCTAGATAACCATTCGGGCACATCTTCAGCTTCTCGTCGGAGCACTCGGATCTGAATCTCTCCACTCGGATATTAGAGTCTTTCACTCGGATCGCCCGACTAGACTTCTTCACGCGAACGACAATCTTTCACCTGAACGGCAAGCTCTCACTCGGATGGCAATATTTCATCCGGATCTGTAATATTTTCACTCGGACGTCAATCCTTTACCCGAACGACAAGCTTTCACTCGGATAACAGTGTTTCATTCAGATTTGTAATAGTTTCACTCGGATGGCAATATTTTCACCTGGAGGACAATCTTTCACTCGGGTGACTATATTCTTACTCGGACAACAATCTTTTACTCGATCGGCAAGCTTTCACTTGATGGTAAGTTTTTCACTCGGATGGTCAGCTTTTCACTCGGATTTCCCGTCTGAAAACACAACATGATCTTGTTTTGCCTCTCGAGGTCGCATACGGGCTTGGATTGAGACGATTTATCTATGAAAATCGATCGCCTTGACGAGGGGAAACTTTCTTGTGTTGAAGGTTTTTCGATTCAAGGCCGTCTTGAGGGATGAATTGCTCCCGCGACCCATCAGACATGTGTGTGGTACCTCGGGCCATCTTTCTGTTCAGGGTCAGTCTGCAGTGTATTCCCTCTAACTTTTGCATGCGAACTCGTATTGAGATGATTTATATATGAAAGTCTATTGCCTCGACAAGACGAAGACAATCCATGTAGAGAGCTCCTTCATCCGGGGTCACCTTGAAGGCATAATCAACCAAAAAGCACTCGGAACACTAAATTCTGCCACTTGGAGTACAGTCTCGGCCTCTAAGATGAGGTCGGATGATGATAACCTAAACATCAAAGTTTTTCCATTCGGCGATGTGAAAATTTTCATGCTGAAGAAACCCTTTCAGTGGAGGACATTTTATTTACCTTTTATGCCGTGCCAAAATCTGATGTCAACACATGCCCCCCTGTTTTTCGGCAAAGCTTGCATGGCGAAAAATATGCACGATGTTTGTTCTAAGGACGATGTCAACACTCCATTGGCCATTTATATTTCTTAGGGAAATAATTATGTATCGGCCATATTTGTGCTAACAGTGATAATCATATAACGGTCATTGCCTACTTAGGCTTCTTGCCACACACTCGGGTGATACTTCTTGAAGTACTTGCCATTGAGAGCTCGAGGTAACAATGTCCCTTCTACGGATTCCACCAAATATGAGTTTCCGGGGACTACTCTTGTAATCCTAAAAGGACCTTCCCAATTCGGAGACCACTTCCTGAATTTTCTATCTCCTGAACCAATCGGCAGAATCACTTTCCAGACGAGATCACCAACCTGAAAATTTTTCAACTTGACTTTCTTATTATAAGCTCTTGACACTCTAAACTTGTCTCTCTCTATGGCCTTTAAAGCAGCCAAATATTTATCGACAACTTCATCAATATTGTCCATCATCAAGTCATAAAAGTCTTTTGCCGATAAATCATTCTGTTTGGCTATTCTTAAAGCATTCAAATTTACTTCTACTGGTAAAACAACCTCTTGACCATATACCAGCTCATACGGAGTCACCTTTGTAGCACCATGCCTTGAGATTCTATGTGCCCACAAAGCTTCAGACAACAACTCATGCCATCTCCTTGGATTATCCTCAATCTTCTTCTTGATGAGCTTGATTAAAACTTTATTGCTAGACTCAGCTTTTCATTAGCTTGGGCATAATATGGGCATGAATTGAGCATCTTTATGTTATACGATTCAACAAATTCTCTAACTTGATGTGACATGAAAGATGAACCTTGATCTATAGTTAATGTTTGAGGAATGCTGAATCTATAAATAATGTGCTCGGTTATGAATTGAATTACCTCCGCATGTGTCATTTTCTTGAGAGGCACTGCTTAGACCATTAAGTGAAATAATCGGTTGCTACCAATACGAACCGATGCCCCTTTGAGGAAGGTGGATAAATTTCTCCAATGAAGTATAAACCCCAACCTCTGAAAGGCCAAGGCTTGATAATAGGATGCAATATAGCTGTAGGAGCCAATTGAATATCACCAAATTTTGAATACTATGATAAGTTTGATTCCTCGCGTATTGTTTTGAGATATAAAGATGGTGAAATTAGAGTCATGCTAGTGAGTAATTGTGGACTGGTAGAAATACTTGTATTATAGTTTGTGATTCCCGTAGCATGCACGTATGCTGAACCGTTATGTGACGAAGTCAGAGCATGATTTATTTTTTGATTGTCTTCCTAATGAGTGGCGGTCGGGGACGAGCGATGGTCTTTTCCTACCAATCTATCCCCCTAGGAGCATGCGTGTAGCACTTTGTTTTGATGACTAATAAATTTTTGCAATAAGTATGTGATTTCTTTATGACTAATGTTGAGTCCATGGGTTATACGCACTCTCACCCTTCCATCATTGCTAGCCTCTCTAGTACCGCACAACTTTTGCTGGTGCCTTAAACCCACGATATACCCTTCCTCAAAACAGCCACCATACCTACCTATCATGGCATTTACATAGCCATTCTGAGATATATTCCCATGCAACTTCCACCATTTCGTTTATTATGACATGCGCCATCATTGTTATATTGCTTTGCATGATCATGTAGTTGGCCTAGTATTTGTGGCAAGGACACTGTTCATATTTTTTTATACATGTCACTCTTGATCATAGCACATCCCGGTACACCGCCGGAGGCATTCATATAGTCATATTTTGTTCTAGTATCGAGTTGTAATTCTTGAGTTGTAAGTAAATAAGAGTGTGATGATCATCATTATTAGAGCATTGTCCCATGTGAGGAAAGGATGATGGAAGCTATGATTCCCTCACAAGTTGGGATGAGTCTCCGGACTTTATAAAACATAAAAGAGGCCAAAGACGCCCATATAAAAGAAAAGAGGCCAAAGAAGCCCAGACAAAAAAATGAGAGAAAAGAGAGAAGGGACAATGTTACTATTCTTTTTCCACGCTTGTGCTTCAAAATTAGCACCATGTTCTTCATGATAGAGAGTCTCCTATTTTCTCACTTTCATATACTAGTGATAATTTTTCATTATAGAACTTGGCTTGTATATTCCAATGATGGGCTTCCTCAAATTTCCCTAGGTCTTTGTGGGCAAGCGAGTGTGATGCACACCCACTTAGTTTCTTTTTGAGCTTTCATACAATTATAGCTCTGGTGCATCCGTTGCATGGCAATCCCTACTCACTTACATTGGTATCTATTGATGGGCATCTCCATAGCCCATTAATATGCCTAGTTGATGTGAGAGTTTCTCCTTCTTTTTGTCTTCTCCACAACCACCATATTCCATTCCACCCATAGTGCTATATCCATGGCTCACGCTCATGTATTGCGTGAAAGTTGAAAAAGTTTGAGAACACCAAAAGTATGAAACAATTGCTTGGCTTGTCATCGGGGTTGTGCATGATGAAATACTTTGTGTGATGAAGATGGAGCATAGCCGAACTATATGATTTTGTAGGGATAACTTTCTTTGGCCATGTTATTTTGAGAAGACATGATTGCTTTATAAGTATGCTTGAAGTATTATTGTTTTTATGTCAATATTAACTTTTGTTTTGAATCTTATGGATTTGAATATTCATGCCACAATAAATAAGTTTACATGGATAAATATGTTAGGTAGCATTCCACATAAAATGTTCTGTTTTTATCATTTACTTACTCGAGGACGAGCAGGAATTAAGCTTGGGGATGCTTGATACGTCTCCAACATATCTATAATTTTTTATTGTTCCATGCTATTTTATTATCTGTTTTGGATGTTTTATATGCATTAATATGCTATTTTATATTATTTTTGGGACAAACTTATTAACCTAGAGCCCAGGCCAGTTTCTGTTTTTTCCTTGTTTTTGAGTTTTACAGAAAAGGTATATCAAACGGAGTCCAAACGGAATAAAACTTCTGTGATGATTTTTGTTGGACTAGAAGACATCCACGGAACTTGGAGAGGGGGTCAGACAATGGCTGAGGATGCCACAAGCCACCTAGGCGTGCCCTAGGGGGTGCCCTGAGGGCTTGTGGGCCCCTCGGATGTCCTCCAACCCTAATTTTTGCTCCATAAATACCTAGATATTCCCAAACCATCAGAGGCATCCACCAAAATACGTTTTCACCGCCACAAGCTTCTGTTCCCGTGAGATTCCATCTTGGGGCGTTTTCCGGCACCCTGCTGGAGGGGGATTCGATCACAGAGGGCATCTACATCAACTCTATTGCCCTTCCGATGAAGCGTGAATAGTTTACCACAGACCCACGGGTCCATAGCTAGTAGCTAGATGGCTTCTTCTCTCTCTATGATCTTCAATACCATGTTCTCCTCGATGTTATTGGAGTTCTATCCGATGTAATATTCTTTTGCGGTGTGTTTGTCGAGATCCGATGAATTTGAATTTATGATCAGATTATCTATGAATATTATTTGAGTCTTTTCTGAACTCTTTTATGCATGATCAAATATCTTTTTATTTCTCTTCGAATTATCGGTTTGGTTTGGCCAACTAGATTGGTTCTTCTTGCAATGGGAGAGGTGCTTAGTTTTGGGTTCAACCGGAATGTTGGAGACTTGTATTCCTCATTGAAATCCTTTGTGTTGCTTGAATCGGGGGCGCGTGATTGTTAACTCCTACAAACCTCCTCCCTAGGGGCATGCGAGTAGTACTTTGCTTCAAGGGAAAATAGGCTTCTCAACAAGTACTTGAGTTCTTTATGACTAATGTGAGTTTATGGACAAAAGCACTTCCACCTATCCATATTTTGCTAACCTCTTTGATACCGTGCATTGCCCGTTCTCACCTGGAGACTTGGTGCAAACTTCGCCAGTGCATCCAAATCCCATGATATGGCACACTCTATCACACATAAGCCTCATTATATCCTTCCTGAAAAATCCACCATACCTACCTATTATGACATTTCCGTAGCCATTCGGAGATATATTGTGATGCAACTTCCACCGTTACTATTTACATGACTTGCGTGTTCATAGTCATATTGCTTTTCATGATCATAGAGCTGAGATAATATATGTGACACAGCCACCGTTGTTCATTGTAATACATGTTATGTTGGATCATTGCACATCCTTGTACATCGCTAGAGGCATTCATATAGAGTCATATTCCTTCTGTTTTGTCGAGTTGCAAGTAAATAAAAGTGTGATGATCATCATTATTAGAGTGTTGCCCCTACCCGTGAGGAAAAGGATGGTGGATACTAACGAGTCCTCGAAAAAGTGGGGGCGAGGTCCATGAGACTGTTATAAAAAAAGAGGGAAAAGAAGAAAAAATAAAAAATAAATAAAAGAGAGAAAAAGGGAGAGGGGGCACACTAGTTTGCCACACTTATGCTTCAAAGTAGCACCATGTCCTTCATATAGAGAGTCTCCATGATTTTTCACTTTCATATACTAATGGGATTTTTTACACTATATAACTTGCCTTGCATATTCTGATGATGGGCTTCCTCAAATGTTTGAGGTTTTCATGAGCAAGAAAGTTGGATGCACACCCACTTAGTTTCAGTAATGAGCTATCATACACTTATAGCCCAAATGCATCCGTTACATGGCAATCCCTACTCCTCGCGTCGATATTGATTGAAAAGTGTTTCCATTGTCTAATGATCCAGTTGATGCGAGACTTTCTCTATTTATTGTCTTCCATTATGAACACTACCATCGCTCTCTATGCCATCCAAATTGGTAAGTCCATGGCTCATGCTCATGTATTGAGTGGAGTTGAAAATGCTGAAGTGAGAAAAAGTATGATACAATTGTTTTGTTTGGCATCGGGGTGCTCATGATTTGTATTTGTGTGAGGAAGATGGAGTCATGCCATTCATACATAATTCAGTAAGTAGGGATAACATTCATTAAATATCGTATATTTTGAAGAGTAATGATTATTTTCTAGTATTCATGGATATTATGATGTTGATATTAATTACTTCATCGCTTCTCAAACATTCATACCGTAAAAAGGTTACACGATAAGACATGTTAGGTAGAATTCAACATCAAAAGTTTTGTTTGTATCATTCACCTACGTCGAGGATGAGTATTAAGCTTGGGGATGCTGATATGTCTCTGACGTACCTATAATTTTTAATGGTCTCATGCTATTATATTATCAATCTTATATGCTTTATATGCAATTCTATACCATTTTTGGAACTAACCTATTAACCCAGTGCCTAGTGCTAGTTGCTGTTCTCTGCATGTTTTTGGTTGTATAGAAAATCTCTGCCAAATGGAGTCCAAACATGACAGAACTTTTTGATGATTTTTTCTGGACCAGGAGGGACCCTACAAGCTTCTGGGGAGGACCAGAAGCCAGATGAGGAGACAACAAGACAACATGGCGCACCATGATGTCTTTTGGGCCCCTCGTGGCTCCATCTGACCTAATTCTAGCGCTGTTAGTCCCAAATATTCCAAAACTCCCAGTGCGAGACCAGAAACAATTATTCCGCCGCTGCAAGCCTATGCTTTTCCATGATCCCATCTGGACGCCTTCACCGGTATTCTGCTAGAGGGGGAATCGATCATGGAGGGCCTCTACATCAACCTTGCCGCACCTCCGATGATGTGTGAGTAGTTCCTCACCAGACCTATGGGTCCATAGCAGTAGCTAGATGGCTCTCTCTGATCTTCAATACAATGTTCTCTTCGGAGATCGATTTGATGTAATCTTTTGTGGTGCATTTGTTGGGATCCGATGAATTATGGGTTTATGATCAGATTGTTCTTTGCAAGTAATTGAGTTATGTCTAAACTTTATTATGTGTGATTGTTATAGCTTTGTATTTCTCTCCGATCTATCTATTTGGTTTGGCCAACTAGATTGATTTATCTTTAGTGGGAGGGATGCTTTGTGGTAGGTTCAATCTTGGGTGTCCTTACCTCATGACAAAAGGGGTGGCGAGGCATGTATTGTATTGTTGCTAATAAGGATAAAATGACAGGGTTTGATTATATTTATTGGTTTTATTCTGTCCATATTATGTCATCATGCTTCAAACATTGCTCTGTTTGTTATGAACTTAATATCTTAAGATGCATGCTGGATAGCGGTCGAGGGGTGGAGTACACTAGTAGATGCAGAACCATTTTAGTCTACTTGTCACGGATGTAATTCCTATGTACTGATCATGCCATGAATAACATCATAACTATGCGCTATTCTATCAATTGCCCAACAGTAATTTGTGTACCCACCATTTGCTGTGTTCTTGAGAGAGATGCCTCTAGTGAAAGCTATGCCCCCAGGGTCTACTTAAATCATATTACTAAAACTCTAAATACCTTGCTGCAATTTATTTTATTTTATTTTGCAATTTATATATCTCCTACTACCATATCTAATCTTTGAAAATAAGGTGTACAAGGGGATTGACCACCCTCTTGCCCATGTTGGGTGCAAGTATTTGCTCTTGTGTGTGTAGGTACTGCTAACGTCGTTTGTGTGAATCTTCTGTTAGTTCGATAAACCGTCTTTACTAGGGAAATACTTTCTCCTGCTTACTATTTCACCCTTCCTATTCGGGGAAATCCTAATGCCTATCACAAGTAGCAAGTATCAATCTGAGGTTTGGCACAAATATTGAAAACAAGAGATGAAGTAGGGTTTGGAGATGATATGGTGTTGATGAACATGATGATTCGACGATGAGAGAAGTGTTGTCACCATGGATTGGTACGCGGTGTTCCTCCGTGAACGGGGCTACCAAGCTTGGCAAACACCATCACACTACTAGGAAAAACCTTATACACAGAACTTTAGCAGTAGCGCTTGTTAAAAAAGGGCACTAGTGCTAAATAGCAGTAGCGCCTGCAGGATAAGTGCGCTACAGATATAAATGCAGCAGTAGCGCGTATAACTTTAAACGCGCTACTACTAAAATTCTCAGTACTAAGCTGATAGGCTACACACAGTAGTAGCGTTCTTATAGAAACCGCGCTACCGCTAAGTTTATTGTAGCAGCACGTTTACGTAGAAAGGCGCTACTGATAACGAAAAGAAAATAAATCGAAAAACAAATAGAAAAGAAAATGAAATTGAAAGAAATAGAAGAAGGAGAAAGGAAAAAATAAAATGTAAATAAAAATAAAATGAGAAAGGAAAAAAGGAGAAAGGCTTAGCAGTAGTGCGTTAAGCGAAACACGCTATAGCTAACTTAGCTATAGCGCATTTTCTGTAATGCGTTACGGCTATGTTTCACTTAACCAACGATTTTACCTCCCCCCGGCCACCACTTCTCCCCCAAATCCCTGATCCCACTTCGCCGCTGTGTCCCCAATTCGCCGTCGCCGCACTTCGCCGCCGTCTCATGCCGACGTCGACACCACCGGAGCCACCAGAACCGCGCACCGTCGACGCCACCAGAGCTGCCCCCAACGCCATCGGAGCCGTGCGGCCTCATCAACGCCACCGGAGCCACCCTCGACGCCCCTGCCTCCCTCGCCGTCACCGGAGACGCCCCCGCCTCCCTTGCCACCACTGCCTCCCTCGCCACCACCGGAGCCATCCTCTGTAAGCACCCCTCCTCTCTCTCATGCGTAGCACAAACATTGTACATACTTACTAGCTAGGTTAACTAGTTTAATTAGGTTAATTATCTAGGTTAGTGCAAAAATTTAGTTAGGGCTTTGACAGAGAACTAGTTAGGTTAACTAGTTTAATTATCTAGGTTAAGAAAAAAATTATTTAGGACTTTGACAGAGAACTAGCTAGGTTAACTAGTTTAATTATCTAGGTAAACTAGGTTAGCAAGCTAGGTTAACTAACTAGCTAGGTTAAACAGCTAGGTTAATTAGGTTCGCTAGGTTAGAGGAAAAATTTATTTTAGAGCATTAGGTCAGAAGGGTTAGAGAAATTGAGTTCCTTTGCAATTTAATTGGGTTCTGTCCTAGGCAGAGAAGGGTTAGAGAAAATAATATGTGTGTGTGTGTGTGTGAGAGAGAGAGAGAGAGAGAGAGAGAGGAATAGCTAGAACAGAATTTGTGTTCTGTCCTAGGCAGAGAACTGTTTAGTAAGATCATTTTGCAAAGGTTTTTGATTTTTGAAAAGACCACTATTTTTCTAGGACAAGAATTTAGGCAAGTTTCCCTTCCTAGACTTCTATTGTTGATTATATCTTCTCATTGAAGTGGTCATGTTATATATTTTCATTGAAGTGGTTCGATTGTGCCGAAGTGGCCTTTTGTTGTTTCCAGGGAATGAAGCCGAGTGGCCTATGTTTTGCCGGAATGTTGATTCATTTCCGTTCCGGCAAATTTCAGGTGCTAGATTTGTCCACTTTTTAGGAAAGGTCATGCCGAAATTTCCAGTGAAATTCGGCATGACTTGTGCTAAAAACTAGGACATATCGAGTGCCCGGAATTTGCTGCACCGGGAAGGAGTAAACGTTCCTGCAAAACATAGGCCTTTTTTATGTCATTATTCATTTTATTAGGTCTAGAATTAATTTACTAGATTTGATCCTAGGAAACACGGCTAGCAACGATGAAGGACAGGGTTCTAGTGATTGCAACGACGTCTACCTGGCGGCAGACAAATTTTTGAGCCTTGCCGATGATCAACATATGTTGTTGCTGGGCCCACCTATCGCATCGGGGACTGATACCGACATGCAGACCGGCGCCGACACCGGTGCTGGGACTAGTGGAGCCGGTCTAGAACCGAAAGCAAAGAGGCCACGACACCCAAACCAGCTCATTACTACTAGACTGGTGGTCACGGAGATGGACGACGACATTTTTGAGCCAATAGCGCCCGAGGAAGCGCGATCGTGCTACGACAATCAAATAGGCTGCACGTACGGACAACCGCCACCATCAACGATGAGAAACTACAAAAGATAGATAATATGAGGCCCTCCCTCCTAAAGAAGATGCACCAGATATTCTTGTTCCCGGGCCGGAATGAAAAGGATTATAAAGATCCATATAGGGACCCGACAATGAAGAAGATAAACAAACACGCCATGGCCAAGTTTAGCGATGTGTTGGCCGTCTGGAAAGCAAGGGTGAAACATCGGATCGTCAACAAAAAGGAACCCTACTCCGAGATAGTAAAGGATAATCCGATAATCACGGATGAGGAGTTTCAAATATTCAAGGCGGCTTGCGAGGCCGAAGGTGCCAAAAAAATCAAAGTAGATGAAGGGGCTTCAACAGAGGAACATGGGGTCCCACCACCTTGGAAGCCGTGGTTACGGTGGGAAGAGGTCCATATGGGCCAAGGAGGACGCGGAACGCGAGAGTCTGGGCATCCCAGACCCCTTGGCGGACTTCACCGTCCCACAGGAGCATGACGTCCTCAGGGCCCGGCACCATTGGGACCCAGTCAAGAAGGTTTTCGAGACGGACCCGGTCGCGACGGAGTTCATGAGACTGCTGGTAATTTTAGTTTCTGATCAATTCGACTGCATGTTTAGTCATATTTGTAAACGATCCTTGTTCCTTTTGCAGAGAGAGCAGCACAGGATTGCGGCCGAAAGCAACTCGCCGTCTGAGGCGTTGGCGAGGCCCAAGTGGGACACTCCATTCAACCAGGCGTTGAACATTTTGAAAGGACTCCCGATGGACACTCGGCCGTCGTATGGACGCGTGCAGGATGTCGGAGACGGCGCCTCGTGGAACAAGTACTACCGTGAGACCACGGAGAGAGAAAGGAAAGACAGAGGTTAACTGAAGAAAACATCGACAAGAAGGTTGAGACTGCGGTTGAGAAGAAATCATCTAAGACAGTCGCAACAGTGGTAGCTGCCGCAAAACAGGTGATTGCTGATATGTCTACTGTCTTGTTTCCGGCCGTTTTCAATTGGAGCAGGCAAAATCCAGAAAAAATGCAGCAGACTTTCCCCTTGCTAACTTCTTCGGGAGCAGCTCGACTAGCGTTGCACCAGCTCCTGCACCTGCTCCCGCACCAGCTCCGACACCGGGCGTGCTCGGTGGTGCTTCGTCTTTGTCTGAGCTCGACACCCTCACGGTATCTGTCACACCGGCCCTCTTCAATAAATGTATAATCTCCCATTTCCGTTGCCTTTCGGATGTCTCATGTCGCAGATATGTCTTTGCAGGCCGACGTAACCCCGTGCACCATATTGTACACCATCGGCAACCAGAAGGTGGACGTGGGGAAGGCGACGATAATGAAGCCGAAGGAACCATTGTTCCACGACCTGCCGATCCCCCCGGACATCTTCAAGGTTTCCGTGGCCAGTGTCAAACCGGGCCACGAGAATTTGGCTCCTCCGATACTAGGGGGGATAACGATGAGACCCCGTGGCAGCTTGGTGGTTGCAATGGGTTGGTCCTGTTTTGGCCAAAGAGTCTGCTTCGTCTGGAGGCGGCCGGGAGCACACCCACGAGGACGCAGTTAGGTATGAACGTCAACACCCCACCTACCCAATTAGCGTCGGCTGTCGTGCTGGGTGATAGCGGATGGGTTGAGGAAGAGGCTCCATTAGTCGCTGGTGACGTCGCCATATATGAGGATGAGGATGACGATGACACTCAACAGTATCTCAATACTGACGCCTACTCAGGGTTTGAGCGTCATGAGTCAGTGCCTGAATCGCCGCATCCGGAGGCTGAACGTATTATAGACGACCTTCCGGTAGCAAAGAAGCCTAGGAAGAGACCGAGGAAAGGCAATCAAGCTGCTTCTATGATCCAGCCGCCTCAGCAGCCTCGGGTTCAAGACCGTATAAATATCCCTGGTGCGGCAAAATGGCATATCCCTGGTGAACCAATCCTACCTAAAGCAGTGCTAGGGTCCAGATTCGGCGATCTAAGGAGACTTCATGACGATGTGTTGCAGATAGAGAAAGGCCTCATCGCCTCGAAAAATCTAGGATACCCACTCTACGTGGTTAACGTGTCGCGGCAATTGTCGTACGTCGACATTCCCCGCGGAGAATTTCTTCCTTCGGTTCGATTACATCTTCGACATGTTTCACTTGAAGAAGCTGGATTTTATATTTGTCCACCTTTATGCCTTGCACATGAACTACCTCATCGGGGTTGGGCATATACCTCATATCTATGTCGCTGACCCTTACTTCATGCATGAGGGCTTCTTGGGAGTCTGTGCAGAGCACCGTGAATACGTGAGGGAATACATCACCAATTTCATGCTCACCAATAAGGACAAGGAGGTGATTCTCGTGCCTTATCATCCCCTGTAAGTCATCCGCGCGGATATCCTTCCTTCGATTTCATCATTCATTTGCACAGTGGAGGATAATTAATTTGAGGTGTACTTATTTTGCGCAGCGGCGGGCGCGCCGTCCTCATCATCCTCTACCCCCAATACTCCATGCTCTTTACTTGGACTCGTCGAAGAACATTAACAAAAAGGATTACACCCACATCAAGTCTGTTCTCAACAGTGCTATGTTTTACTACGACGCACAGGGTGGAGAGGTCAAGGACAAGAAGAAAGGGACGGCAGCCGCCTTCGGCCATAAGGCCTACTTCTGCTGCATCCAGCAACCGAGTGATTCTCTTAATGATGGATTCTATGTCCTACACCACATGCTGGAGTATAGACGGGATCACCAGAACCTTCGCATGTCACCTAGATCCGGCGATGCCCATATTCTCCAATGGGCAAAGAACTTAGGAGATATCGAGGATCTTCGACTTCGAGCTGAGTTCTATCACATCCAGCGTGAACTTGCCCAAATCATCATGAAGGAGGTCGTCGAAAAAATAGGGATGTTCTACGAAGAAGAACAAATGTCGCGGGAAGACGTCCGAACACGCGTAGCCGCTCAGCGTCTCAACCTGAAGCCTTTCACTAAGCTCGGGGACTATCTCCCTGACTTGGATGGATGGCACGACATGTTGGAGTGATTGCCGATATATGACAATGTTTCCGTTTAGTCCATACTTTCTGTATGACGAAACTTTGAGTTATGCACAACGAAACTTTATTTGTGATATAATTAAACCGTCCTCCTCGACTAGCGAAGATCACTCTATTTAGGGCATTTTGGGTACGATGAACTTTGTTATTTATGCTTCTGATATGTTTCTTCTATTTTTGCCCAGTCTGTCTCTTTCTATTGCTCAACTATATATGTTGCATATCATCGACTCATGTGACAATGCAGGTGCATAGATCATCGATGGTGAAGAAGTGCTACGCCAGGAGTGTCGGGCTCAGGTGTACCAGTTTCCGGTTTCCGAGTGATAGCCAGTAGTTAGTTTAGGTTCACACTTATGCGAGAGAGGGGTATGAACTCATGTATTGCATAGTTCCGCTCTCACTCATAGTGATAGCTCTTCTCGCGTATATCATTGTTTAGATGGATGATGATGTAGTTGCAAGTAATCGAGACTTGTATCGCTATTTTCGAGATGATGATGACAGACCACTTTGTGTTGGATGATGATTATGATGATGACATGATTTGATGAGACTATTTGTGTGTATATGCTATGATTACATTTGTATGTGTATGATATGCTAAAGATTATTGTATAAAGCCTGTTCAAATAAAAAACAAATATGCAGAAAAAACAGAAACTAATAAAACTAGCAGTAGTGAGGGGAATAAAGTTAGTAGTAGCTCTTCCTGCTAAAAAGCGCTGCAGATATTAGCAGCAGCGCTTTGCACTAAAGCTCGCTACTGCTAGCCGTGTATAGCAGCAGCGTTGGATGACACACACTACTGCTACATGTTAGCTGTAGCGCCTTATCAGTAGCGCGGCATCCCGCGCTACTGATAGGAAAAATACCCGTGCTACTGCTAGGGTTTTCCCTAGTAGTGTCATGTCACTGCCGAGGTGGCCGAAAGATCTAGCGAGAGACATGGATGCTACTGATAGGAAGCAAGGGAGGTTGATAGGGAGGGAGGGTGGGAGAGAGAGAGAGAGAGAGAGAGAGAGAGAGAGAGAGAGTTGAATGAGTATGATGGTGGTTCGGTTGTATTGGAGTGAGGATTTTGCAGCTGCTTAAATCATGGTTGGAGACGAGAAGGTTCCGTTATAGTTTGAAGGACGAGCCATACCGAGCATGCGTCGTGTTGTCCAGATCTTATAGCAGCACAAAGACATGACCATACATTGCTTCCATTTTCTTTCTTGCTATACTTTTCAAAAATAACTACAACATGCTTGTGTTCATCACTCATTCGATGTCGCAATAGTACTAGAAAAATACAGGACATTTTACATACCAAAAGTTTACATTCACAAATTAGATGATTTTCCATACCAAACTTGTACACCATGTGGTCGTTGCATGCAAAGAGTCTCCGTTTATAATTCTGATGTCTAACAATGGTCAACCTACTTTTCATGCTCACACTATATCGGAAACGAGTACTCAAAATTCTTAAATTGCTAGAACTGTTTCGAAAATTTGGTCATGGATTTTCTGAAAGCCCTCACACTGTTTCTAAAATTCCTTACAAATATTTCTGGAAGTGTTCACACCATTCAAAAAAAGCATTTTCAGGAACTTAACAAGGATACAAGCACATATTTTTTACATAAAGTACCATGCATTTGTACATCACCACACCACTATGTTCAACGTAAATAAATAATACAATGCACACAACATCTTTGACCTACTACAATCATAGTTAGAACATATGTTCTCTCAATCTAAATTAGCATACTATTAGTTGAATGTACACATCCAAGTTCTAGCAGTTCACCACCCATAGTTCCCCTTCCTCCCCTTCCAGTCGCTCGAAGATCCCTCGCCTTTGTTTTTACAGGGGCGGAGCCGTTCCCTCGATGGTGGTTGGAGAAGGTGACATAGCCCGTCCTTAATGATTAGGATCCTACATATAACTCGTAGCTAACATACCCATATTTTGCTGCGTACTAGAGGCGCAGCGGGGAAAGCGGCTTCCACTCCCGGTACCGAGTATTGTCCTTTGGGAATGATTTCTTCTTGTTCTTGTATGCGGGATAGATGATGTCCGCTGCAAGGTCACTCATGGAGTCCCTTTTCTCCACCACTTTTGATACATCAATGCTTTTGGATGTCGACGTGGTGCTCGTCTGAAATTCTGATCCATGCACGGGCAAGCATGATCTTGTCGCACCCGGTGTCAATGCTAGCGAAAGTTATCGCTTTGCATTGCAGGAATTCAGCCAACACCTAGCACCACTCAGACCTGCAATAGTGGTATATGAGGACATGCTCGTGCATGGCGAGTCGCACGACGATGACTGCTACTTGTGAGCTGCGTAGGGATTTCCCCGAAGAGGAGAGGATGATGCAGTATAGTAGAGATAAGTATTTTCCTCAGTTAATAACCAAGGTTATCAATCTAGTAGGAGAGCCACGAGAGACCTTGTTAGCAGCACCTACACACAAAAGAGCAAATACTTGCACCCAACATGATCAAGGGTGTTGTCAACCCCCTTGGCGGTTATTTGCAAGAATCAATTTATAGTGATAGATTGATAAAATAAAACATAATATAAAATAATGGTAAATAAATCGTAGCAAGGTATTTTTGGATTTAATATATGATAAAGGTAGACCCCGGGGCCATCATTTTCACTAGAGTCTTCTCTCTCGAACAAAAAGCATACAGTGGGTAAACAAATTACTATTGGGCAATTGATATAAAAGTGCATAGTTATGACAATACTCAAGGCAATGGTCATGTATATAGGCATCATGTCCGTGACAAGTAGAACGACTCCTGCCTGCATCTACTACTATTACTCCACCCATCGACCGCTATCCAGCATGCATCTAGGTATTAAGTTCATGAAAACGGAGTAACGCCGTAAGCAAGATGACATGATGTAGACAAAGTAAACCCAAGCAATATGAATAAACCCCATCGTTTTCCCCTTAACGGCAACAATACAAATACATGTCATGTCCCAGTCTGTCACTGGGATTGAGCACCGCAAGATTGAACCCATTACAAAGCACCTCCTCCATTGTAAGATAAATCAATCTAGCTGGCCAAACCAAACAGATAGACCAAAGAGAAATACAAAGCTATAATAATCATGCATAAAAGAATTCATAGAAGACTCAATTAATATTAATGAATAATCTGATCATAAACCCACAATTCATCAGATCCCAACAAACACACCACAAAAGAAGATTACATCGAATAGATCTCCAAGAATATCAAGGAGAACATTGTATTGAAGATCAAAGAGAGAGAAGAAGCCATCTAGCTACTGGCTATGGACCCGTAGGTCTGTGGTAAACTACTCACACATCATTGGAAGGGCGGCAAGGTTGATGTAGAAGCCCTCCATGATCGATTCCCTCTTCGGCAGAGTACCGGAAAAGGCCTCCTGATGGGAACGTGGAAGAACAGAAACTTGCGGCGGAGGAAAAAGTATTTTGGGTGGCTCTCTGATGTATTGGGAATATTTGGGAATTTATAGAGGTGGAATTAGGTCAAGATGTGCCACGAGGGGCCCACAAGCCTGGAGGGCGCGCCACCAGAGCTTGTCGCTCCCTTTTGGCTCTTCAGATTTTCTCCCAGACCTTCTAGGGTCCCTTCTGATCCAGAAAAATTAATTCAAAGTTTCTTCTCCATTTCGAATCTTTTTTATATTGATTTTCTGAAAATCCAAAAACAAGCAAAAAACAACAATTGGCACTGAGCACTAGGTTAATAGATTACTCCCAAAAAATGATATATAATTGCATATAAAACATCCATGATTGATACTATAATAGCATGGAACAATGAAAAATTATAGATACGTTGGAGATGTATCAGCGACCGCTTGTTGTCTATAGTTGAACATACGGGTGTACTCGAGGTCGAGGCCGACGAACTTGTTCTTCTCCTCCTGGAGCCATTGCTCGTACATGCCGATGACTTGCTCCACTCTCTCTGGCTCGTTGGTGTACACCACCTTAAACATGGTCGTGCCATGTGCAGTGATGTGGTGGGTCTCTGTTGTTAGTTTCTTATCGTCCATGGCTGCAGGGGGTGGTGGGGTTTGTGGAGGACGGTAAGGAATGGCCGAGGAAGAAGATGCAAAGGATGCGGTAAAAGGAATGCAATCATTAATTTTTCATGCAAAAAAGCTAACCGACCAGAGTAGTTGGGACGTCGTTCAGCGATTCCACGAGTCACGGGAATCAGGCGCCTGTTAGAGCAAAAGAAAAGATGGGATTGGAACAATATATTTTGTACCGTGGCAACATTGCATGCTTAACGTGGCGGCTTGTGCGCGGTCCTGGTATGGCACGTTGCACTATTTTTTAAACAGACATCTCAAATTATGACGTGACAACTAGCACAGTAAATATTTTGTAACCAATCATTACACTTCACATGATTAACGTGCTTTCATCAAGATACTTGCAGGAGAAAAATGTCTGTGCATTGCAAACCTATTGGGCTCACCTTACTTATGCGATGAACATCCTCACACTTGAACAACATGAACAATCACCTATGTCAGCACCTTCCCACATGCAAAGTATGATCTCAAAGTATGAAGTGACACCCGACACCATAAACTTGAATTTTTAACCACTCATTACACTTCATATGATCAACTTGTTTCTCCAAGATACTTGCATGAACAAAAGGTTTGTGCATTACAAACCTATTGGGCTCAAGTTACATATGTGATGATAATCCTGACACATGAACAATCACCTATGCCGACACCTTCCCGCATGCAAAGTAGGATCTCAAAGTATGAAGTGATACCCGACACCATAAACTTGAATTTCTAACCACTCATTACACTTCACATGATCAACTTGCTTTCTCCAAGATAATTGCATGAACAAAATATTTGTGCATTTCAAACCTATTGGGCTTACCTTACATATGCGATGAACATCCTGACACATGAACAATCACCTATGCCAACACCTTCCCGCATGAAAAGTAGGATCTCAAAGTATGACACAATGCATAACCTCAACTTGCTTGCATGCTGAAATTCCCTAGTGTGATGTACACAATGAATTATTTTTTGAAATCCTCTCCACTATGTGGTATGCATCATGAATACAAAGTATGGAGCGTGTTCGGATTCATACTTTCTCAAATCCTTCCGATGGTAGCACCTTGCAGCATGCAAAGTATGATGTGACAACTAGCACCGGGAACTTGAATTTGTAAACAATCATGACACTTCATATGATGAACGTGCTTTCTTCAACTTACATGCACGAACAAAATGATTGGGAATTGCTAACCTATTGGTCTCACATTAAATAAGCGAGGAACATGGTACTACTCTACATGAACACATTATGTGAGTAACATGCTGTCACATGAACTATGTTTTTTTTTCATATCATACTGGTCACGACTATGTTGTGAAAATGCTCAAAGTTTATCTGGAAACAATTACACTAAAGTTGTTTTCATAATATAAAGGAAAAAATTGAATAAAGATGAAATTTATCCTTGCCTCCCCACTAAGCATCCCTCAAAATTTCCCTTCCCTCCACTCATTTTTGAATGCCCTGCACGCCCACCTAAGCTCAACCCTCCTCAAAATAATACAACCTCTTCTTTCCACAGTAACCAAACCCCTTCCAATAAACGAGCCTCCTCCTCCTACCTCTCTCTCTCTATCTATCTATCTATCTATCTATCTATCTATCTATCTATCTATCTATCTATCTATCTATGCCTCCAAATCCTCCCTCCCTGCCGGCGGATCTCGCTAGCTATGGCCACAAATCCTTTGGTGAGGGAGGCACTCACGACGGTGTTCGACTTGGCCTCATCTGCTCTGCTAGTAAGACTACCCCAAGATCTCATCCTAATCGACGGGTTCTGTTTGCGGTATTTTTTTATTACAATAATAAAAGTTATGGTTGTTATTTGAGTTACCACTATATGTCATTCCAGCTATGGTTCCTTGAGTATATCTTCCTCCGATTTAGTCTATATGCTCTCTCAAGATGCTTTTGTTCTCAACTAATCCTTGCTGACAATATACTAATTACTAGTTTATTTCCTAGATCTTAGAACATGTGCATGCATGTTTCGTCGTTTTGGAATGTCCCACAAAACTAACCCCAATCCTTCCCAAATAACGCCTCTTATTTCAACACAAGCCATCTCCCCTTCGAAGAAAGGAGACGTAGCCTCCTATCTCCCCCTCTTGGCCTATTGATCCGCTCCCCTCCTGGCCAATGGTTCTCGCTGTGCCACCAAAAATATTTCGGTGAACATGGAGGCATACCCTATCAATGGCATTCGGCTAGGGCCCGTTCGTTCTCATCGTATGTGTAGCTCATTATGTCAATCCTATTTGGCATGCGCATCTACTTGCTTTTAATGTGAAAGATGTTGTTATTATTACAAGATTTATAGTTTGGGGTTCTTTTTCGGATTAGGACTTTTTACGCAACAAATGTAGACATGTTACCAACGGAGTGGGAGAAGATTAGGGATGGCATGAAAATAAGAACATGTATCGATAGGAAGAGTTTTCCAACTCTGTACCTTGCTTTCTCGGTCGTCTCACAGATTTACCAGTGTTCTCAGATACCGAAGGTCATGTTCGATGTCCAAACCATCAAGAAGACCTGATAAACAGTGAGACAACTCAATTTGTGTCTCATGGTTGGTTATTGTAATGTATGAGATAGTCTATTCGACAATTGTCAAGTTTAAGTCAAAGGTGAACCTAGTTTGCCTGCAGGAGATTAAGCTAGATAGTTTGGACCAATTTGATGTAATTCAATGTTTAGGCCCATCCTTTGACGGCTTTGATTATTTGCCGGTGTGTGAGACCCGAGGTGGGATCCTGTTGGCATGGGACACAAGGTGATGGGCATCGATAGTTTCGGTCATGATATGAACGGTCTATCCGGTTTAGTGCACAACAAAGATGGGACAAACTGATGGATCACGGTGGTTTACGGTCCCCAAGGAGACGAACTCAAATTTGAGTTTTGGGTGGAGCTCAGGGAGAGGAGAGCGACTTGTCAAGGGCCGTGGATGCTCCTTGGTAACTTTAACATGATCCTTCGGGCCTCGGGGAAGAACAACCTTAACTTAAATAGGGGAATCATGCACAAATTTTAGAGAGTTTGTGGAGGAGCAGGAGTTCAAGGAAGTTTACATGCACAGTAGGAGATTCACCTGGACGAATGAGAGGGACTCGCTGACCATGCCAAAAATTGACAGAGTACTAGTGTGAGTTGATTGGGGGCTCACGTTCGTAGATTGCTTATTGCAAGCCTTGGCGACGAATGTCTCTGACCATGTACCCCTTCACCTATCGACTTGTGCGCCCTCCCACCCAAAGAAGCGCTTCCGCTTCGAGCTACTGGATGAAACTTGAGGTCTTTGAGGAGGCCGTGAGAGAGGCCTGGATTTGTGATGAGGAGATAGTGGACCCCTTCAAACGCCTCGACACGCTGACGAGGAATAAGGCATCGTCGCTCCAGTCATGGGGTCAACGTAAGACTGGCAATATCAAAGTGCAGATGGTCGTGGCCAACTATGTAATCCTGCGTCTGGATCACACTCAAGAGATGAGGCAGCTCACGCGGGTTGAACTGCGGTTGAGGAGGACTCTAACATTGGCTCTACTGGGTCTTGCGTCGCTCAAACTTATCATCGATTGACAACGATCCAGGATCAGGTGGATTTGGGATGGAGATGCCACTAGTGCAGAGACCTGCTATACAAACGGTTTTTAACCCCTTTTCCACGATGGCGCTTGGAACCGTCGCCAAGTGAGTGTGGGCGATAGGGGGTCCTTCCCACACACCAAAAAACCGTCGGGGATAGGCCCTCCTGGCACACGAAATGAGCTCGTGTGCGATCTAGCGAGCCATAGAAACCCAATCGTTTCCATTCGTATGTACATCCCACACGGCGAATCCCAGAAAAACATTTCCATTCGTATGTATATCACACAGAGTTTTTTGTGTGGAAACATTTGTGCAAGGTGACCTAACGCAAATAGTTCTCTGCCGGAAGTCGTGTGTGATTGTTAATTGATCGAACACGCCTACTTTCTAGGAACCGTGTGGGTTGTTTGAGTTCATCGCCCATGATGCTTTCTAAGTAACCGTCTGGAATAGAAAACCCCAATAAGCAGGGTAATTAGCCTATTATTGATAATCCATGTAGTAATGAAATTGATATTTCTTATAAAACACACCTGATATTTCATACCTGTATAACGGCAACCATGATTTCATAATCGAATTACATCAGATAGCTTCGGCACTCAGTTACGCCATTACACAACAACACCAAGTTTCACATGGAACATCGAAAACCTTTGGAAAGTAGCATCATACATAGTAAATAGACAGATGAATCTCATCTAGGAAACCGCAGAAGCGGAAGGCAAATATTGAACCTTCAGTGATGTTGAATGTCCTTGCAACTTTAGGCCAGTGGCTATGGATAATTGCCCGCCCAACCTTCATCCTCTCCAGGGAGACTTCTATATTGTACCGTGGGTGTTGAATGAATACCTTCCTCGCCTATTGACCATGCAGGTGGTTTGAGAGGTAATCATTGGTGAACTGCTTTGAAAAGTACTAAAAACAAAGATATGCATAAATCGTTGTTATAAATTTTGAAATGGTGCAAGGGGTAAAAACAAGGTAAAATGGTTCCTACCATCCTATAGTTGACTGATGTCTTCTCCATTGTGCAAACAAATATCTTGCTATTATTCGTCGCAAGTTTCTTCATCTTAACAATCTTTCTGAGTTTCTTGACTTGACTGATATTCAAGGACATCTCATTTCCCCATATGCAAAATGGGTCGAACATTGGGTCTAAGCCTCTGACAGCAGGACCAACATGTGCAAGACGAAATTGTAAGAAACCTAAATATTAGAATGATTCCTGAAACTGCACAATAATGTGCTATTATCAAAAGGACCATGCATGAGCATACCTCGATGGTAAACCGTAGTGTCTCCCATTGTTTCCTTGCAACACACATAAGGAAGATCTTGATCAGGTTAACTGAGAGTTGCCATACTATCAGTAGAATATGTATTGAGTACAACCAAATTCGATTTATTTTAGATGCATAACAATACAAAATTGTACCAATAGAAAATGAAAATCAAATTGCCGAATTGAACCAAACAGTTAAATGGACAACAAACCAAATGAACCAAAATAGTTAACTGAGCACGACATTGCAGAATAGAAGATAAGACAGTTAAGAAAACAAAGAATGCTTGAGAACAGTACTACGAAATGTAGCAATTATTGGACCAAACTGTTAACTGCACATTAGATTTCAGAGGACCAAACTTTTAACTGAACATTACATATCAGAGGACCAAATTGTTAACTAAACATCAGATTGCGTATTAACATTACAGATGACAAATCACTAAAAGGCACTAGAGGTGGCCTTGAGAGAACAACAAGAACTCTGTTTAAAAGTAGACAACCGCATGGCGGTGTCGATGGTGGCCTCGAAGACGAGGTGATCCTCCAAGATCTGGCAGTCGGCACGCATGGCAGCCATAGCGACCTCGTGCACGCGTGCGGTCGCGATTTGCTTCTCCTCTTCCAGATGCTACTGAGCTCCATGTTATACTGCGTGCAAAATGGTTGTGGGCGGCGCCTAATTGGAGGAGGGGGACAGTGATTTCGACGAAAGGTGTCGCGCCGTCGGTCGGGGAATGTGGGACGGGGAACACTACAAAAAATACAATTCCGAGATGATACGTGTTTGTCACAGTAGGTGAAAGCACAAGTGCTCCCTAGGTGGTTTTGGTAATTAATGCCAACATATCTCTTGTTGGACTAGCACTTTTATCTAGTATTTTTCAGACAAGTTCAACAATGGAGTGGCATGGACTAAAGGATGTGGGAACTCCTTCAAGGTGCTAAGGACAAATGATTGGCTCAAGCTTCAAGGTCAAGACTCTTCATTTTATATTTTAGTGATCCAAGATCACATTGAGTCTATAGGAAAAGCCAATACTATCAAGGAGGGATGAGGTGTTGCTTAATGAGCCTCTTGCTTCATGTGCTTAGTGATATGCTCCAAAACCCTCAACTACTTTCCCACTTCCACACATATGACCTAAACCTAAAGTCAAACTCGGCCCTACCGATTCTTTCTATCCGGCACCACCGAGTTCAGATGTCATAGCCACTGCCACAAACCCTAGGCAAATCAGTTTCACCGATAGGGATCTCGGTCTCATCGAGATGGGATTGCAATCTCTCTGTGTGTGTCCATTACCAAAATCGGTCTCACTGAGTCTGTGTAATCGGTACTACCGAGATTACAATGCAAACTCTCTGGTTAACTTATTACCAAAATTGGTCCCACCGAGTTTGAGTAATCGGTCCCACCGAGTTTGCCTGACCAACTCTCTGGTTAGCTAATTACCAAAATCGGTCTCACCGAGTTTGTGTAATCGGTCTCACCGAGATTACATTATGCCCTAACCCTAACCATATCGGTCCTACCGAGTTGCATGTCGGTCCCACCGAAAACCCTAACGGTCACTAGGTTTACTAAATCGGTCCGATCGAGTTTGATGATTCGGTCCCACCAAGTTTGGTAAATTGTGTGTAACGGTTAGATTTTGTGTGGAGGCTATATATACCCCTCCACCTCCTCTTCATTCGTGGAGAGAGCCATCAGAACAATCCTACACTTCCAAAGATCCTATTTCGAGAGAGAACTACCTACTCATGTGTTGAGGCCAAGATATTCCATTCCAACCATATGAATCTTGATCTCTAGCCTTCCCAAGTTGCTTTCCACTCAAATCTTCTTTCCACCAGATCCAAATCCTATGAGAGAGAGTTGAGTGTTGGGGAGACTATCATTTGAAGGACAAGAGCAAGGAGTTCATCATCAACACACCATTTGTTACTTCTTGGAGAGTGGTGTCTCCTAGATTGGCTAGGTGTCCCTTGGGAGCCTCTGACAAGATTGTGGAGTTGAACCAAGGAGTTTGTAAGGGCAATGAGATCGCCTACTTCATGAAGATATACCGCTAGTGAGGCAAGTCCTTCGTGGGCGACGACCATGGTGGGATAGACAAGGTTGCTTCTTCGTGGACCCTTCGTGGGTGGAGCCTCCGTGGACTCACAAGCAACTGCTACCCTTCGTGGGTTGAAGTCTCCATCAACGTGGATGTATGATAGCACCACCTATCGTAACCACGACAAAAACATCCGTGTTCCAATTGCGCTTGAATCCTCCAAACCCTTCCCTTTACATTCTTGCAAGTTGCATGCTTTACTTTCCGCTGCTCACATACTCTTTGCATGCTTGCTTGTTATGTATTGAGAATGTTAAACTTGTGCCTAAACTCCACTTAAACCTAAAAGAAGTTAAAAACTGCAACTTTGGTACTTAGTGTCTAATCACCCCCCTCTAGACACCTCTTCTCAAGATCCTACAGTAGGTCACATTTTCTGTCATGCATGTACATCCATGACGATTTTATGACAGAATCAAGATAGTCATACCTGTGCTGTCGTAGAAGTGTTCCATGAAATTACCAAAATTATCATCATGGAAGTGTCCACTTCCATGACGATAAATCGCGCGTCACAGAAGTGCTTTCGTCAAGGGTGACCGACACGTGGCGTCCACCGTAACGGGTCGCCTTTAAGCTATCGGGTCCGGTTTTGGATCTGATAACCCGTTAACAGCCCGGACCAATGGGTATTTTCCACATGTAAAATTCTCATTGGCCAGAGGAAACACGTGTTGGCTCACTGTTGGGACAGATGTCATCCACTCATTGGAGAGGAGGCACCTATGATACATTGACACATGGCACGGCCCAACAGAGGCCCATTCCGGTGAAAAGGCTGGCCCGTTTGACTTGGTCAAAAGGTAACGGGCCGGCCCATGGAAAGCCTGTTAACGACCTGTTCGTGTATAGCCCATTTACGGCCCGCTAACTACCGACCCGTTATGGCCTATCGGAATTAAACCAGTAGTTTCATTTGGGCCATCCAGTATGATTCCAGCCCGTTGTAACTTTCGGCCCATGTATGGCCCATGATGTCTTTTGGCCCATATGAGGCCCTTTGTAACTCTCGGCCCATTAAAGGCCCGAGATGAAACTGGCCCATAATGAACAGTGTATCGCTTTATACCCATTAACGGCCCATTATTTCGTCGGCCGTTTTCAGCCCGTGTTAACTTTCGGCCTTCTAAGGGCCCATATATTCTTGGGCTCATTTCTAGAATTCGGTTAGTTACGGTCCGTTACTGGCATGTTCCATTTGTGGGCCAAATTCAGCCCGTGGTTACATTCGGCCCGTTTGTGGCGTGTTAACCCGTTGGGCTGTTTTCATAGCATTATCAAATACGGCCTATTAATGGCCCGTTATGGTCCACGAATAGTACGATCCATGTTTGGTGAAATAATTATACACTCCGTAGAAGGCCCATGGATCCTACGGCCCGTAGAAGACCAATGGATCCTACGGCCCGTAGAAGGCCCATGGATCATACGACCCGTAGAAAGTCCATGGAACCTATGGCCCGTAGAAGGCCCGTGGATCCTACGGCCCGTAGAAGGCCCACGGATCCTATGGCCCGCAGGAGGCCCATGGTTACAACAATCCGTGTGTTGCTATGATTATTGTGGCCTAGTTACCAAAAATAGGTTATTGTGGCCACTAGAAAAACACGAAAAAAGAACTACAGTGACTACAAGCAAACAACTAAACAAGACAATAAGGAAATAAATAAGCAAGCAACTAACGCTAGCCTATTACAGCTATTACACATATTACATCCACCGGGCATCAAAGTTCGCCACCAGTGCAAATATAGGGAACAAAGCAGCATATTACATACACTGGTCGTCAAAACTGGCCACTAGTGCAAATAAACGCGGCAACAAAACAAGTCCATAACTGAAACAACTTTAGAAGAGCTCAAGAAACGCTATCCTAGGTATCCACCATGCTGGCAATAAGCTTAGCAAGCTTATTAGCTTTGTCTTGTTTGGCGCTAGAATCGTGCTCCAATGCTTGTTGTTGCACCAGAAAGTATGCATCTGAATGCTCCAGGGACTTCCGCAGTCCTTCCGCTTCTTGTCTTTCAGCTTGTATCTGAGACTCTAGAAACCGAACTGATTCAGACAATGAGTTTGAATAGCTTGTGCAAGCGGTAGTGGCCAGTAACTCGAACAGTAAACCAAGACAGGACTTTGGGTTGCCTCACTATCTTCAAGATAGTTTTCCTTAGCTATTTTATCAGCTTTATTGGAGACCAACAAGGATGTCTCACGATCCTGAACCTTATCTGCATTACTTCCTTTATCATTGCTTAATAAGGCACTCTTCCCTAATATTCTGTCAGCATTCTAAAAGAAGAAACAAGCAGACACATAACAGGTTTAGCATGTACTAGTATATGAAACTCATTTTGGTGAACCAGTTCATTAGTAAGGTGGACAAGATTAAACTACCAACTCTTCTATTGCCAAGTAGTACATTATAAAAGCATCAAACAAACATATATCTATGTCCTATGGTCACTGCATTGTCTTGCCAAATCAAAATAGAGACACGGTTCAAATCATATCAGTTCAAGAGAAAGCAGCACTAAAAGAATACAAAGCGTGGGAAACTAAATGTCAGAACAAGATTTCAGATGGGTACCATGGGTCTACATGTACAACAACACTATTGGCCCTGTTATGATGCTAGTAATGTGCATGATATGAGAAGTCAACTGTATACACAATTGAAATTGAAATCAACGGAGCTACTTATAAGAGCAAACATGCTAAAGAAACATGCGTAAACATACCTGTTGTGCCATTGAAGTTTCCATTGGATCGTTCAATTTAAAAATAAGTTTGTATGAGTAAATATAGTGATACAAGAGCAAAGTAGTATGCACGATAGCAATGGAATATTAAATGAGAACAATTGTTCTTCAGGTTTAAGCACTTGTTCTACATGGACAGAGTACAGTAAGACGGAAGCATATAGTACTTAAAATAAAATGAGCTCATAGACCTTACCACATTCTTGGTTCGGGACCAGTAAAGAACAAGGCGTTCCCAGTCATCGTCTAGTAAATGTGTCTCAAGAGAACGTAAGGGAATTTGATGAGTTTCTTTGCCAGTGAAGTATGTTTTCTTCAGGTAATTCCGATACTTCCACCAAGCATTCTTGAAGATAGCAGAGGTATTAGCACAGGTTACCTCATTCTGAGTTTCCAAATAGGTCCTTCTCTATAGAGAAAAATGGGACAATTTGCTGTGTTATAACCATCATGGAGGTAGAATGTATGGGACAAAGCAAAGTAGTTGCCATGAATAACATTACTTACACATAACTCCTGGACAAACACCTGCAACTGGCATTTTCCTTCATCATCAGTATAATATTTCCATGATCGAAAGATACGCACATAGGATTTAACAACATCAGTTGCGCTAGATGCTAAACTATGAATGGCCGGTTGTGCTTCCTCCACAGGAATAGGTTTACTAACTGGTGGAGTTGGGGTTCGCCGTTGTAGTACTGGCGCTTTGGGCACTGGAGCTGCCTTACTAACTGCTCTTGTTTGGGAGCTCTGTGGTGGAGATGGTGCTACGTCAACAGGAACTGTGTTACTATCTGCTGGGGTTGGGGTTAGATTGGGTGAAGCTGGTTCTCTGTCCATCATAGTAGGGGTAAAATCTGCGAGAGTCTGGGTTATGTGTGGTAGGGATGGTTCTCGTGCATGTACAACCGGGGTGCTATCTCCAACAAGAGGCAGCACTATTTTATTTGAAGACCGTGTTTTTACTACGCTAGATACTTCCATCACCCGCTCCAATTCAAATGGCTGGTAAACAGGAAACATAGTTGAATGTACATAAATTGTATGAGAGACAGATGCAATAGATAGTGTGGAAGAAAGAGGGCATTAAATAATTGACATGTATATTGTTTAACTAAAACGGATAGCATGACATAATTTCACATATATGATGTCTATCTAAACTGGATAGAGCATAACATAATTCAAAGATATGATGACTAACTTAACAGGATCGCACGACATAATTCACATACATGTTATCTAAGTAACTAGGATCACATGATTTAATTCACATATGTGATTTATATGCTAAGCGGAGGGCATTCGCATATGTGATGTCTGAACTAAGAACATGGTGTTGAATATTGTGTATGTGATGTCTAAACTATGCAATGCAAGACACCTGCATGATATGAGCAGTAGAACCATGCCAAGTTAGAGCATACACCTCGGTGGGGGAATATGACCGATCATCTGTCTCTGAATCCATCTCTGAGGAGCTATCGGGACCCAGCAAGAGATCTCCTTCGACAGGTAGCACTGTCTACTCTGAAGGCCTTGTTTTCACTCCAAATTTTTCCATCATCCACTCAAATGGCTGATCACAGTAAGAGTAGTTTAATGTACAAACATTGTCGACAAATAGAAATTTAATGAAGAAAAGGATGGGCTAGATATCGTTCAAATATATGATGCTTGGTTAAATAGGATGGCATTGCACATTTCACATATATTATGGCTGGCTAATTTAAAAGACATGAGACTGCATAATTCCCATATATGATATTGAAACTAAACAGGTGGCCTTACAGAACATGTCTAAACTAAGCAGATGACATATATGATGTCGAAAGTAGGCACTGCAAGGCAACATATGCATGATATGACTAACATCATCATGCCAAGTTAGAGCAAACACCTTGGGGGTAAATAGGACTGGTCAGCTGCGTCTGAATCCATCTCAGAACAGATATCTTCCTCTAGATTACAATCTGGGGGGGGGGAGGGTTTGCCATTGAACCCACCATGGAGCGATGTTTGCATGACATTGTATTGCTGCGCAAAAATCTTCTCTTTTTCTCTACATGTTTAGCATGACTGTGTACAATATCTAACATGCATACAAAAAAATATAGTGAGATTATGTAAGGATAGCATGCAGAAATCTAGAGTAATGGTAACAACCAGTGGATGGATCCAAAAGTAATGATAGCAGGCTGATGATTGCTTTAATTCAATAAAAAAACATATGATGATTGCTTTAATATTTGTTTCCCACCCAAGATGAACAACATAGGCATACCCTAGGTGAACCAGATATTAGACAAAGAGACTATTCATTGCTACCTCGATATGTGCCCCACAACTAATTTAGAACTCGAGTTTGAACATCAATTTGGACCTGACTTGGAGTCTAAGAGGTGAACAAGACAATAAAGTAGCAGGTAATATTAAGCAATGCATAACATAAGCAGAAACAAAAGAGTGTGACCTCTCTTGTGGACCCGTGTACTCCTCAGGTTCATCTCGCTGAGTCGATGATGGTGATGCTGCTATGTGGGTGCCGGTGGCGTGGAAGGAGATCTGAGGCGTGAAAGACGGTCAGGAGTCGTGATGTCTGGTTTGGTGGATGCTTCTGTCGATGGAGCAGCTCAGGTGAGGTGGACGATGTCGCGGCAGGAGCAGGACAAACCACACAAAGTTTTCTTCGACACCTACCTGTAACTGAAGTAATTTTGTAAGGGCTCATTTGGCTTGCATGATTCTAAAAACGCAGGGATATGAGGAAAAACACCGGAATAGGATAGGAATACACATGGGAAACAGAGCATTTGTGAACACATGATTTCTGTCAACTTGGGTGTTTGGTTCACAGGAATAGGAGGAGCAGAGGAATGCAAAGAAACATGGCCAAAATAAAGTTATGAAAGCGTGTACAGTTAGAATGTTATTCAACCACTAATGCACTTGGTCTTGTTTTCATGCATAGGATTTTGAAAAGTTGGTCCGGGTGGATGTTTTGCTCCATTCCTTTCAAAAAAATGCATGAATAATTGAATTGTAGAGTGCCATAGGAAAATTTCCTATTGCTATGTTTTCCCGTTGAACCAAAATAGCCCTAA